>JANRMT010061414.1:28513860-28551286 GCA_026402145.1 Polypterus bichir lapradei
TGTAGCAAGATATATAATTAGCATGCATGTCTCTAATCGTACAGCATAGACTTTGGGTTAACATTTTTTATGGACAGCTTGAGCTACTATCAGGCTCTTTTGTGTTTATAACTTTGTCATTCTGCAGTTTTTGACTCTGCAGTATTAAGTGCCTCATTCTTTAGATGCTGCACTGATCTGGTAGTGAAGATAAGCTAAATGTTAGTAGAAGCGTAACAGTATTCCTCTAGATACCTCTCAACTATCCAAAGAGAAATGCACTGACTGCAAATCAGCAGTCAAATGAAATGTTCTGTGTCTCAGCTGTACTTCAGTAAATATCCTTTATTGAAGTTAAGTCTGAATATACAGTAGTGTGAAAGTGCCTCGGAAAAATGCTCCTGTCCTTAAAACCATCTTCCGTAATGCTGACGTGCTCTTTTTTTTTTTTTTTTCCCTATGTACAGATGAATCTTTACAGTTCTTTCTTCCAAGTGTGTCATCGCCCATTTACATTTGGTTTTCAGAGCTGCTTGCAGTCTGCTTACTGTCTGTCTTGTGATTCACAGCTTTCATTTCTTTTATGTGTACTTGCTACCTAATATTTACAGTAATGAATGACTGCAAAATGAATAATGACAAAGTTATTAGTCTTTCATTTTGAAAATATGTTGCTAGTCCTTGAAACAAAGAATTTTGTATTTTGTTTTATGTTATTTATTGGATTTTTTTTTTTAAATTGTTGCTCTCCACCTTCCTTGGTGAATGTAAATTTTTAGACTTTTCTATGTATCCATTATAATACTATTTTGAGAAGTGCACTGAATTTTGAATACTATTGAATATTAAAGTTTAAAGAAGTTTAAAGAATGTAATGAACCAAAGACAGTTGAGCTGGCAGTATATTACTACTTTATTGTATTCATTTGTAAGCTTTTCTACTGAGAAATGAAGAAGTGTGTGTGTGTGTGTGTGTGTGCGCGCGCGTGTGTGCGTGAGTGAGTGTGCAACAGTGCTGCTTATAATCTTCCTGCACCTGTTTATCAGACATACCTGCTGTTATTTATTATATGGAGCTGAAGACCAAGTGATTTCTGTTAGTTTGTATTTTCCAGAATGTATTTCAGCTTTTCAATGTCATATACAGCGCGGGAGGTTTTGATCACATCTTTCTTGATGTTCTTAAAACTTTGTCAAGTTTTTGTCAAGATGCTCCAGCTGTCTGCAAGTAGGCAGCTGAGGCTTTTTCAAATAAATGTTCATCTTAAACCAAAAAAAAAAACAAAAACAAAAACCACATTTTTTCATTATGTTTCTTGCTCAGTTCTATTTTGTTCACATTGCATTGTTGTTCACAGTACTTGATATTTAACTTCTGTATTTCTCCAGTATTTAAGGTGCATCCACTATGCTCTGTTGATTTGATGTTTCCTGCAGAGGGTAGTGGATGTGTATTTTAATTTTAAAACGTAATAGTTGCTATCTACCCTTTTTCAAGATAATATTGCTATAATTACTCAATGAGAAAACGGCTGAAGTGCTGATTTTATGTTTAAAAAGTGACCCTTGGATCTGGCTCATCAAAATTCCACTAACCTGTTGAACACTTACTGTTTTATTTTGGTCCTTTTTCACCTTCAGTATCCTCCCCTTCGATCTTAAATGTCAACACTGGTCTGTATGTTTATAGGCCTAAATGATATTTTATTCTGATCTTTATAACATGAAAATTGTTGATAATAAAGTGTTTTCTTATAAGGAGTATGACTGCACAGTGTTACATAATTCATTCCTACATTTTTTTTTTTTTTTTTTTTTTATTGTGAATCTGAACAACAGAAAATGCTAAGCGTGTCTTCTCTGATAGTGAAAATATTTTGGCATCCTTGTGAAAGTGCTACAATCATTTGCAACATGGTAACAAACGTCAACGTAAATTTCAGGTAAGGTTGCAATACCCCCTTATTGCAACATGTTAAATATTGAGAATCACATGTGACAGTAATGTCAGAAAATAGTGTCTTAAATGTCTGAACTGTTAACAAGGTTTCCAACCCCTTACACTTCAGATGGCAGTGGCTGGAACAGAAGTTATTAAAGTTGATGTGGTTTGCCTGACCCCATTTTAAGTGTGCTGTTCCAGCCCATCTCATTATCCATTGAAAACAGAAAAATCCATTTATTTAAATAAGTCAAAAATTCTTGACCTTAAAGATTATTTTTGCCAGCCTTGCACTGGATATTTGAGATCCTGCAGAATTTGTCACAAGGAGTTCATCAGCCTGTCATGAAATTTGAAGAGCCCCATACTGTATACAGGATCCCAGAGCAGGAAGTTGTAAGTAAGTCTGCACAATATGACATTAACTTGTAATACATACGCCAACTCCCCTTGTTGTGGTGTTAAGCTGTGGGGGACACAAACTTAAGAAGTAATAACTGAGAAGACTTTACAAATTGCAAACAAATTATCCAGCATTCAAAAGAGAAAAATGTTTCCTTCCTGCTTTATAAAATGTTAACATGTAAAGAAAATAAAATAACCATCTGGATATATTACAGTACAGTTAGTTACATGCATCCATTAGAATTTAAATATTTCCAGTTGTCCAAAGTATTAGATCGTCAATTGTAAATCACAATATTCTATCAGTCTGGAAAGAATGCAAGCACCAGGTGTTAGGGAACATTTAGTTTTATGTAACTATGTACCAAAGTGCCTCTGACAATAGTAAATTTATTATAAAATAGTATAATATAAATCTTAAAAAAGTATAATTCAAAGTATAGGATTTTTTCCAAAAATAAAATGTCATTGTGCTGCTGAAATGTTGATCACCCTACAAGTGAAAAATGTTGTCAGATCTGATCAGGGCTTGTCCCTTTGGTGGCCTCCATCTTAAGGGGTTCACATGCATCTAAACACTTGGTTCACAGACTCATGAGCAAGGGGCCTCATGTATAAACAGTGCGTACGCACAATAATGTTGCGTAAGAACGTTTCCACGTTCAAATTACGATGTATAAAACCTAAACTTGTCGTAAAGCCACACAGATTTCCACGGTAGCTCATACCCTGTCGTACTCGAGTTCTCTGCTCTGTTTTGCAGACTGGCGGCACCCAGCGTCAAAGCAGTGCTACTGTTCCTGTGTGGTTATTCTTTCTTTTTTAGATCCACATCCCTGACGCGGCTTTGTAAATACACTGAAATTAAATACATATTGTTTATTAGTTTAATGCATCTGATTGTAATTAACCTGTAACAATATAATGGTCCACGGAATGGCCAAACTATTCCAAATACCATAACTGCTTTAGCGTTGTTACTCTCACTGAACCTCGGATCCCATATCGGATCATCTTTTTCCATATCACTCTCACTGCACCACTCGCAGTATTTATATCGCTGTATCTAAGTGTGAATCACAGCTGTACAGCAGCTGATCGGAAAGAGAATTATCGGTATACAGCATCAAGCACACGCTGCCTCAGCCATGCTCTCTATTGAACTGCTCTCCTATGACAAACGCTTCGGAGCCTTTCCTGTACTGACCTCGCAGTTCAGAAACAGTTTCATCGCAAGAACTCTAAACACACTCAATCAGTCCATCAAGTGCTCCTTGTAGAACTGTTTGTACTTACTAGTATAATCACCTGACTGTAAACTTGCACTACAGTTATAATATTGCACAACCTTAGCCACTTTATGAAGTGCGTATTTACATATGATGACGATATCATTTTTAAGATGAAATGCAGCAAAAATATGTTTATTATACAGATAAAACTTTTAACTACACGGAGCCACAGCGCTAGATATAACAAGAAAAAAGTTCTTTGTTCACTTGGGTACTAAAATCTAATTTACACAGAGTGTCAAAACTTTGCATTAACAGGAAGTCAGGAAGGCGTTTTATGAGACTACAGTATGTATGCTGAAATTCTTCGGAAGGTTTCAAGCATGAAGAGCGAGAAAGCAGCAATGTGCGTCTCTGCAAGCTCACATAAACGTACAGTTAGGTCCATAAATATTTGGACAGACAACTTTTTTCTAATTTTGGTTCTGTACATTACCACAATGAATTTTAAATGAAACAACTCGGATGCAGTTGAAGTGCAGACTTTCAGATTTAATTCAGTGGGGTGAACAAAACGTACATAAAAATGTGATGCAATTAAAGTATTTTTTTTAACACAATCCCTTCATTTTTGGGGCTCAAAAGTAATTGGACAATTGACTCAAAGGCTATTTCATGGGCAGGTGTGGGCAAGTCCGTCGTTATGTCATTATCAGTTAAGCAGATAAAAGGCCTGGAGTCGATTTGAGGTGTGCTTGCATGTGGAAGATTTTGCTGTGAACAGAAACATGCAGTCAAAGGAGCTCTCCATGCAGGTGAAAGAAGCCATCCTTAAGCTGCAAAAACAGAAAAAACCCATCCGAGAAATTGCTACAATATTACGAGTGGCAAAAGCTACAGTTTGGTACATCCTGAGAAAGAAAGCAAGCACTGGTGAACTCAGTAACTCAAAAAGACCTGGCCGTACAACAGTGGTGGAAGATCGCAGAATCATTTCCATGGTGAAGAGAAATCCAGCACAGCCAAAGCAACCCAGGAGTTTATTAAAGCAAAGAAGTGGAAAATTCTTGAATGGCCAAGTCAGTCACCTGATCTTAACCCAATTGAGCATGCATTTCACTTGTTGAAGATTAAACTTAAGACAGAAAGGCCCACAAACAAACAGCAACTGAAACCCAGCATTTGGTGATGTCCATGAGTTCAAGACTTCAGGCTGTCATTGCCAGCAAAGGGTTTTCAACCAAGTATTGGAAATGAACATTTTATTTCCAGTTATTTCATTTGTCCAATTACTTTTGAGCCCCTGAAATAAAGGGATTGTGTTAAAAAAAAAATAGTTGCCTCACATTTTTATGTAATCTTTTTGTTCAACCCACTGAATTAAAGCTGAAAGTCTGCACTTCAACTGCATCTGAGTTGTTTCATTTTAAATTCATTATGGTAACGTACAGAACCAAAATTAGAAAAAAGTTGTCTCTGTCCAAATATTTATGGACCTAACTGTGTATCACATACTTATCGTGAATTTTCCATCTTTCAGCAATTGTTTGCCTTTTTTCATATAGTTGCAATCCTGAATGTGGTGATAGCTTTTATTATTACAGTTTAAATTTAAAAAAATGCAATGTAATAACTCTAAATATATATGAACAACTTTTGATTGTTTTGATCAGCATAGCCAGCTTATTCACCTGTGGCAGAGCATTGCGACGTCATGCTCTTTGTGTTGCTTATGCTATCTTTAGTCAGGTAATACCTGTTAATCTTTTGTCATCCATGTAAATAAGGCTATACAAATATTAGAGAAGAGACAACAATACAGATGTGGTGTTCAAATACTTTATTTGATTATACTATAATATTTATTTCAGGCTTTATATCACCAAAACAAAATCGGGCAACTTGAGGACAGCATCAGACCTCCTATTTAAACTGAATTTGTTTACAGTCCTCAAAATATTAACGTTGAAAACATTTAAGAAGCTATTCTCGAAGACAGCTAGTCCATATCGCTAGACCTGAATGCCATATGTGTACAGACGTCCAAGACACATGTGTAAAAGCACCAAGAAGAATTTTTAACATTTTCTTCACTAAAGTGCACAAAGCACCATACACTCCACAATTCATGAATACTAATAATCAATAATCCAACAATCCTCCACTCCTCCCAGCAGCTCCGTCACACACCCTCCCAACTCTGGCTCTCTTTGCTGGGTCTTCAGCAGTCCTTTAAATAGTCCATGACCCGGAAGTGTTTCTTCTCCTCTTCCGGGTCAAACGCCACATCATCCGTCCTCAAGTATCCCCGCAGTACTGCCAAAGCACCTGATGATCTTTTTGCAGTGGAGAAAAACCACTTGCTGTTCAGAGGGCTCCTGTTTAGGCCTGCAGCTTACTCGAGCAGTATGTCATGTACAGAAATAATGCATCTGTCTGTCTCCAGCACGCAACATACAGTAACGGCAAAAAATGATTCATATCATTTGTATTCTTGTAGTGGATAATCATTCAAAATTAAGTCCACATTAAGCTACACTGGGTAAACCCCATTGGTAGTGGTCTGGACACGGGCTGTCCTGTCCATCGGCTGAGCTGCATTTGCTGATGGTGGTGCTGCTTTTCAGTGTGTCTGGGGCCTGGTGGTTTTGTAATTCTCAAGTGCAAAGATTTGGTAACTAATGGAAAAATGTAGCAATTTTTTATTTTAAAGTTAGATTGGGTCACTGCTTTTTGCAGATGATGTTGTCCTGTTTACTTCATCAGGGCGTGATCTTCGACTCTCTCTGGATCGGTTCGCAGCTGAGTGTGAAGCGGCTGGAATGGGAATCGGCACCTCCAAATCCGAGACCATGGTCCTCAGCCGGAAAAGGGTGGAGTGCCCTCTTAGGGTTGGGAGCGAGATCCTGCCCCAAGTGGAGGAATTCAAGTATCTCGGGGTCTTGTTCACGAGTGAGGGAAGAATGGAGCGTGAGATCGACAGGCGGATCGGTACGGCGTCCGCAGTGATGCGGGCTCTGCATCGGTCTGTGGTGGTGAAAAAGGAGCTGAGCCGTAAGGCAAAGCTCTCAATTTATCAGTCAATCTACGTTCCTACCCTCACCTATGGTCATGAGCTATGGGTAGTGACCGAAAGAACGAGATTGCGAATACAAGCGGCTGAAATGGGTTTCCTCCGCAGGGTGTCTGGACTTTCCCTTAAAGATAGGGTGAGAAGCTCAGTCATCCAGGAGGGGCTCAGAGTAGAGCCGCTGCTCCTCCGGATTGAGAAGAGTCAGATGAGGAGGCTTGGGCATCTGATCAGAATGCCTCCTGGATGCCTCCCTGGTGAGGTGTTCTGGGCACATCCAACCCGGAGGAGGCCCCGGGGAAGACCCAGGACACACTGGAGGGATTATGTCTCCCAGATGGCCTGGGAACGCCTCGGGATTCCCCGAAGAAGTGGCCAAGGAGAGGGAAGTCTGGACATCTCTGCTCAAGCTGCTGCCCCCGCGACCCGACCTCAGATAAGAAGAAGTGGATGGATGGATTTCAAAGTTAATTCTTCACAATTATGGTATATATTTGTGTCATGAAACTGTATTCAAGAATGTAGCATATGTGATCATTTTGTGAGAAGTAGGTCTGTCTGTCTGTGTCTAGGGACTGAATGTATTAAAAAGTCGAACATCAATGTTACTTTAAGGTGGGGAAAAAAGTCAAAAAGCAAAACATTGTGAGATTCAGCCATTTGAAAAGGAGACCACCATGTGCTTCTGTTTGCTGCTCATCCCTCTGTGGCACTTCTCAGGGCCAGAGGTATGAATTCACCTCACTTAGTGCAGTTATTGAGTGATGAGGCTCAGATAGGAATTGCTGCCTCTCTTCTGTAGACAACTAAACAGTAATAACTGAAAAGGAAAACATCACATTCGGTGTTATTTTCAGACAAAAACTAAAGCTATTGTTAATAGTTTTGTTTAAGTTAGACTAAAATTGAAAGTCTTAAAAACAGAACTAAAAGAAAATAAGAAAATAAAAACAAAGCTAGTTTTTGCAATTTAGATTTTCGTCACACTAGTCTTTGTGCGTATTGTTCATGCGACAACGATGTGGTAACATTTTATCCAAGTATTCTTTAAAACCACACAGTTGTTCCATTTGTTTAGAGACGCACATTGATTTGTGCCCATGTGCCAAGTGCCCTTTGCTGCCGGTGTCTGAATCACTCGATTTCACTGGTCAGCCTTCCCCTCTACAACGGAGTGTGAATACCAAAACCTCATCACTAGTTACTGATTTATTCTGAGGATTTTTATTGGCCATTATTGACTGTTGTCCACAGATGTCCCACTGAAAGTAAATGGCAGGGAGTTTTCACCAAACTTTTAAATGAAAAGCTTAAATTAAAACATGTCACACGTTACTGTGGAAGATAACCGCTATTGAAAATTCCAGGAATGGAGGATTTGTCGAGCTTGAATATCCACCCCCTTGTGTCAAATTCAGTTAGTAATTAGACTGGAAAAGATCTTTATACGCAAAAGAAAGTAGGTATTTCAACAGTTTCACTCTTAATTTGCACGCGCACAGAATAGTCGTGGCTAAAAGTTTTGAGAATGACACAAGTATTGGTTTTCTGTTTGCTGCTTCAGCATTTTTAGACCTTTTTATCAGATGTTTCTATGGTATACTGAAGTATAATTACAAGCACTTCTTAAGTTTCAAAGGCTTTTATCAACAACTAGCAAAATACCCGCGCTTCGCAGCGGAGAAGTAGTGTGTTAAAGAAGTTATGAAAAAGAAAAGGAAACATTTTAAAAATAATGTAACATGATTGTCAATGTAATTGTTTTGTCACTGTTATGAGTGTTGCTGTCATCAAGGATTTGATTATCATTATTTGTTTCAATCAGGTTCGTATTTGGAGGATGTGTTGTGTTCAAGTTACATTCCGTGTTTGTCTAGTCTATCCCTGACCATCTCATCTTCTTTGTCAACCGTTGTAAAGATAACCGGTTTCATTCATCGAAGTGATCACTACCCAAATCGGTACTCGTGAATCTAAGATGCTTAACAGGCATTCCCGGTATTAAGTTGTGGATTTGCCTGTGAATATTTAGCAGCAGTGTGTCTATGAACGTAAAAAAGTTTCTCTCGCACTTTTGCCGAGTTTGTGCCAAACACTATTCTATCCCTGACCATCTCATCTTCGTTTGCATAAGCACAGTCCTTCACCAGCAATTTTAACTCCGTTACAAAGTGATCAAAAGTCTCGTATATACTCTGCGTCTTTTCATTAAACTTGTATCTCGTGAATATTGTATTCGTCGTAGGCATAACAAACGCCAGCAGCAGCGTGTCTATGAACTTAATTTAAACTTAAGGTTTACACCGTGCTTTGCTTCCGCAGTAGCTGCACTTATGAATATGCTTGTATGCGTTACTCGCTTCATATTCTTTTGCTGCCTTCTAAATTGTGTAATGCGTTTTTTATTTTGTTTTTGGAGCTCTTGCTTGTTGTCTGCAAACTGCGTTCACAGTCAGTTCACGTGAGCCGCTCGGAGTACATGCATCGAAGGTTCTCAGCTGTGCTTGTGCTATCTCGTGCGATCTTGCAATGTCCACGGCTTTATTTAATGTTAGCTAAGACCCGGCACTTAAAACTTTCTCTCGCACTTTTGCTGAGTTTGTGCCAAACACTAGTCTATCCCTGACCATCTCATCTTCGTTTGCATAAGCACAGTCCTTCACCCACGAATATTTAGCGGCAGCGTGTCTATTGGATTTCTGCTGACGGATGGCCTTCTATGGGCAGGCACTCAATTACGTGGGAGGCGTGATGATGGGGGACACAACTCCACCTCTCACGGCAACCGAGCTGCAGGCTATGGCCGTATATATGTACGTAAGTAGGTTCCAGTTATGACCGTTACGTGTAGAATTTCGAAATGAAACCTGCCTAACTTTTGTAAGTAAGCTGTAAGGAATGAGCCTGCCAAATTTCAGCCTTCTATCTACATGGGAAGTTGGAGAATTAGTAGTGAGTGAGTCAGTGAGGGCTTTGCCTTTTATTAGTATAGATTACATTAAGTTTATGCACTGAGTCAATATTTGCAGTGTTGGCCCTTCTTTCTTTTTCAAGACCTCTGAAATTCGCCCTATCATGCTGTCAATGAACTTCTGGGCCAAATCCTGACTGATGGCAGCCCATTCTTGAGTAATCAATGCTTTGAGTTTGTCAGAATTTGTGGGTTTTTGTTTGCCCACCCGCCTCTCAAGGATTAACCACAGGTTCTCAGTGGGGAGTTTCCTGGCCATGGACCCAAAAGTTTGATGTTTTATTCCCTAAGCCACTTGGTTATGCTGGAAAATGCATTGTTGGTCACCAAATTGTTCTTGGATGGTTTGGAGAAGTTGCTCTCGGACGATGTTTTGGTACCATTCTTTATTCATGGCTTGGGTTTTGGGGCATCACCAGTGCAGAGCTTGCTCAGGAATGGCAGCCGGCAGGTGTGACGGGTACATGCGCTAAGTATCTAAAGGCTCCATCTCCACACCCACAAAATATAGGAACAGCAAGAGGACAAGCCAGTGGGCAGCAGCTGGACTCACCAAGAACTAAATAATAAGTTGGCAGCACGGCGTTGGTCATCGCATGTCTGCGATGTTATTCCACATGCACGCCAGTTTTCTTGAGCAAACAACGAGATAAGCTGAAATAGTAATAAAGTGAATTATTACCATTTATTTGCCATAGACCGTTTCTTACATTGGGAATTTATTGTTTTTTCGTAGACCCCAACTTACCCTGCAGAGAGACAGGGAGAAGCATGGGGTCAGAGTGTAGGATCAGCGGTTTGTACTGGCGGGGCAATTGCAGGTTAAGGCTCAATCGAGCTGCATTTCCTCTGGCACTGCTGGGAAGTCAAACTGGCAACCATCCAGTTATCAACATGCATCCTTTAGCCAGAAAAATGAAGAGTTATACCAGTGCCCGTAATAGGCTTGTGTCACGCATGCACATCCAAAGACCTCCTCACAGGCTCACTCGAGATATGTAATAACACCATGGAGACCAGAAGGGGTCCTGCCATTAACCTCATCAACTCCTTCTTTTCCACCGAGAAGCTACCCGGTGAAGGCATCTGACCCACCCCTTCCAGCCCACCCACCATAAGACACCTGGAAAAATGTGTCATATACTGGCCAGAGTAACACGCTGGAAGGAGTTCCTCTAGAAGTGGCTGCACCCTTCTATGTATGCCTTCTTTATTTGAATTCCCACATGCCAGACGCCCACTACAGAGCGATTCCTCTTTCTGTTTTGTTTTTGGTCGTCCACGGACAATAAAAGAGACAACCAGGTTGGCGCCCCAAATTTTCTTCCTGCTGTCTGGCGACCTGTCATTTCCCGCACTCAGCCACACTTTTCGCAAAGAAGAAAACTGACCCAAACCATTACAAATGCCAACTTTGTTATGCCAGGGTAGTACGTATGTTTATAGCTGGCACTTCTAATCTATTGAGTACGTAATGTCTACGCACTGCCTTAAGATTAGATGCTTTGCCAAGCCTTTCTTGCTGGAACTCCTTTGGAGTCCTCCTGACACGAGAATCGGCTTCTGAAATCGGCGTTGATGGGCGACAGTCTGCTCTGTTGGGTCCTTTCTCAATGGCACTCAACTCATTGCAGGCATCGGCTCCTGGTCAGCGTAATGCGATGTCATCAAATATAAGTTTAGAACCACATCTAATTATGTATGTGCGTGCGTTTCATGCCAAAAACATGACTCCGATCCTTGTCAGCTTGTAAGAAAGATTCCTGGTAGTTTAACTTCTTCATTCTTTATTTCAACATACTGAGGCCTGTCAAAACAAAGCAAGCCAACATGAAATCTCTAAAAACAGGCTAACTGTCAGCACAGTGGCTTAAGAATGGTAGCACATTTCACCTAAAAATGTGTAGCCCTTGAGCAGTTTTGATATTTTAATTGTGGAATGCTTCTTAACAATACTTCTTCCTAACAGCGATTGTTGGATGTGGAAAAGAGAGAGGTGAAATCAACACAATCCATGGCTGGCTGCCTAACAGGAAGTTGGTTTTCTTGTCAATGCGTCTCTTCCAAATTTTGCCAACAAAGCTCAGCCGACGGCACATCCATTTAGCTGCCTGTAAAAGACCCTCAGAGTTCACTGATGACTGATTATTAAGACCCTCATTTCTGGTCAAGAGTTCGGTCTTCAATTCAAAAGCACCGTATTGAGGGGTTGTGTCTGCCCTGTTTATGATGGTCGCTGATTATTCCAACAGTAACTGTTAATAACATTTTAGCACAAAATGCATGCGTGTCGCACATTTTGAGCATGCTGACTGGATAATGGACATGAGGAGCGTGTGAGACAAGTAACATGAGATTTGTTTTTTTTTTTTTTTTCTTGTTTCCATGGACGCATTGTTGGCCATTGGGTTCCATTATATTATTAACATTTTTATATCGTTCAGCCTGAAAAGCTTTTCTCAGCCATCACTACCAAGTATGTGGGGTAAGTAACATATAAAAAAAAATTTAGACGTGAGCAGCAGTAGGCTTTGTGCCCTAGGAACCAAGTTACCCGGGCTATTCTGTAACATTTCAGTAATTGTTTACTGCTCTGATGCTGATCTTTCTGATCATAAAATAGGTCATTACGAGAATACAGACTCAAAGGACAGATAATACAACCAATGAATCAATAAAAAAATAAACTTAACGAGTACACTGGGTGGAAGCATTGAATTGCGAGATAGCAGTGTGCAGAAAAGACCCCCAGAGCTGTTAGTTTCTTAGCACACCATGGTGGAATGAGCCTATGGCTAAAAGAGTTCCAAGAAAGCACCTGCTGGAGGGGATATTTCAAGATGGCATCTAATTTTCCCATCATCCTCTTTTCCACAACAACCTCATGCGTTTCCAGGGTTCACTGTGTGATGGAGCAGGCTGTTCTGATAAGTTGTGTGTCCTTTGAGCTTATCACACATCAAAAGATCCGAGTCTCCTTAGGAAGTGCAGTCCGCTCTGGCCCTCCATGTATTGCTCCGCACCACTGTGTAATCGGACCAGTCCTGGGTGTTATTTATAATAAGATGACGAAAAATATTTATTCTGTGGTCACTGCACATGATGTCAGTATATATCCTGAAACAAAGATGGCCAAAGAGCCAGACGTACTGCACTTCTGGTCATGCAGAATGTCATCACGCCTGTAACATTTCAGTTTTGTGCAAATCTGTGCGACATACTGGGGCTTTATCCACAGTATAGTCGAAGGCCTGTGATAAAACTATAAGTGGCGCGAGTCCCAGCGCCTTTTATTATTAAACTTGCCATTTTGCCTATTAATATGTTGTAACTTGTCAGCGCTGTCAGTCACCTGGCATTCCATCACCAGTGGCATATAAATGGCAAGCCTGCAAAGTTGTGTGTTTTTCCAACTGGTGCGGCAAAAGCCATGTAAAGAGCAGAGAATCTCATCATTGCAGTGCTCTGTTCCAATGCTACAGTATTTTATATCTTTCAAATTGTTCTTAGGTGGCTCGTTTTAAGAGTAGAAGATGAAAAGTTTTCATGTTTTTAAACAACACTCATAATACTTTGGGTACTCTTCATCAACTTAATATAAACATGCTGTGATGGATGGCCGGCAGCTCAACTCGGCCGGGACATCCAAAGAATGAAAGGATGGAGGAAGGCAGCTACTTTGGGACGCTGCTTCCCTGCAGCATAGGGATTCCTGCACAGCACCATGGGATCTGGAGTTTGACTTCACAGCCCCGCTGGGTACCATGGGTGCTGCCAGGAAACGCTGCAGGGAGACCTGGGAATCTCGTCCGGAAGTACTCCAAAGTCATGGGGACAGAAGTCCTGAAGAGCTTCTGTGCTGAAGAAAATTCAAGTTCTCCATCTGACCCGGAAGTGCTGGCAAGGACTGAAGGACAGGACTATATAAAGGACTTCTGTGAACCCAGCAAGCGAGCCAGATTTGGGAGGTAGAAGACAGAGCTTGTTGGGAGGTGTGGAGGACAAAAAGAGAAAGAGAATTTGGTTTATTGTTATTATACTTGCTTATATTAGTGAGGACTGTGTTGCTTTGGGCAGTAATCGAAGAAGTGAAATATTAAATGTCTTCTGTGTCCTGATTGTCAGAAGGGTCATCAGCGACCCCCTAGCCTCCACTCGTTTATAACGCACACTAAACACAGAATATGTTGTGTTCCACATAATGCAATTAAAATCTTACTTCAAAGGCTTTGATTAACATTCACTAATACCACACAAAGAAATCCATAAGCGCACCGAGGATCTGTTTGCTGTTTGATATTATATACGTGACGTCAATTCTAGTAGAAAATGCTGCGCTCTCTCTTCTAAATGCTGCTCAGCCCTGCTTATTAAAATCTTCTCGGTTCCTTTTTTCAAATGTGCACACCCCTTTTGAATTTTAAACACGCCCCTTCTCTCCTCCTAGGTTTGCCACACCTCTCTTGGAATTGTCGCCGCCCACCACTGCACGTTGTAGATGGCGTGTATGTCGAGTTATAAAAGCACGCAGCCTCTTTGCACTGCTCGCCTACCGTAGTTTACGCCCGGGTGCAGATGTCAGATATTCTATCATGACATATAGGTAGAGTGTTTTGCGCTAGAGGTTATAATGAAGTCAGCTGTATGATTAACTTTTACATATTAAAAAATGCAAATGTGTTGGCTACCTGATCATTAGGAAAGCAAGCTATTCTGGTTTGTGGCGTTATTTTAATATTCAAAGTTTTTTTTCTTGGAGTATTCTATCGGACTTGATATTCACATTAGCTAAACATTCTTTTCTTTCCATCTGCTTTTTAGGTTTATGCAGTTGGCCAAACAGACAGAATTCCGAAATGCGTTTACTTGAAGAGGAGCTCATCTTCAAGAAACCCTCAGTTAAGGCCCGCAGAATGAGCGACGTGTCAAAGTGCCCGTCCTTCCTGTTCGTCTCTCAGCAGTTTTCAAAAGAAATCCACTGAGATTTCGGGAGGTTGCCTTCCCCTCTCTTTTTTTTATTTGTCTTTTGTTCTGTTTTTATGGCAGGCAGAGAGGAGATGAAAAATTCTGAAAAGGAAGGCAGAATGAATGAGTGGCTTTAGAAATGGAGGTCCTTGAGCCTGTCAACCTGTAGGTGTATTTTTTTTTTTTTTTAAATAAAACAACTCCTTTGCATTTGCTTTGCAAGCCTCCTATTTATAAACAAAAATACCCACAACCACAGCAGCAAATGTGACCTCTGCGTGTACTGAGACTGGTGTCAAATTCAGGCTTGCAAATTTCAACATGCTGGCACAGATGCTACTTCAGCTTCCCGGCATTTCCAACAAGCACAACAATTTATTTCTTGTAAAGTGCGAAATCGCACAAGGAATTCCACAACGGGCTTTAACAGGTCTTGTTTCTTGACAGCCTCCTCAACCTTGACTCTCTAAGAAGACAAGAAAAAATTCACCAAAAAAAATAAAGAAAAAGGGAGAAATCTTGGGAAAGGCGATTCAGGCAGAGACCCCAGGCAACGAGTGTCAACAAAATGGGGTAAAAACAACACACAAAACAGAGCACAAGTAATCCTCTTCACAGATCTGTCATGGCCACCTCACGACAGTACAAACTACTTTGCTCTTGCACTGAGCATCTCACCAAGTGCAGGAGCAGCGCACCATGACAACTCTCAAGGAAAAATTCCAGAATAGATTACCCCACTCACTAAATACAGAACTATTACGTATAGTGATACAGATTTGTTCAAATACATCAAAAACAAAGTAGAAACGCACTAATATAAATGGAAAAACAACAAGATCTGTCCATCAACTTATTGTAGAACCGCAGCCAGAAAATAGGAAAGGAGTCAGACAAGCCTGACACAGTGAGAGTCCTGGAGACCTCCGCCAATAAGCTGCCCCCCCCCCCCCCTTTTGGCCATTCCACACCTGATCTCACTGGTGGGCCAACTGCCTGATGAACCACTGCAGTGATCCTTTATCTGAGATGTTGTTTTCCATTGGTTGGCTAACAACTTGGCAGTAGAGCAGTGGCACCAAGCACCACATGTGAGTACCGAGAAGAGAAACAGAATCAGCAAGCGTTAGTAACAGATTATAAATATCATATTACTTGTATTTCAGTACTAATGACTAACAACAGACATGCAGTATGCACAGTTAATCAGCAGCTCTAGTCAGGGTATGCTAAACTGAGAGAGTGAGTCTTCAGCTGGAATTTAAAAGCTGAGACTGAAGGGGTTCCTCTAGAGCCCTGTAGCTAAAAGCTCGACCTCCTAATGTTATTTTATTAATCCCTGTAATCATAACCAGATGGGCGTCTTGAGATCTTTATGTGTAGGTAATGATAAGGACAGATAAGTAAGCAGAGACTTGGCCATTTCGGGCTTTATATGTTAACAGGAGGGTTTTGAAATCTGCTGTAAACTTAACCGGGAGCCAGTGTAAGGACTTGAGAACTGGAGTTATGTGTTCATATTTTCTTGTTCTTGTAGTAATTCTTGCAGCAGCATTTTGTATTAACTGGATGCTGTGTAAAGAACAATTTGAGCAGCCCATGACCACCACACTGCAGTAGTCAATCCTACTAGAAATAAATGCGTGAATTAATTGCATAGTATCCTGCTTATTTAGAAAACCCCTTAATTTCCCAACGTTTTTAAGATGGAAGAAACATTTTTCTGGAGTCAAAGTTAATTCCTAGATTGCGGGCTGTTTCAGTAAAACGAACGGTGATTCCAACTGAGTTAAATGATGACAAAATTTTATTGCTATCGGCAGCATTCTCTCCAATAATTAACATCTCTTTTATCTGTTTAATGACAAGTAGTTCTCATCCATCCACTCCTTTAACTCTTTCGAGGCGGGTGTCAACTTATGATGACGTACAGTTACGTTCAGCACTACAGTCCCTACAAATCCCTCAAGCCCCTCCGCATCAGTGCAAACCTGTTTAAAGACACCAACCCTAATTTACAAACAGAAATCGGTGCACCCAGTGTTGTCATTCACATTTAACAAACACTTAACAGAACATACATAGAAACAAAAACCCGCTATGTGGCCCCGCTACATATTACTGTTAAAGACTTTGTAGCCTGTGCATGTCCATTGTACTCTTTCAGCTCTCACATGTACAGTGGTATCTCGGTATACGTCCTTAATCCATTTCAGATCCTTGGACTTGTACCAAACAGGACGTATACCAAACAAATTTTTCCCATAAGAAATAAAGGGAAAATGATTAATCCGTTCCCATGAAAAAAAATCCTATTGTTGTTGGCATACTATAAGTTGATTGGGTTGTATAAATTAATTTAAACACTGCTTAATACTAAAATACATAAATACAAAAGCAATTAGATGAAATAAATGAAAATTTAACTTCACTCTACTTTTTAATAACGTCTTTGTTTTTCACAATCGTAGATACCGATTGTATCTCATTCTCGGCATACGGTATACAGCAGCCAAGTCCCGGATACGCATGCCACCTTCATACTTTCCAACAATCAATTCAAATTTATGCGAAAAAAACACAAAGCACGTGAAAATTCACAGAGAGTTATAGCGCGTACTGACGCTCATGGGCAGTCGTGGCTTTGTCTCAAGAGAGGTAAACAAGGGTAGCGCACGGTGTTCTAGCACGCGAGTCGTATTCGAAACAAAGGTTGTATACCAAGCAAAATGTTTCATGTCCAAGCAGGACGTATACCAAGATAGACTTATTCCAAAGCGGATGTATATCAAGGTACCACTGTATTTGTGTTGCACATACTTTTAGCAGCCATGGTTAGAAGCATTTGCCAAATACATTTCCAGGGGCAAATGTTTGGGTAATCGAATTATTCCTTCACCTGGCTGAAATAATGTGTCTCATTATTTCAGAAATTGCTAAATTTATGCTGTTGAGCTGAATGCACAGTGCTAAACTTAGAAACGCAATCCTTACAGCTGTATGAGAACGCGCGTTATATAGTCAGATTACTTTTTAAAGTAACTAATAACCTAACGCTATCTTATCTAAATAAAATTACCTGTTGTTACTGTCCCAGGTAGTGTTACTGGGTGTAAAGCAAGAAGCACATGTAGAGGGTCCTTTACAGGCCTCAGGTCAAGCAGAAAAGAGTGTGCTATGTGCAATCTGGTAATGGAAACCTATGCAGTAAATAAAGCATCAGTTTAACTAAACATGCTTATAAAACATGAGAAAATGTTCATAGAGATCATGCTTATTCTCATATTCATGGTGGCCAATGATGACCTTTAGCTCTCTTTTGTGCAGTTTAATGATGTTGGTGCGTTTTGACAAAGGAGAATTCCAGAAGAATAATTACACGTGAAAATGTGAATTATTAAGAAGCCAGGTTTCTGCCTTGACCAGGTTATTCACTTTAACCTGATTATGTGTGTGCATGTAAACGCATTGCCTGATGAGCTTGAGTCTGGACTGCTCGTGTCAGGTCATGCCACAGCACCCTTATTGGATTTAGGGCTGGACTTTTTCTAGGTCCATCCAAATCTTTAATTGTTCTTCTCTTCTTCCAATGCAGACTTGAGGTGGGGTTTTGGGTTGTTGTCTTACTGCATAATCAAAATTATAAATCATCTTTACTACAAGGATGAATGACCGGGGGCCTCATGTATAAACGGTGCATATGCACAAAAATGTTGCGTACGAACATTTCCACGCTCAAATCGTGATGTACAAAACCTAAGCTTGGTGTAAAGCCACGCATATTTTCACGGTAGCTCCAACCCTGGCATACGCAAGTTCTGTGGTCAGACTTTTCTAAATACCATAGCTGCTTTAGCGTTGTTACTCTCACTGCACCTTCTTCTTCTTTTTTCAGCTGCTCCCGTTAGGGGTTGCCACAGCCGATCATCTTTTTCCATATTACTCTCACTGCACCACTCAGAATATTTATATCACTGTATCTGAACGTGGAATCACAGCTCTACAGCAGCTGATTGGAAAGAGAATTATCAGTATACAGCATCAAGCACACGCTGCCTCAGCCATGCAGTCTATTGAACTGCTCTCATATGACAAACACTTCAGAGCCTTTCCTGTACGGACCTCGCGGTTCAGAAGCAGTTTCATCCCAAGAACTATAAACGCACTCCATCAGTCCATCAAGTGCTCCTTGTAGAACTGTTTGTACTTATTAGTACAATTACCTCACTGTAAACTTGCGATACAGTTATAATATTGCACAACCTGAGCCACTTTATAAAGTGCATATTTACATATGATGATGATATCATTTTAAGATGAAATGCAGCAAAATATGTTTATTATATTATACAGATAAAACTTTAACTTCATTTTAATAATCTATATTGTTAATAATTAAACATGTGAGGACACTGTGTCACAGCACTAGCGAGGAGCTGGTGCTCCATTCACGGATTGTTCCTGCCTCGCACTGTATTCTTGCTGGGATTGGCGCGACCCTGGATAGAATAATAGAATAGATAGAATAATTAAACACATACTACGAAGATATTTCAATGTTCCTTTAAAAGTTTTGAAGAATCTGCATTCTAAGCTTACAGATGACTTAACGTCTATTACAGAGCTGATTGTTTGGTGATTGGGTATTTGGAAAAAGAAAAATAAGGACAGGAATTGGAGGTTAGTACATTTGAAAGAGACAGTACTGCTGCAATAAATTATTTCATCGAAGGTTGTGCACGGCGCAGCAAGCATCTTGCGTGAGGCAGGAACAATCACTGCGCCACCGTGTTCCCATGTTTAATAACATGATTTAACTCATATCATCATGAAAGTGATATCACGTATACATCTCAGTATTTTAATTATTCAGAGAGCTGTAATATCACGAATGTAATGGATTCTGTGTCTTGTCAGAGGAAGAGAAAGCCCAGAAGCATGTAATGGTTCACACACATAGAGCACATAGAAGATCAAATACAAAACAAAGCATTTAATGTGCTACTTTAGTTACGATGAGATTTGAAAAACTAGTAAATTAAACGATTTTAAGATGAAGTTTATGATGTTCTACTTTAATTTTGAAATTTCCACTTTAATCACGTAGTTTATTTTGTCATTAAAGTTGACATTTCGTGCTTTTTTCCCCACTGTGTGCCTATTTTCTTTTCTCTGTACCCTAATAAGCTTTCAAATGACACTCAGACGGTAGACTACAACTCGCCTTTTCACGGCGACTTTGATATCTTTATTTCGGGCACTGTTTGACTTTGTGAACTTGAGCTTTCGAGTTTCTCTGATGCGCTATGTCACTCGATCAACTTCCTTTTGTTTATACCACGGTTTAAACCAACAAATAGTACGTTTTTCTTTTGCCTCCACTTGGTATTCGCTGAAATTCTTCTATTTTCCCCCATGCTTTTGCCATTGCCTTTTCACAGAACTCTGAGCTTAAGGGCTATTTATGTTGATTTGCATATTCAAAGAGGCGTAATTCTGGGAGGAGTTGGGGTGGGACAGCAGGCACTTGCACTTGCGTTACTTTTTACGCTGACTGGGATTTATGTAGCGGAAAAATGTGGAAGTTGGAGTTTGCTCAGATTTATGCACCTGGATTTTTGTGTGTGTAAGCACATTTCTACTTTTGTCCGTACGCCATGTTATAGTGTGAATTCTACGCACGGCGTTATACATGAGGCCCCAAATGTTCTCTTGAGTTTTCAGTTGCCAAGATCCTGAGGCAGCAGAGTATTCCTACGCCACCGCCACCATATCTAGCTGCTGATGTTCTTACTGTGGAATTCGGTGTTTGATCCTTGCTGATGTGAGGTTCATTGCAGTTGGGGGCAGCAGCGACTTGTGTTTTGCATGGCGTCCTCCTATTTATTATGGTCAGGCCCCTGTAGGGTTGCAGTGACAGCAGCCCCCATCGTGGGGAGCTCCAACCTGGTGTCCCTGATTGAAGGATACACTTGGCATAAAGAAAGGGTGGAGGTGATGAAAGAGGTACAGGAGGTTTAAGTGGACGTAGTGTGTAAGAGCAGTGGTTAGCCCACAGACTGTGGATACCCAACAAGGCACTGATTACTTTCTTTATTCTTTTCTACTTTGTGCTTGCTCCTTATATGATGATCCTCACTTGTATGTATTATTTTTTATAATAAATCCACTCTCCATATGGAGAGTATGGTCCTTTCTGGGGTCCACTCCAGCTTGTTGCTGCAGCTGGATGTAATGACACTTATGGTTCCACTCATCTGTTCATAAGATATCCTCTCAAAAGCCCTGGGGATCACTCAGGTCGTTCTTGAGGATTTATGTCGTTGGTTAGCAGTGTTTTCCACCTTGTTCTTTGCATCTGTAGCCCTCCCACCATTGAACTGGCACATTACCTAGGACATAGGATGAAATTTCACTGGTGGGATCCACATTAAACACATCCCAATAACTTTTAATAACCAATGGGTCCCATGAAACAATTCTGTTTATCCCTGCTGTTACAATATTTCAAAGTAATGATTTGTAAACACTCACTCCTTTTATTAATTATTTGAATGCAACCACCATGTAAGCACTTCACATAATCGTAGATAGGAAACAGCAAAACAAATAGAAAAATAATAATAAAACACATTTATTAAACACGCCACTCAAGGGATATTATCGCAGTTTAACTTAACTCAATTAATTTGTCCGAGTTACAGAACAGGTAAGGTTCACACATAGAAATCAACAATAAATATATATTGTGGCGGACAGCCGGGATCCATGCCCGGCCGGGATGCCCCTTCGTTATATGTTTAGGAGGAGCAGCCATGGACTGTGCAAACCTCCCCCTGGATGCTAGATGGCTGCCCCCCCTGGGTTGGAGGGGTGCCTCTCTTTCCTGCAGGGTTTCATGGGAATTGGTGTTGGGTGCAGCCCTGTTGGATCCCACAGGTGCTGCCAGGGGGTGCTGCAGCTGGGACTCCTGAGCCCATATGGGCAGCGTATTCGCCGCAGCCAGAACTCGGCAATCAAGCACATGGAGCACATCCGGGTGGACTATAAAAGGGACCAGCAACCGCCATTCAATGGCCAGAGTCGGGAGGAGCAGGAGTGGTGCAGGAAGAAAAGAGTGTTTGTGTGTTACTTGTGGGACTGTGTTGTGCCTGTGGGGATCATGGGGAAGACGTGCCCCACAAGTGAAGGAAAATAAAACTGTTTATATGTGCCTCCGGTGTGAGTCTGTGTTGGGTCAGGCCCATGTATAGCGCCTTTTTACTATATATATATATATATATATATATATAAAAACATAGTTGGCGCGCTTAGTTGAGGCTCATATGCAGTACACAACTCCACAGGTACTCATGGTGTCCTTCCAGAACTTTTGCCACACTTCACATTTACCTTCATGGTGAAACACAGGAGTCTCACAGCTCCGTCTAGGATGACGCCTACGTGGGATTTATTTGCGTTCCCTTTTTCGTATTTCCTTTAGACAGCAAATTTACGTAAAGTCGGCATCCGACTCTTCGTTTGTCTGTCCCTTTTTTTCCAAAGCCGAGCTTTCTTTTTCATCCGCATTCCGATGAGCCAAACCCGCTCAATGCCTCTCACGTTTAACACTGACCACAATCTTATGTACCAGCTTTCTCTTTTCTTTTTTTTTTTCTTACACACTCATTCAACACTCTCCCCCACAGTACTAAGGGTGCGCTACACCTTGATTGGTGGTAAATAGCACCAATCACATCTCTGTTCCTGCTTTTCCCAAAAACAAAGATAAAAGAAAAACAAAATGTTGTGTCACTGAAGCTAACTGCTAAGTTTACTATTATACCCAACTAGGAGGGCGCTGCACATCTTAGCCCAGTGTCTGTCTGACCTCTGCGGATGCTAGAGAAGCCATCATCTCTTGGGATGTTTTATTTGTGAGTTCATTTGTATTTTATGCTGTGCCCTTTGGGTAATTTCTTCAAGGCCGGCCACTTCTCTGATGGCTCACTGCCGCTTTAAGTGTTCTTCATTTGCAGATTGCTGCTCTCTCTCTGTTCTTCATGGGAGTCCCAGAGGCCTAGAAGTGCCTTTGTGGGTCTTTCCTGACTGATGCATATCAACAAGTTTTTATCCCCCAGTCTCTTCAGGAATTTCCTTTGATCGTGGCATTTATGTATGTGCTGGCATCTTAATTCTAATGCCAAGGGTCAAAATAAGCAAAGCTGGCTGGACATAATCTACAGAGTCTAATTATCCCTTATTATTATGGTGGGGTTGATTTAACTGGAGGGCAATTAGTTTTTCAGTCGTTGCCAGTTGTTGTTGAATAACTTTGTTAATTTGACAAATACAAGTGCTGTTTATTCATTCAAATATTAGACTTGAATTGAAGACCCTGATTTGTTTTAAACGACTGGCATAAAGTGAAGAAGTCAGAAAAGGGGCGACAATTTTTTCACTCCACTGCAGATATTCCTTCAGCCTCCTTTGCTGTCCACGCTCTCCACTTTCCGATCACGTAGTGTTTAGACTTGTGAGACATTATCATTTACTTTATTTTTACTTTGAACTTCTGCAATTTGCGGATCGTCTGCCTTTTGGAATGTACAGTATCTGCATACCTGTTCAAAACCTCGGCTGTAACTTCACCTCTGCCCACTTTTTCCACGTTCTTCATCTTTCGTGAGGTATTTGTCACATTAAGGGGCAATCTGCCCTCTCTCTCTTTCTCTCCTCACTTAAGACAAATGGCAGGTCACAAGTGGGGAGAAAAAGAGAGAGGGGCAGATTGCCCCTTAACGTGACAAATACCTCATGAAAGACAAAGAAACGGGCACCAGGACAGAGACTGGCAACAGATGGCATTGCAAATAAGTAGCAATGTCAAGGATTTGACCAGGACAGGAGTTAAGGTGATGCGAGAATCAAACACCTTGAGTGTAACTTGCATGTGAAACTTTAGATTGAGTTTCCCTCAAAACAAAGCTAATTAAATGAAATTCACTGAGGTTTGATGATTGTGCTGGCAAGGATGTAATAACCATGCTGGCTTTACTGAGAACAAAACTATGACATGGAAAGAGGCAAAGCTGGACACCATCTAATCGCAGTGATGCTGACCTTGAAGATCATTAATGCATGGCCAACACCTGCCTACCACTCCGACTTTAAAAACGGACCCAAAGATTGTTGAACTGGCCATCAATGGAGGACAAGACTCCCTGCTTCAATGAAGCAGTAAAGGACAGGAGTATAGTGTCTGCTGGTGCTGTACACATTTTTCCTTGACTTACCCCTCTGCGCAACAGTTTAAAATTATAAATCAAACAATTCAGTTGTGATTAAAGTGTGCATTTATTGGGATTTGCACACATTCTGGTCACACCATGTAGAAATGACAGCACTCATTCCCCCCATTTCAGGGCACCATAATTTTTGCCGTCACAGCTGTTTGTGATTCCTCCGGTGGGTTTCATTGCTTCATTAGATACCTCAGCTTGCTTCTACCCTTTGGAGTGTGTAGTTGCCATTGTTCAACATGAGTTCAGGAGCTGTGTCAGTGAAAATAAGACTTCATTATGAGGATGAAAACAAGAATAAAACCATTAGAGACACTGGTGAATCGTAGGATGACCTAAATCAACTGTCTGGGATATCATGAAGAAGAAAGAACACACTGGTGAGCACAGTAATCACAAAGGGACTGGTAGGCTAAGGAAGACCTCCACTGCTGATGACAGAAGAATCCTTACTATGGTCAAGAAAAAGCCCCAAATGCCTGTCTGACAGATCAGAAAGTTTTCAGGGGACAGATGTGGATGTGTCAGAGACGACTATCTGCAGAAGATGTCATGAACAGAAATACAGAGGCCACACTGCAAGGTGCAAACCACTAGTCAGCCACAAGAACAGGAAGGCCAGATTACAGTTTGTGAAAAAGGACTTCAAAAAGTCTTCAGAATTGTGGGAAAATTTCTTCTGGGCAGATGAGACAAAGATGAACCTGATCAGAGTGATGGCAAAATCAAAGTGTGGAGACCAAAAAGAACTGCCCGAGTTTCAAAGCAGACCACCTCATCTGTTAGACATAGTGCTGGGGGTGTTATGGCTTGGACATGTATGGTTGCCACAAGTCCTGACACACTTCTCTTCATGGCTGATGGCAGTGGCACAATGAATTCTGAGGTGCAGAGAAACATCTGATCTGCTCAAGGTCCAGCAAATTGCTCCAAACTCCTACAACAAGATAATTATTCCAAATGTACTGCTATGGGTAGCACTGGAGTTTTTAAAGCTAAAAAATGGAAAATTCTTGAGTCGCCCCATTTAAATCCAACTGAACAGGCCTTCCACATGCGGAACAGAGAACCTAAGGCGATAAGCCCCCCCAAAACAAGCATCACCAGAGAAGATCCTCAGCACCTGGTGATGTCTGTGAATCCCAGACTTCAAGCAGTCATTACATGTTGTAATAGCCGACCCCTTACCCAGCCGGCAGCTACACCTTCAAGACCTGTGGCCTGGATAAATTACTGAGGTGAATCTTATAAAATCAAGCCATACCTCTAATAAATACAATTATCCCCACAATCAACGGATAGGCACACAAAAGCAGATATGTAAAAATAAGTGATTAATTATATTAAATGAAATAACAAAAATGCTAATTTCACACAAAAAAAAAAGTATATATATATATATATATTGTGGACTTGAACCCGGACACAGACAGACGGACATCGTTGGATCCACCACACACTGTTTATTTACAATTATATTTACAGTTTAGTGCACTCCCCAGTGCCTCTTGCACCGTTCCCCAAAGTCCAGGCCTCACAGTCACAATGCCTTTCTCCTGGCCGCCTCCAGTCCTCTCTCCAGCTCCGTCTCTTTTCCACCCGACTTCCGCTATCGACTGAAGGGAGGCGGTCCCTTAAATAGGAACCCGGATGGGCTCCAGCTGCTTCCCGGCATTCCACCGAAGACACGCCCCAGTGTGGCGGAAATGCCAGCTGCGCACCCGGAAGCCCTCCGGGTGTCCCCTGTCTTCTTCCCCCCAGCACTTCCTGGTGTGGTGGAAGTGTTGGGCTCCAGGGTTGTTCAGGCACCGGGGCGCCGCCTGGCGGTGGCCACGGGTCCCTACAGGGCTGGGCTTCCAAGCCCTTTACCCATGGCCCCCAACATAACCAGGGCGGACGCCCCCTCCCGGTCTGGAGGAGGTACAAGCCCTCCTCTGGTCCTCCTGGGCATCCCGGCCGGATGCCACAATATATATATAATTATATATATATACAGTATATATAAATATGTATATCCCTCCACCAAACTAACAACGTGACAACACCATATATACAATAACAAAACCCTCCCTTGTCCCAGTAACATATAACAAACACAAATAAAGATAAATGGATACGGAAATGCCAATGATCATGAATTAGAGTCAGAGTATAAAACTGTCCTGAATACGGATGACTGTTCAACAGATAAGTGATTTGTTTGAATGTCCCGGAAAAATATGAAGCAACCTCACCGTGAATCCTCGGCAGATGGTGGACAATGTAGTTCAACCCCGGGGTCTCTGGCGATGACTGAATCGCTGTAAGTCCAGCAGAATGAAAAACAAACAGGATCCCAAAGCACGAAGTAGAAAAATAGCAGGTACAGGTGGTTCGTGGTAATGAATTGTGACCTCCGTCTTTCTCCTTCCATCCTCTCTGTTTCCTCCTGATTGGTTATATAGTGATGAGCTGGCTGTACTTGATTAATCGTGAACAGGTGCTTTCCATCTAGGGGCTGCGGTCTCCCTCCATCATCCGTCCCCTCCGTACTTACAGGGACGACATTCACTGACGCACACGTGATAGACAGCAAAGGGGACGATATAAACAAAACGCACTCAGTACAAACATTGAAAACGCTATTGCTATGTAGCCCCGCTACAATGTAAGGGATATGCGACAAAGTAATAAATATGACGGCTTTAATAAATCTGCCATTGCTGTTTCCCAAACATTATGGTACCCTGAAATGGGGGGACTGTGTAGAAAAAGTGTTGTCATTTCTACATGGTGTAACTGGAATGTATGCAAGGGAAAGTTTGCAATGTGCACGTTAGTCACGCCTAAGTTGTTTGATTTGTAATTTTTAACAGTGAAGCAGAGGGGTAAATCAAGGAAAAATGAATCTTTGTCCCAAATATTATGGAGGGCACTATATGTGTCATTCTATGTATTGATTTATCAAACAGATGAGACCCTTTCACCACCTACTGTAGTGCTTTGTGGTCCTGAGCTGAGCTGGTTCTGTACCAAGATGTACTGCAGGCATTATAGATGGACCCCACCATTAACCTAAAAATGCTGATGGGCAGATGGAGACAGTCAGGTTTTTACAGATGTTGTCAGAGATGGCTGGTGTGGCGACCCAGCCGGGACACCCAGGAGGACCGAAGGAGGGCTTGCGCCTTTCCCAGACCATGTGGGGGTGACCACCCTGGTACCTTTGGGGGCCACAGGTACAGAGCTTTGAAGCTCCACCCTGTAGGGGCCCGTGGTCACCGCCAGGAGGCGCCCCTGTGCCTTTGGAGCCCTGGACCTCAGCACTTCCGCCACACCCGGAAATGCTGGGGGGAAGAAGACTGGGGACACCCGGAGTGCTTCCGGGTATGCAGCGGGCACTTCCGCCACACTGGGGCGTGTTGGTGGGAGATTGCCGGGAAGCACCTGGAGCACATCTGGGTGGCTATAAAAGGGGCTGCCTCCCTTCAGACAATGGCTGGAGTCGGGAGAGTAGTTGACAGAGCTTTGTGGAGGAGGCAGGAGGCGGCCTGAAGAAGTGAAGGCATTGTGCTTAGTGGCCAGGACTTTGGGGACTTGTGGGGTTTGTGGTGCACTTTATTCTGTAAATATAGTTCGTAATAAACGTGTGTTGGCTGACATGAACGTGTCTGCCTGTCTGTGTCCGGGCCAGTCTCCACAATGTCAAAGGAAGTAAAGACATTGCCATGTTGGTCTGCGTGAAACGAACTTGGCTCCCGGTATGTCCGATTTTGTTGAACTTTAGCACACTTATTTTTCAAAGAAATTTGTTGGGGCGGTTCATTTCTCTGTTGAAAACCCTCAACTTTAGCATACTGTACATATTTTTAAAATTTTATAATCTCTCATTGAAAAAGAGTGGTGAATTTGTCTATCTTAAAATGGAGAAACATTCCATGCGACATCTACAAATTAGACTACTGTGTCAATTTAACCATGAGAATTGTTACTCCAACTTGCATATTTTCTTATATTTTTTCTTTTATGTGTTTGACGACTACAACTGTAATCATGCATGCTAAGGAAGTCCACCTCACTGCAGGACATGGGATGGGCAAAGTCCGATAAGACACTGTCAGATAGCTGACTATCACCATGTAAGTTAAATGTTTGATGTGTATTTATTTATTCAGTTCAATAATAAGGATGCAGTATTCTTTATTTATTCAATACAGTAGTACTGATACTGTTTGTATCTGGACGTGGCACTTGGTGCCACTGCTCTACTGCCAGGCTGCTCCCCTGCATATGGAAAAGTCTTCTTGGATAAAGGAGCGTTGGAATCATTGGATGGAAAGATTCTCTCATCAGACTGGACCGCCAGCACAGACCCCACTATAGAAAACCCAGGAGGAAGTAGGCGGCCAGTTCACTGAGGTTTCCAGGACCGTGGCTTTGTTTTTGACTTTCTCTTTTACAATTTTAATCTCCTCTATTGGTAATGAAGTAATGGAGAGATATTGTTGGTTTCAATTTATGTTTAATCAGTTTCTGCCTTGTTCTTTGTGGTGTGGTCGGGTAGTGGAAGGACAGACTGGATTCAGACAGAAGTTTGGGTCGTCAGCCAGGCAGTCGCCAGATGAAGTAAACAAAAAAGAAAGAAAAAAAAGAAAAATGCGCAAATGGCTGCTCCCCAGTCCGGCGTTCCTCCTTCTCTGGAGTTAATTTTGTGCTCTGTCGTGGGGCTTACTCAGGTCCTCTAGCAAAAGACGCCTCTCTTTAGGCTGTGCGTCCTTTATGGCAAAACACCTGTAAGGAACGGGGCTAAGTGCCCTTACTAGGTGGTCTCTCTGAGAGCTGCAAGGGAAGAAGAGAAACAGGACAAAATCAGCTGTATCCCCCCCTCTCGTCTCAGTGGGTTATTACATAACTTTCCTCAGCCCTCATCGGAGTCCTCCAACACCCATGCTGACAGTGTGTTTTAACAAATCTATATTTATTTGTGTACTAGTTCTGTATTTAGTAATTAGTATAATCTATATTTGTATTTTAACTGCGAATTGTTCACAGCCCTCTACGCTTGCACTCAGTGAAGAGTGCTATACAAAAATAAGTTGCATTGTATTTTACCGTTTATTCATCACTGTACCATCCCTTACTATACCAGAATGCAATAGTAGGTCTTGTCACTTGCTAACAGTCTGACATCTGCTTCAGCCCCAACCCACACACTCATGTCTGCAGTTCCTGTGTGAGCCTCAGTAACAGCAGCTCATTTCACAAGTTCCTTGAAATCGAAGCAGGCAAGTGACATGATGTTCACGTTCATAAAAGTAAAAATTTCAAGCAACTTAACTTATGTAAAAATGTATGAAAAATGGCTCAGTGACACTTTATGCCATGGTGGCTACATGTGTACTTGGTATTTCTGTTACATTAAAAACAACCTCACGGCTGCATTCTCTAAAGACTGTAATAATTCGGTATTTCTCGCACACTGTAATTTGCCGACAGAGTGCCACAATAAATTGCTCTCCAAAATGTTGAGATGCAGTCAACTGTTTTAGCTTGACATTATAGCACAGATTTTAAATCTCCATTGGGTACTTTAAAAAATTTGGTTTAAGAAATTTGGACTTCAATTAGCCACAGACCCTCCACATCCAACAACTAACAACACATCACATGAATTCTGCAGGCCTGCATGTCAATGAAAGCAATTTCAGCCACATAATACTGTAAAATGGAATAAAAAAAACATGAACAAATTTGTTGGTGCCCACCATGAAAAAAGAACCCACGCTTTTCTCTGAATTAACTTGAAACTGACAAAAGTAATCGGCACCTGTGTTTTCGTGATATTTCCCTCTACTTGCCCTTTACCTGTTTTCTTTAGGGATAAGTGTACTCATCAGGTTCGTTACTGGGTTGGTCTACTGTCGCACCTTAAGATTAACACACACATACATAGATATACGCATACACACAGAACCGCAACAGTGCCCTATGAATGACACACACAAAGCTGGGTAATCTCTAGCACTTTTAACCACACAAGTGTCCTGTGAATAACACAACTTGTAACTCTCCTAGCACTTCAAGAGACTTACTTATTATTGGCATGAACAACATACGATATTTAAAATATACTGTATATCAGACTTAAATATTACTTTGGTCTCTAAGAATACATTTAAACATACAAAGGCTTAACATCCTTGGCGATAGGCCATTTATCAACCAAAAATGCCTTACTTTACATACTGTTCCCTACTATTGGGTGGAGCTCTCACCCTCAGCCCTTAATAAACCTTGCAGCATGGAGCGTATGGTAAACTTCCGACTTGGTACCTTACTACCTCAATCACTCTAAATATGAAAACAAACTATAGAAAGTTAAAAGCAGCGTGGTATTTATTAAATGAATAATATTACCCAATAGAACAAGGAATAATAGAAAATAAAATTGATAGTAAAGTCTGGATATAGTCTTTAGGAAAAGCTTATGAAAAGGTAAAGATGTCAAGGATGAATGTCCCTGGGCATTTTTCACTGCACTCCCACTTGAAACTTGGCAGGCATTTCCTTCATCATATTCCATTTGCCTTAGCCTTACAGGCAAACAGTAATTGCCTATTGTTTCTTTTCGATTCCAGAGAATCATGAATGATAAATGTGCTAGTTTGCTTTCTCTATTTTCACTGTATAAGCCCTCAGGCTAAGGGAATAGCTTTGCTGTTACTTTTCTAAAACCTGACGTGTTTCATTGTGGTTTTCGTACATAAGTTCAGCATCTCGACTTGGGTGCTGAGTCAATCATGCCCCCCTTGAAATCTAATCATGCAGCTTCCATGCCCTTGACATTAACAGATCTCCTTAGAGTATTTGGAAAGTTCTCCAAGGGCACTGCTGGCTTCCTTCACATTTGTGACATGGTCACAAAATCACTTTTTCATCTGGTCATTATCTTGCCTTTGACACACATAATTTATTGAATAAAGAAGGAAGAGCAACCACATGCTCAAGGATTTTTTTATCGATTTATTAGGAAGAAGAAGTCAAAGTGTAGCTGAGTCACGACCAGAAGGTGGACACAAAATAGTTGGCAACAGAAACTACTGGGAAGCAGCAAACACAGCAGCTACTCTCGAGTACGGATGTGGAGAAGTCCTGCATTTTTATATCCCTGTGAAAAAAAATCACTCTAATTAGCCAAGTTATATTGTTATATAACAATTGTACGTGTTATCTATCTGCTATATAATGAAACACGACTGTCTCTATCTGTGTGTGTATGTGTATGTCTGGTGCCTTCGAGCAATTTGATTGGTCAGTTTTTCTTTGGTTGCTCAGTCAAACAGGATCAACAGAGGAAGTGCCAGGCAAAAGAGGTTTAGACAAATAAGGATACTGATGAAAGGCATAGGACTAACACGTGGGGTCGCTTTTAAAGATGTCATGTATTTGGAAGAACACAAATGATGTTTTCACAGTGGATTATGAGGACATGTGTACCATTGGTGTTAGTCAAAAAGTTGACAAGAGATGACCAAGGTTCCTCAAAATGAGTCTGAGATGCCAGCTTTACAAGAACGTGATCAAGAGAGGGAACACTGGACGAGAGATTGAGACACACGAGGACACCAAAAAAAGGTGTAGGAGGAATGTTCAGGGTACATGTAAGGCAAGCCATGTATCTTAGCTGGTCTACTAATATATGTGACATGTATGACATTCATGTACATGTAGAGGCAGAGAAGTGTTTCTGTTTCACAGGCGCAGTAAAGCCTGCTGTGGGCTTGATAAGTCCACGCTGTTTACAAGAGCTGTGCAGTAAACGTGACATCAAATGCGGAGACATGGCCCCCTCACATGACTCAGGGCTCCTTAGGGAAATTTTTCCTGACTTCACAGCAATGCAAATGTGACTCTGTATCTAAAATGTGAAGGAGAGCATGGAGGTGATACAGGCACCCGTATGATTAGTCGCTCTTCTCTTGGCCTTTTTCTAGCGCTGCTATGTCCTTTTTGTATGCTTGGAGACCAAAACTACACACAGTACTCTAGATGAGGCCTCACCAGTGCATTATAAAGGTTGAGCAGAACCTCCTTGGACTTGTACTCTACACCACCTGGTGCTATATAACCTGACAATCTGTTTGCTTTCTTAATGACTGGCAGTTGGTAAGGACGAGTCCACTGCAACGACTATGTGCTTCTCATAAAGTGTACTTTCGATTTTCAGACCTTTCAATTGTGTATTCAAACTTAACATTTTTACTTTCTACATGTAATAAACCTGACATTTAACATTAGTGATACTTACAGTTAGGTCCATAAATATTTGGACAGAGACAACTTTTTACTAATTTTGGTTCTGTACATTACCACAATGAATTTTAAATGAAACAACTCAGATGCAGTTGAAGTGCAGACTTTCAGCTTTAATTCAGTGGGTTGAACAAAACGATTGCATAAAAATGTGAGGCAACTAAAGCATTTGTTTAACACAATCCCTTTATTTCACGGGCTCAAAAGTAATTGGACAATTGACTCAAAGGCTATTTCATGGGCAGGTGTGGGCAAGTCCGCCGTTATGTCATTATCAATTAAGCAGATAAAAGGCCTGGAGTTGATTTGAGGTGTGGTGCTTGCATGTGGAAGATTTTGCTGTGAACAGACAACATGCGGTCAAAGGAGCTCTCCATGCAGGTGAAAGAAGCCATCCTTAAGCTGCGAAAACAGAAAAAACCCATCCAAGAAATTGCTACAATATTACGAGTGGCAAAATCTACAGTTTGGTACATCCTGAGAAAGAAAGCAAGCACTGGTGAACTCAGCAATGCAAAAAGACCTGGACGTCTATGGAAGACAACAGTGGTGGATGATCGCAGAATCATTTCCATGGTGAAGAGAAACCCTTTCACAACAGCCAACCAAGTGAACAACACTCTCCAGGGCCTGGTAGGCGTATCGATATCCAAGTCTACCATAAAGAGAAGACTGCTTGAAAGTAAATACAGAGGGTGCACTGCAAGGTGCAGGCCACTCATAAGCCTCAAGAATAGAAAGGCTAGATTGGACTTTGCTAAAGAACACCTAAAAAGCCAGCACAGTTCTGGAAAAACATTCTTTGGACAGATGAAACCAAGATCAACCTCTACCAGAATGATGGCAAGAAAAAAGTATGGAGAAGGTGTGGAACAGCTCATTATCCAAAGCATACCACATCATCTGTAAAACACGGTGGAGTCAGGCAGTGTGATGGCTTGGGCGTGCATGGCTGCCAGTGGCACTGGGACACTAGTGTTTATTGATGATGTGACACAGGACAGAAGCAGCCGAATGAATTCTGAGGTGTTCAGAGACATACTGTCTGCTCAAATCCAGCTAAATGCAGTCAAATTGATTGGGCGGTGTTTCATGATACAGATGGGCAATGACCCAAAACATACAGCCAAAGCAACCCAGGAGTTTATTAAAGCAAAGAAGTGGAAAAGTCTTGAATGGCCAAGTCAGTCACCTGATCTTAACCCAATTGAGCATGCATTTCACTTGTTGAAGACTAAACTTCGGACAGAAAGGCCCACAAACAAACAGCAACTGAAACCCAGCATCTGGTGATGTCCATGAGTTCAAGACTTCAGGCTGTCATTGCCAGCAAAGGGTTTTCAACCAAATATTAGAAATGAACATTTTTATTTCCAGTTATTTAATTTGTCCAATTACTTTTGAGCCCCTGAAATAAAGGGATTGTGCTTTAGTTGCCTCACATTTTTATGCAATCGTTTTGTTCAACCCACTGAATTAAAGCTGAAAGTCTGCACTTCAACTGCATCTGAGTTGTTTCATTTAAAATTCATTGTGGTAACGTACAGAACCAAAATTAGAAAAAAGTTGTCTCTGTCCAAATATTTATGGACCTAACTGTGCTTAGCCCCTCCACATCTTATTATAGGATTTACAGGTTCAGTGAACAATAATAATAATAATAATAATAGTAATAATAATTAATAATGACTATGAGGCTGGAGGTTTTCAATGTGTTGAAGGCTGATGAACTGAGAGCTTGGTAGCAGGAGGCTGATGATTTGACATCTTTGGTAGCCCCCCACGATTGATATAATTTTTCACAGAAAATCTTACCAGTACTGACATGGACGAGTTGGAGTACTTTCAAAGTTGCTCAAAGGTGTTGCTGTAATGTCCACTTCCTACCCATGTTTTTACTCTTTGACTTGAAGGTGGGCCTAGGTGACTTTCCGGATTTAAAAATATGACCTCCTAATATACCACCCAAAGACCTATAATATTAATTTATACACAAAAGAGCACATTTTCTCATAAAGCTAATAATGAAAAAACAGAATTACAATACAGAATTTGTATCACAATAAACTGGAAGGTTACCAAAACAAAAATGCATATCCCATATAACATGCACAGGACAGTGAAAGAAACAATTATGGCATAATGACGCCTATTTATTATACATGTTGAAATATCAATAGCACACACAAATGGAACCGGTTGACCCAACAGGTGTTAATAAGATGGCAGCTTCAGTGGTGTGAGAACCTCCACCAGCACGTTTAATTGACAAAAAGAGCAGCTGGAATGGCATCAGGAACTGTTTTGAAATTATGTCGAATGGGGATGGAAAACCACAAGATGCATGCAAGCCTGTAGGCAAGATCTGCTACCGTACAAAACCAGCTAAGGGATAACACAACCAATTCAAACAAACACTTGAAGGACTGACACATGAGTCAATACAAAGAATTTCGAGAGCTAGGTATCTTATTTCTAAATTACAGAAACATTAGTAAGTATAAACCTGTAAACTGTTGCATCTGAAGTTGGGAGGTGATTTTTTTTTTTTTAAAGATTAAAACTTTTTTTTTGGTAGTCAGTTAAATGTTAAACACATCAAGACAGGGTCTTCAATTATTTTTACCTTCAGGCCAGTTTTATTGTGTGCTGTACATTCAGCACTCTTTAGCGCTTACGGCTCTGTCCCTCCTATGATTTTGAATCCCTTGCTGCAAAGTTCGCTGAGTAGCGCATTACTTTATTTTATTACGCGTGATTTTTAAATTTTAGATTGGATCTCATTTACTATACAATGTAATGCACTGTGACTTTTTAGTGCTCAGTTGCATTAACAGTGACGGTAAACTCCATGTGCTCTGTGATAAGGATGAGGCAAAGGCATCGTAAAGGTTTGGGGCAGCCACCCATATATTGTCCACGGCTGCAAAATAGGTTTAAAGATGAACAGAGAAGTTCACTGATCTGAGTCCAAAACAGAACTGATTGATTGGAGGCCAGTACAGGAAGTGATGTCATCATTGGGACCGGAACTGGAAGTGATGTCATCAGGACGTCTTCAGAGGTGCCAGAACCTGCCGGGATTTTCCAAGGAGCTACGAGAGACACTCAGCACAACCCGCCACCCCTGGTCGAATGTTTTATTACAGCTACTCAGGCCCTTTAGCTGCCTCCTACTCGCACGTGTGTGACAGCTCATATGCTGCCAACTGAGCTTCAGGGCGTGTATGTGCAGCTCTACAAAAGCATGCACTGCGGAAGAGCAAGATGGCGTGAGCGACTTTCTTGTAAAAGATTTGGAAGTTTCAAAGACATTATAGTCTGTTTATGGGGAAATGTGTACTGTTTACATTTATTCAAAGCCCTCTAGTTTGTTACTGATCTGTTTGTGTGTTACTATTCGCAACTATTGAGTGCAAAAGACCACATTAATGTTCTTTTTATTTAAGTGTTTATTTAATGTTTGTTTTAATATTTTTATACAACTGTTTACAAAAGACTGGAATACTTACTCAATTAAATTTCTTTAGTTTTTATTATTTACAGAACTTTATACAAAGGATTGCACCACTTCAATTATTTGCATATGTAAATATTTTAATGGACAAAGAATTGCAATTTATTGAAATCATTTTTTATTGAATCACTAGCAAAATACCCTCGCTTCGCAGCGGCGAAGTACTGCCTTAAAATTTTTGTTAAGAAGAAAATTAAACCTTTTTAAACTGAGGGAAAATATACCAATAATTATTTGTTAAGTATCTCTTTGTATACCACATTGTCAGTTCGGCCCTCCGGTTGTAATATGACCAAGCTGTGCGCTGAGCTTACTCTTGAGCATGTAACGTACAGTTGGCCATGTGAAAAGTAATCTTGTCTCAAATCTCACAGCTTGGATTGCTGCTGTCACAATCGGTTTGAGTTTCATGGTTTGTTTCAATTACGACAGTATTTGCAGGACTTGTGTTGAAGTGACATTCGGCATCTGTCAAGCGTTGTAAGCACACAAACGGTTTCATCGATAAAATCACATCCAGCTTTTGAGAGTTTAAACATTCATAAACATCAAAGGGTCCATTACTGAAATTGTCACCTGTGAATCTAAGATGTTTAAGAGGCATTGGCGGTTGTCGAAAGGTGTAAAATATTTGGCCATTTCGGTACACTTGAAAGCGACAACCGAACAATTCAGCAGCAGCCATCAACTCACATGCAGAACCATAGGTTGAAGGGCTTAAGCATTTCACTCTTCTAGTGCTCCTGTGTAGTATAATTATCTCCTGTACCGTCATCAGTCCACACCTTGAACCTGTCCCAGTCATTCAATACATAAGACACAATGTTCTTCCGGATATCAAGAGTGAGCCTGATATGGCCGTGCAATATGTAACAAAGAGAATGGAAAAGGTAGGTGCCATCTCTGGGCATGGAAACCACTCAGTAAGTGACAGTTCTTTGATTGATAGTGATCACCTCGATAGACATGGTAATGGGGGTTGGAATGATAAAGGAAATGGGTACCTGAGCAATGTAAAGTAAGTCTAAAATACCTATGCAATAACTGTAATTGTAATAAACAAACAATAAAACAGCGGAGAAGCCGTGGATTAAACAAAAAGGCTGTAGTTATCAGTAGGGAGACGTGAATCCCGTGGCGAAGCAAGGAAGGGAATGTAGAGACCGGAGTGATGGACGGTCTTATATAGGCAGGCAGCCAACAACGTGGAAGGCGTTGGGATGGGGGACCCAACGCCACCTCACACGGTGACTGAGCTGCAGGCTATGGACGTATATATGTACGTAAGTAGGATTCAGTTAGTGTTGGGAACCCGTGTACCAAATTTCTTGAAGATGGGCCCATAAGTAACAAAGACTGTTGAAAAGTTCAATATGGCGGCTGACAGTGGCTTCATACCACCGAAATAAGTACGTACATTGGTTTCGGTTAGTGCAGGGAAGCCGCCTATAAAATTTTGAGAAGATCGGGCCATAAATAAGAAAGTTCAACATGGCGGACGTTGTTGACCGTTATGACCGTTACGCGTAGAATTTCAAAATGAAACCTGCTTAACTTTTGTAAGTAAGCTGTAAGGAATGAGCCTGCCAAATTTCAGCCTTCTACCTACACGGGAAGTTTGAGAATTAGTGACGTTGGAAAGTTCAATATGGCGGCCGACAGTGGTGTCATACCAATGAAATAAGTACATACATTGGTTTCCGTTAAAAGTTTAATATGGCGGCCGACAGTGGCATGATACCACCGAAATAAGTACCAAATTTCAGCCTTCT
>JANRMT010061414.1:28551386-28597158 GCA_026402145.1 Polypterus bichir lapradei
GTTGAAAAGTTCAATATGGCGGCTGACAGTGGCTTCATACCACCGAAATAAGTACGTACATTGGTTTCGGTTAGTGCAGGGAAGCCGCCTATAAAATTTTGAGAAGATCGGGCCATAAATAAGAAAGTTCAACATGGCGGACGTTGTTGACTGTTATGACCATTACGCGTAGAATTTCGAAATGAAACCTGCTTAACTTTTGTAAGTAAGCTGTAAGGAATGAGCCTGCCAAATTTCAGCCTTCTACCTGCACGGGAAGTTGGAGAATTAGTGACGTTGGAAAGTTCAATATGGCGGCCGACAGTGGTGTCATACCAATGAAATAAGTACGTACATTGGTTTCCGTTAAAAGTTTAATATGGCGGCTGACAGTGGCATGATACCACCGAAATAAGTACCAAATTTCAGCCTTCTACCTACACGGGAAGTTGGAGAATTAGTGACGTTGGAAAGTTCAATATGGCGGCTGACAGTGGCGTCATACCACCGAAATAAGTATGTACATTGGTTTCGGTTAGCGCAGGGAAGCCGCCTACCAAATTTCGTGTAGACGGGGTCAGCCTTCTACCTACATGGGAAGTTGGAAAATTGGTGACGTTGGAAAGTTCAATATGGCGGCTGACAGTGGCGTCATACCATTGAAATAAGTAAGTACATTGGTCTCGGTTAGCGCAGGGAAGCCGCCTACCAAATTTCGTGAAGATGGGGCCATAAATAAGAAAGTTCAACATGGCGGACGTTGTCGACCGTTATCGACTGTTATGACCGTTATGTGTAGAATTTCGAAATGAAACCTGCTTAACTTTTGTAAGTAAGCTGTAAGGAATGAGCCTGCCAAATTCCAGCCTTCTACCTACACGGGAAGTTGGAGAATTAGTGATGAGTCAGTGAATGAGTGAGTGAGTGAGTCAGTCAGTGATGGCTTTGCCTTTTATTAGTATAGCTATCATATACTGTGTTTCAGTATCATGTTGAAGTTTGAAATTTTGGTATCGTAACAGCCCTACACTGGAGCTTCCCAGCATCCCCTTTCTCATCTACCACTGGTCCAAAATGTTGCTGCTAGACTTCTGATGGGCACACGTAAGTGCAAAACTTCAAGCGTCACGGGTACGTTAAGAACATTGCCGGTATTCTAAGTAAAAATTGGAAGAGGTGCCGACAGTGTGTGGCACAGGTCTACGTCAACACTTGTTCCTCTAATATCTTTGTGTTTTATGTTTAATCTTGTCTTAGTACGCTGAATATGTGCTTTGCAAATAAACAAAATTAAACTAAAAAATAGTGTGGCTGAAGTGCTGCCGTCCAGGACTCTGGGATTGTCCATGTGCCTCTTGGCCGTGACCATGGGCCCCAACAGGGCTGAGCTTCCAAGCTCCAAGTCAGTGGTCCCGACGTGCTCCAGTGGGGTGGCCCTCTCGTGTTCCGGGGGAGGTATTGTCCCCAATATATCGCCTCACCCGTTCCTTCCATCACAGTGGCGTCCTGGTGAGGCAAGTTCCCCGGTTGTCTGCCGCAATCTATATACAGTACTCAAAATAATTCTCAGAAATATTCCACATCATCAAGGAATTTCTTCACCAAATGCAGCTCTGGTTATACTGAGCTACTTACTTCTATGGAGATGTTTTTCTCTTTGCTGGTGGTTCATTCTGTTTTGATTCAGCAGCACAAAAATGGCATAGAAAAAACTTCAAAACTGAGCCAGAATCTGAACCGGCCTCCCCACATAAGGTACACTCTGAGGCAACCTGAGGGCCAACTCTACAGGCTGGCTTTGACCTGCATCGAGCCAAATGGGGCCTTGACTTCAAAACTGGTTAAGTACCAAAAAATGCTCCACAATGGAGGTCTCGATGCATGCTCAATAATTCAGGTAAGGAAATTCTAGAAAGTTGATTCTGTTCATTGATCACACGGCCCATTGTTAGTCAATGGTGATAGTTCGGTCATTAGGCCAAGGTACTGTTTATAAGGTTGGAGAAACCTGCAGTCAACTGAGACTGAGGAAGTCACTTGGACGAGTGATGAAACGTATCGGAAAAACACTATGTCCAGATGAACAGAATCAACTCTCTAGAATTCACAATGGAGGGGCTTTCTGTCAACACCTGGCTTTTGTAAAAAAGAGCAATAAATTCTAGACATTATAAAAGAGGGATATTCTCAACAAGAACAGAAAAGAGAACTAAAAGATTCAAAAATATCACACAGCAAAAGGATTTGCCTGAAGGACAATCGATGGTGACCAAATAAAAGGACCTTTTCTAGCACTGCTATGTCCTTTTTGTAGCCTGGAGACCAAAACTGCACCCAGGACTCCAGATGAGGCCTCACCAGTGTGTTATAAATCCTCAGCGTCACCTCCTGTGACTTGTACTCCGCACATCGTGCTATATAACCTGACATTCTGTTAGCCTTCTTAATGGCTTCGGAACACTGTCTGGAAGTCGATAGCGTAGAGTCCACTATGACTCCTAAATCCTTCTAATAAAGATGACAAACAAGTGAACAAGGAGTGACATTCATCTTGAGAGCATATCACTACTTGTTACATTCATGTGGCCATGTTCTCTCAAAGACGAAACAACGTGCTAAATCTACCGGCCCACCCCGCCCAAGAAGCGCACGACCAAGCCTAAAGATACTGAGACTGAAGTGACGAGTGCTCCACTAGTCCATTCATTTCACTTTTAAGAATTACAAAGCTTATCTGCAGCAGAATGCAGACTGCAGCCTACCACCTTCTTTTCTCTTCTCTGCGCTCTTCTTTCTAAGTCTTTGTCATTGCAAATGGTACAGTCAGAAGACGGAGAGGCTGATTGACTTTACTGGATATGGAGAAATAATTTAATGTTACGCAGTGCAGTAATGTGCTTTACATTTTAACAGTAATACAAGGACAGATCAAAAGGTTAAGGCAATTTGAAAATTATGTGGTAATTGTAGTGGTTAGAAGCAGATACAATACAACACGTTAGCCTAGTTGAAACCAAGGTCAAATGAACGTAGACACCGCACTGCTCAATTGCACCATTGTTGAAAAATGCATCATAGTGAGGTTTCTTTGGGCGAAGGAAATGAAGCCTGCTGAAATTCACTGAAAGATGTAGGCTCAGTATCGAAGTGAAAATAGCATGACCCAACAAAACGTTTATGAATGAGTAGAAAAGTTTAAAGCAGGAAGACCAAGCTTGATCTGGTTGACCATCAACATCGTGCACAAAAGCCCACATCGACACGGCGATCAGAGAAGACTGAAGGATTATGTTGTCTGCTGTTGCTGCACATTTGGATATCAGCTATGGATCTGTCAATGCCACAGTGCATGATGACTTGGGCTACCATAAAGTTTGTGCAAGACTTACTTGTCTGCATAAGCCAAAATCCTTTGGTAAATTTCTACAGGTTTTATTCCCTTTTCCCAGTGAAGTCTCAGTACAGCTCATTATTCAACAATGGTATCCATGTTCATTTGACCTTGGCCTCAATTAGACTAACAGCAGAACGCTGTGCTGTGCGTGTTTGAACTGCCCAAAGCCATTGCGAACATTTTGTATTGCGTCAGCTTCTATCTGTTTCGGTTACCAGGTGCTGTCATTTTCAAATTGCCTTTACTTTTGATTTATCCTTTTATTACAGCATATAGATGAACTTTTCAATAAGACATAAACTGCACTAAATAAACCACAAGACCTTATGATTATTCAACATGTAAATAAAATGTGTTACCTGAAGAACATTCTAAGGCAGGAGTCCTCAACTCTGGGCCTGGAGGACCCGAGTGGCTGCAAGTTTCCATTTTAAACCTTTTCTTAATTAATTAACTTCTTTTGAATTAATTTTAATTGACTTGTTTTTTTAATATTTGTTTACATGAATTTCTTCATCGTTCCTCTGAATTAGTTAATTTCTTTCTTTAAATGGCACCCTAACAGAAATGAAATGTGAAGTGATGAGCCAACAGAAAACCACCTAAGTCAGGGTCTGAAATTCTAACCAATTTCAGTCCAACCAGTTGCTTAATTAGGCACCCATTCTCGTTGTTAATTAATTCTCTTTTCTAAGAGCTCTGTAAAAATGTTTTGTGGACCTGAGCAGATCAACATTCCTGAAACCTTCATCTTTCTTTATTGTCAGATATTGTGTGATGGACACAGGGTGACATTGTGATCTGTAGCGAGAGTAGGGAGCAGGTCGAGGAGACCCTGGAGAGGTGGAGATATGCTCTGGAGAGGAGAGGAATGAACGTCTGTAGGAACAGGACAGAATACATGTGTGTAAATGAGAGGGAGGTCAATGGAATGGTGAGGATGCAGGGAGTAGAGCTGGCAAAGATGGATGAGTAGGTGGAAGAGAAGGTGGAAAAGAGAGTGTAGGCAGGGTGGAATGGGTGGAGAAGAGTGTCAGGAGTGATTTGTGACAGACGGGTATCAGCAAGAGTGAAAGGGAAGGTCTACAGGACACTAGTGAGACCAGCTATGTTATAGATAGATACTGTAGATAGATAGATAGATCGATAGATCGATACTTTATTAATCCCAAGGGGAAATTCACATAATCCAGCAGCAGTATACTGATACAAAAAAAACAATATTAAATTAAAGAGTAATAAAAATACATGTAAAAACAGACAATAACTTAGTGTGGGGGAGGAACGATCTCCTCAGTCTGTCAGTGGAGCAGGACAGTGACAAAAGTCTGTCGCTGAAGCTGCTCCTCTGCCTGGAGATGACACTGTTCAGTGGATGCAGTGGATTCTTCATGATTGACAGGAGTTTGCTTAGTGCCCATCGCTCTGCCACGGATGTCAAACTGTCCAGTTTTATTTCTACAATAGAGCCTGCCTTCTTAACAAGTTTGTCCAGGCGTGAGACGTCCTTCTTCTTTATGCTGCCTCGCCAGCACACCACCGCGTAGAAGAGGGCACTCACCACAACCGTCTGGTAGAACATCTGCAGCATCTTATTGCAGATGTTGAAGGACGCCAGCCTTCTAAGGAAGTATAGTCGACTCTGTCCTCTCTTACACAGAGCATCAGTATTGGCAGTGCAGTCCAATTTGTCATCCAGCTGCACTCCCAGGTATTTATAGGTCTGCACCCTCTGCACACAGTCGCCTCTGATGATCACGGGGTCCATGAGGGGCCTGGGCCTCCTAAAATCCACCACCAGTTCCTTGGTCTTGCTGGTGTTCAGGTGTAAGTGGTTTGAGTCACACCATTTAACAAAGTCTTTGATTAGCTTCCTGTACTCCTCCTCCTGCCCACTCCTGATGCAGCCCACAATAGCAGTGTCGTCAGCGAACTTTTACACGTGGCAAAATATGGGTTGGTGACGGTGGCACAGGAGACAGAGCTGGAGGTAGCAGAGTTAAAGATGCTAAGATTTACATTTGGTGTGAAGAGAATGGGCAGGATTAGAAACGAGTACATTAGAGGGTCATCTCAAGTTGGACGGTTGGGAGACAAAGTCAGAGAGGCGAGATTGTGTTGGTTTGGACATGTGCAGAGGAGAGATGCTGAGTATATTGGGAGAAGGATGCTAAGGATAGAGCTGCCAGGGAAGAGAAGAAGAGGAAGGCCTAAGAGGAGGTTTATGGATGGGGTGAGAGAGGACATGAAGATGGTGGGTGTAAGATGCAGAGGGCAGGAAGATATGGAAAAAAGATGATCTGCTGTGGCAACCCCTAACAGGAGCAGCCGAAAGAAGAAGAAGAAGTGTGATGGACACAGGTTGCTGGTTATGTTTTGGCTGATTTTGTATCACATTATTATGACACAGACGAATACAAACCATTTATAGAATCCTCCAAAAGAAGCCTAAAACTAGTGCGTCTTCATAAATGCAATATATACTCATCAATAGCTGTTGCTCATTCTGTGCATTTGAGAGAAATTTGTGAGAATTTTAAAAATTTTCTTGTGAAAACTAACTGCTGTGAGCACAGTTGGTTCATATATGAGGACCTAAAAGTAGTGCTGGGCGGTACGACCAAAATTCTATATCACAGTATTTTTCAAAATTATCCCGGTTTCACGGTATTGGATGGTATTTTTTTCCCCATGCATGAGTGGATGTTAACCACATTTCCACTGCAGTAGACTGGTTAAGAATAACCTATTCCACTGTCATGAGAACTGTACATTGTACAAAAAAAAAAACATTTTAATGTACACACAACTATTAATGCAGGTTTGCATGGCCCCATAAAGTGATAGTTTTCAAGGGGGTTGCACTAATGAAGAGAAGGAATCGCATTGCATGACAGTTACAGTCAAAATATAGAACCTTTTTATTGAACAAATTTTGCAAACAACTTAAACTAAAATTTTGACAACATATTGTGAACCATCTAAAGAGGCATTTAGACTTAGTGAAATATCCAGAGGTGCTTGTCAAAAGTTGTATTGCACTGAACATGTCTTAGAAAAGGAATAAATAGTAAATATTTTTTGTAAACGAACTACACTTTCTGTTAATGTTAACAATCTCTGTCCACTGACACGTTATAGCAGTGTTTCTCAACCTTTAAATATTTGCGACCCGAGTTTTCATAACAGTTTTAATCGCCCCCGCCTAACATGTTTTTGAAATGTAGATGCATATTTTATTATACCTACTTAACTTTTATCGACATTTATCTAACTCTATATTTATTGTTCTAGTATTAGAATGTAGTTTAAGTTAATTTGTTTTGGTTTCAACAGATTTTTTTTCATATTTTTGATTCTTGTTTTCTTTTTTTCACATCTTCGCGTCCCTCTTTTTGTTACTTTACGCCCCCCGCCCCACAGGTTGAGAACCACTGCGTTAAAGTGACTTTTTAAACAACTTTACCATCATTAAACTGCATAATAATTAAACTAATAGATAATAATAATAAGTGCAACTTCCAGTAATAATACTATTACTTCCAAGACTTCAAGCCCAGGTGCATTACACAGCATTCACCAAATAAAAATAAAATAAAGTGCAAGTGCAACTTGGTGATGACATCTTTACCAAATGAACCATCATTTAGACAAATTGCATTAATACGGACCTTGCTTCAAGCTAAGCTATATACATAAATAATAAAACTGCAACTTGCATTTATAATGCTATTTGTGGTATAGCCCTATGGAATCGTATTAGGGCCACAGTGAAGAAAAAAAAATACTATATGTTGAGATAAAGTCGACTTTATTCTTGTAGTTTATTTTGTCATTAAAGTAGAATGTCGTAAACTAAACTTCATCCTAAAATCAATGTTTAATTCACTAGATTGTCTCAAACCCCGTCATAGGTTATGTAGCACATTATATGCTTTGCTAAGTGTTCCCCGACCCAGTTGTTAATCGCTACGCTCTTCTTAAACTGACTTCCTCTGCACTAAGAGGCAGCGATCGCCGCACAGAATCCATTCACTTCATGATATTCCTGCTATCTGAAAATGTAGAATGCTAAGATAATTTTTCATGATGAAATGCATTAAAGCAGGTGTACGTTCAGTGTAAAGAAGTTTATGGCAGATGTGACGAGGTTCCAAACAACTGGATGCATGAATGGGTATTGCACAGGCTTAACTTAAATATTGTGTAAATGTTGGGTTCGTGATCTGGTGGTTGGAGACACGAACACAGAATTCAGTGGATGTTCATCTGAGCGGGCTTTCTTTATTGCATGCGTTGTCTCTGTCGGATGTACCAAACCCCCAGTTCCTATCCTTCCTTTTTCTTTCTCCACATAACCAATCACCACACGATAAACCTCCTAGTGAAATTAAAACTAGTTATAAACTTAGACCACGGAGTGTTCAGAACTTTAAAAAAGAATCTTTGTTATACATGTTTAATTATGCCATCCATTCAGGGTTGCGCCCATCTCAGTAAGCATCGTGTGCGAGGAAGGAGCAAATCCTGAAATACACCAGAAAAACATGCAAATTCAAAGCAGGGAACACCCGGGACCCCATTGCTGTGAGGCAACAGTGCAACCTCCATGCCGCCGTGCCCCCACATGATTAATACATGATTTAATGCATTTCATAATGAAAATTATATCAAGTATTTATCTTAGCATTCTAAATATTCAGGGAGCAGGAATATCATGAAATTAATGTATTCTGTGTGCTGCCAGCGCCTCCCCTTAGTGCAAGAGGAAGTCAGTTTAAGAAGCACGTAGTGATTAACACGGCTCAGGGAACACTTAACACAAAGCGTTTAATGTGCTACAGTACATAACTTATGATGGGGTTTGAGAAAATCCATCCACCCATCCATTATCCAACCCGCTATATCCTAACACAGGGTCACTGCTGACACCAATCCCAGCCAACACAGGGTGCAAGGCAGGAAACAAGCCATGGGCAGGGCGCCAGCCCACCGCAGGGCGCACACACACACCCACCCACCCACCAAGCACACACTTGGGACAATTCAGACTCGCCAATGCACCTAACCTGCATGTCTTTGGACTGTGGGATGAAACTGGAGTGCCCAGAGGAAACCCACGCAGGCACGGGGAGAACATGCAAACTCTACGCAGGGAGGACCCGGGAAGTGAACCCGGGGTCTCCTAACTGCGAAGCAGCAGCGCTAGAGAAAATCTAGTAAATTAAATATTCATTTTAAGATGAAGTTTAGCTTACGATGTTCTACTTTAATAACAAATTACGAGAATAAAGTCAACATGTCGTCTTTAATCTCGACAAACGGCGAGAATAAAGTAGAAATGTCGACTTTATTCTCCTCATAAGCGTCGAGATTAAAGTGAAAATGTCGAGAATAAAGTCAACATGTCGTCACACTATTACACAGTACCCAGGTACATTACACAGTATTGGAAAAAAATACAACTTGGCTTGCAGTATTATCCAGTAGTATAGAAACAGTATTCACACATTTGAACATAATAGTCCACATCCGACCTTTTAAATCCAAAGTATCTCCAGACAACAGACGTGACTCCTTTTTCCAGAAAAAGTTCTTCTGTGTCATCATGATCAACTTTATCGTCAGCTACAGCTTCAGTTTTGGAATGTTCTCTGTCCATTTTCACCGCGCAATACCTCCACTACTGCATGTACTCTGTTGCTTTGCCTGTTTAGCGGTGTAGCAGTGAAAAAGGTCCCCCCTTAAACAGTTTCCCGCTGCGCCACGTTCCGAACGTTGTTTAGGCAATTTAAACCGGTGTTGCGGTATAAGAAAAATCCATATCATAACAAAAATAAAAATGGTTTTCGGTATGAACCGGTATACCGCCCAGCACTATCTAAAAGTTCTGAGTATCTTAGTGGGTCAGGACAGACACAAATCTAATGTTTTCTCTGTGAGCCAAGAACTGACATTGGAAATGAAAGAGGGAATATTTGCCAGACCGGACGTTAAAAACTGGCTTCTGATGCAGAATTTGATGGTGCGATGAACAACCTGGAAAGAGAGACTTGTAACAATGTATCAAGTACGATAAAAATGAAACAGGAATTATCACAAATGTCATAAGTTTAAAGAATCCGGTTGCAACATTAGTGCCAAAGTTCACATTTTGGATTCACATTTTGAATTTATCCTTAAAAATCTTCAAGCCGCGAGTAAGGAGCGGGGTGAAAGTTTCCATCTCGATATAAGACACATGGTGAGAAGGTACCAGGGATGTTGGTGGACTACCGCTGGATGATTCAAAGGGTCCAACCGAAAAAAGTTTACAAATGACGGACCACCAAACGAATAAACTAAGAAGTGACAAAAACTAGAGATGTGTTAATTAATATGCACTGTTGTTTTTTACATATATTAGATTGACTGAATATTTTGAAGTTAAATTGAATTAGAACAATACTGTATACATAAATAAATTGTTTAATTTATTACATTTTAATTGTACTTAAATTTGAATTAGAGAAAACATTCTAAATAAATGTTTTTGTTGTGTTCATGTATGCAAATAAAATACCAATTCACAATTAAAACAACTTTTTTCAGAGTTTAATTTTGCAGAGTGCAGCACACCCGTTCCCTGATGGATTTTGCCGGGTGTTCCTGCATTGCCCTTCTTCTAATAGATCTGCATTTTGAGTCTGGAAATCGGCCCTGCAATGAATTCCATCCTGTTATGGTTTGTTGCCGCCTTGCTCTCTGTGCTGCCATTGAACCTGTAATGAAAATAGGTTTAAAATTAGAAAGATGACAAAGGATTAATTTGGTAAGTCAGCTGCCTAAGGCATACAAGAGTTTTTACAAAAACATTCTGCATCACCCAGAGTGTCTTAAAGTACCACTACTGATGACACTGAGAGTTTTCTTCCCTGCTCCGTATGCGTGTGTTTGTACCGTATATACAGTAATTAATCTTACCCACCATTATCACTACCCCAGACAGTTGTCCTTTACTCCTCTAACACTTAATAATAGTACCATCCCGCCATTTTTAAAAGACAAAGTGCTTCATCAGACTTCATAAACCACTTCTTAAATTTAGTAACTGACTTTGAAGCCGTTATTTTTTGCACAGGCTCCAGACATTTTGTTTTTAAAACGTCTTACCTGAGAAGGTGTCTGTGGTTGGGGTTCAGTGTGTACTCAGATTGATCGTCTGTAGGGTTCGTTTGAGAAACTTTAGAGCTTCAGGGCCCCGAGCGCGAACATAGTGGCGCAGGCTTGACATGTCATGGTGCTGTTTGGTTACCTCTTGCTCAAAAAAGTTCCTTTCATTACTTCTGATTAGAAAAGCCTATAACAAGTTAGAGAACACATATAGATGAATAATGGGCTTTTCTTTATACTATTGACACGTACTCTTTGTACAGTAGAGGGAACTGAAAGACTTGTGTCAACCTTTCCTGGGATCAACAAACTGAAAAGTACAGGCTTGAGGTTTTGCATGAGATGAAGAGTTAGTCCTGTAAAACTTTGTTCCGATATCTGTTTTTGATTATTCTGAGAATTGACAATTAATAATGAACACATATTGACCTTAGTGTGGGTTTCTAAGGCTCAGAAAAATATTATAAAAAGACATATCTGGGAGTGCCCTGCGGTGGGCTGGCGCCCTGCCCGGGGTTGGTTTCCTGCCTTGTGCCCTGTGTTGGCTCGAGCAGACCCCTGTGACCCTGTAGTTAGGATATAGCGGGTTGGATAATGGATGGATGGATATCTGGGAGTAAATCAGGCGCACGCATGAACCTGTCTGTGTGTGTATATGTGTGTCAAATAAACTCCTTGCTTGGTGTTTCCTTAGGAGGCATTAGCTCTCTGGAAATGTGTTCTTTTGAAATTGCGGCATGTTAAATAACCCAAAAATATAGAAAAGGCGATATCCCTCCCATCGTGATTATGGTGGTACGGACATCACATGAAAGATAAAGATATACTTTAGCTTACTTTACTGACGGTTTTTACGCGGTTACAGATGGGAAGCTTATGACAGACTTTATCAAGGTGGGTCTTGATCTACGCAGACTGCCATCTTTCATTACCACGCTAAGAGGATTTTCCGGACGGAGGACATAATCTTCCACCCGACAGCTTCAAAGTGTTTGACTGCTTGTTCCATGTATTTATACTGTCTTCTCCACGTGCAGGGCTCTCTCTGGTCTCCAAACAAGGACAGTAAATACAAACCCCACCTCCAACAAGAATAGCACAAATGCTCACACTGCAATTTGTCCCAATCTCCAAACTAGGAAAGAAGATTTTTGTGCTGACAGAGGACAGAAGTGTACTTTTCTGTCTTTTAGGTTGACTATACAATCCTCCAGTTGTCTTTGGCTATCTAGTCCTATGCTGGCAATTCTAAATGCTGAGCCCCTGTGGACCATACTTTGTCTGCCTGTATAAATGTATCCATAACAGTGTGCATAGAGACAGTGACATTAAAACTTCATATTATAACAAACATATTATAACACTTGGCATGGATGAATAATTAAATTGTGTTTGATTTACTTTATCTAAGTTAAATTCTTACTGAAGCCCTTTAATTTATAAATACCATTATTGTTTCTGCTGTTTGTTGGGTCATTGTTATCTCATCCATGGAGTAAAATGAATTTCTCACTTGCCTGTGCTAATATACACCACCACTCTCTGGTGCCATCATTACCTCGAAGCTCTGTGCTTCCAAAGCCATTTCCAGGCTGCAGGATGAATCTGTCAGCCACTTCCTTAAGCCATGGCTGCTTTTCATTTCATATTATACAACTCGTGCCTTTATGTGACAGCATTCACCCTGTGAGGCTCTCTAAAGCACTTGCTTCCAGATTTTATTAGTAACTAGCAAAATACCCGCGCTTTGCAGCGGCAAAGTACTGCCTTAAAATTTTTATTAAGAAGAAAATTAAACCATTTTAAAGTGAGGGAAAATATACCAATAATTATTTGTTAAGGATCTCTTTGTATACCACATTGTCAGTTCGGCCCTCCGGTTGTAATATGACCCAGCTGTGCGCTGAGCTTACTCTTGAGCATGTAACGTACAGTTGGCCATGTGAACAGTAATCTTGTTTCAAATCTCACAGCTTGGATTGCTGCTGTCATAATCGGTTTGAGTTTCATGGTTTGTTTCAATTACGACAGTATTTGTAGGACTTGTGTTGAAGTGACATTCGGCATCTGTCAAGCGTTGTAAGCACACAACCGGTTTCATCGATAACTTCACATCCAGCTTTTGAGAGTTTAAACATTCATAAACATCAAAGTGTCCACTACTGAAATCGTCACCTGTGAATCTAAGATGTTTAAGAGGCATTGGCGGTTGTCGAAAGGTGTAAAATATTTGGCCGTTTCGGTACACTTGAAAGCAACAACCGAACAATTCAGCGGCAGCCATCAACTCACATGCAGAACCATAGGTGAAGGGCTTCAGCATTTCACTCTTCTAGTGCTCCTGTGTAGTATAATTATCTCCTGTACCGTCATCAGTCCACACCTTGAACCTGTCCCAGTCATTCAATACATAAGACACAATGTTCCTCCGGATATCAAGAGTGAGCCTGATATGGCCGTGCAATATGTAACAAAGAGAATGGAAAAGGCAGGTGCCATCTCCGGGCATGGAAACCACTTGGTAAGTGACAGTTCTTTGATCGATGGTGATCACCTCGATAGACATGTTAATGGAGGTATGGTTGGAACGATAAAGGAAATGGGTACCTGAACAATGTAAAGTAAGTCTAAAATACCTACACAATAACTATAATCGTAATAAACGAACAATAAAACAGCGGAGAAGCCGTGAATTAAATAAAAAGGCTGTAGTTATCAGCAGGGGGTCGTGAATCCCGTGGCGAAGCAAGGAAGGGAATGTAGAGACCGGAGCGACAGACGGCCTTATATAGGCAGGCAGCCAACCACGTGGGAGGCGTTGGGATGGGGGACCCAACGCTGCCTCACACGGTGACCGAGCTGCAGGCTATGGACGTATATATGTACGTAAGTAGGATTCAGTTAGCGCTGGGAACCCGTGTACCAAATTTCTTGAAGATGGGCCCATAAGTAACAAAGACCGTTGGAAAGTTCAATATGGCGGCCGACAGTGGCATCATACCACTGAAATAAGTACGTACATTGGTTTTGGTTAGTGCAGGGAAGCCACCTACCAAATTTCGTGAAGATGGGGCCATAAATAAGAAAGTTCAACATGGCGAACGTTGTCGACTGTTATGACCGTTACGCGTAAAATTTCGAAATGAAACCTGCTTAACTTTTGTAAGTAAGCTGTAAGGAATAAGCCTGCCAAATTTCAGCTTTCTACCTACACGGGAAGTTGGAGAATTAGTGATGAGTCAGTGAGTGAGTGAGTGAGTGATGAGTGAGTCAGTGAGTGAGGGCTTTGCCTTTTATTAGTATAGATATCCATTTTCGACCAAGTGGCCATGACTGCCACATGCTTAAATCATTCACAATTCATATCCTGGATCTAGGGGGGGGGTTACAGTGGTGCAGTGGTTAGTGCTCATCTGTATGAGTTTCTACAAAAAATGAGATTTGGGTAACTGGTGACTCTAAAATTGTCAGAGTTGGATGTAGAGGTACGTCCCAGTAAGTTGAGGTTCTTACCCTGCATCCATCCATCCATTTTCCAACCCGTTGAATCTGAACACAGGGTCACGGGGGTCTGCTGGAGCCAATCCCAGCCAACACAGGGCGCAAGGCAGGAACCAATCCCGGGCAGGGCGCCAACCCACCGCAGGACACACACACACACACTAGGGACAATTTAGAATTGCCATCCACCTAACCTGCATGTCTTTGGACTGTGGGAAGTAACCAGAGTACGCTGAGGGTACCCACGCAGACATGGGGAGAACATGCAAACTCCACGCAGGGAGAACCCGGGTCTCCTAACTGCAAAGGCAGCAGCACTACCACTGTGTCACCGTGCCGCCCTACCCTGCATCCAATGTACAGTAATTGTTACATACTCCTGGTCACAGGAAAAGCATGGTTAAGGAAATAGATGGATATTAGGAGAAATTACGGGTCATTAATACATCTGTGCGTACAAAGCCTGCTGGTAATAAAATAAATGTCATGCTACTCTCATACTTCAAACCAACGGCTGTGCAATTAGACTCTCATTAGACTATCATAAAAGAGTTTAGGTCCCGTTTGCATGCACATTAGCAACCACTTGAAGAACAGGCCTCTTAATGGTTTTGAATATAGAAATACAAATAGAGAACTCTAGCATCAAGCCTCAACTAATTAAACTACTGCATTTGACAGTCATGCTTTAACATCATATATGATTACCTGAGAATAAGAAGTGAGGTGGTATGGCAGCTCAATCAATAATGTACTAAAGAAACTAGTGTGGACCACCAGGGGGCGTACAGCTCCCCAAACCCCAGACACAACAGATGTAGAGCACACAACACACCGTTATTCAGCTGTGGGAAATGCTTTTGTCTCGCTCGCCACAGCAGCACACAGTACAGAGCACCAAATACATAACATCCAGTCCTTTACTCTTGTCCCTTTCTCTCTGTCAATTCTCCACTCCTCCTCTCCGCAAGCTTTGTCCACATCCTCCTGACTCTGACTCCCTAAATGGAGTGAGGCGGCCCCTTTTATAGAAAACCCAGAAGTGCTCCAGGTGGTCCACAATCTCCTTCTGGGTGTAGCAGCAGCCCTGCAGAGGAGGAGCCTCCGTGACGTCTCAGCATAAGATCTCTAAACAGCTATTTCAATCATACTTTTTACTCAAAAAATCTAGAATCTGGCTAGTCCTAACAAGCTTCAACGCCACCCACACACACCTTTGTGACTTTCAGATAACCTCAGAGCACTGTGGGTGAGACAATCTATCCTACCCAAAATAAAAAGTAACAATGTGTGTGCTAAATTAAAGCTTGGATGTCAGAAGTTAGACATTGTACTCACTAAAGACACTAAAGGTCTAAAACCACTTTCTACTCAAACTGAGATTTCTAATTTAATCAAGGTGCCAAAACAGAGAGAACCAGATCTGAAAATACTTTTCTTTGGTCTTGCAAAGCCTAAGGAGTTCTTCATTTTTTCTTTACTAGAAGCAATGTTACTGTCAAAAAGCTGCTATCTGCATAATGAATTGTTTTCCAGACTGAAACAGAAAAACGATAAGATCTTACCCAATGCTTCGAACCTCACGTACTACCCACTCTGTTCACTCTCCTTCACTGGGTAGGTGGCTTAGTTGTAGTTCATTTGCAAATCTTTCTCAAAACTCAAGTGTAAACTACAAGCACCTTCGTTAAACACTAAGTACTTCTAAAACTTATTACATCATGTGCCATGCTTAGTAAAAACAAAGATCACCTGACACAGCACATTAATTAGTTAATTCATTTATTCATTCATTTTACCGTATTTATCCAAGACCGGGCAGCAGTTTTAGCAATGTGGCCCACAAGTCCCATTCTGCAGCCACACTTGCCAAATCATACTGTGGGTTCCCAAGGCATTCCCAGATCATCTGCAAGAAATACTCCACCCAGAAAGCCCTGGGTCTTCTCTGAGGTCTCCTCCCAGCTGGTCGTGCCCGTGAAACCTCCACAGGGAGGCACCATATCAGGTGCTGGAACCCTCAATTAGCTCCTCTTGATGTGGAGAGTCAGCAGCTCTACTCCAAGCATCTGCTGGATGTCCGTGCTTCTGACCTTACCTCTAAGGGAGAGCACAGCCATCCTGAGGAGAAAGCTCATTTCAACCGCTTGTACCTGCGATCTCATTCTTTCGGTCATTACCCAAAGCTCATAACCTTAGGTGATAGCAGGGATGTAGATTGAGATCTTTACCTTCTGACTCAGCTCCTCCTTCACTACTGCTGATCAGTACAGAGATTGGTGTAGAGACCCCGTATGGATCGGTACAGAGTCTCTTGTGTTCTCTTACCAGGGGAGAGGAGAGCTCCTTTAAGGCTTGTGTTGGCACGTGGATAATTATGCATTCAGATTAACCATGCGGTGCTGCGCTGTACAGGGATCAGTTTTATAGGGTGGACCAGATCTAATTATGCAATATTCATTACTCTATAACTTATTAAGTTTATTACATAGAGAATTCACAAAAAATTCTTTTTGTTGCTGATAGATGGCAGCACCTGCCCTGCATTCCAAAATGGCAGGGAGAAGGTTATCAGTCGAACAGCGGGTGCGATGTGTTCGCCTTTTCATAATTGCATAATTAGATCTGGACCATCCCATATACATCCAGTGGCAATATTCATAATATTCTTATTATGGTCAGCTAATGGACCCCTTAAATGAAAATCCTCCAAGCTTTTTCAGCTAGAAGGCTGGAGTACTAATGGGGTCATGACATCACACATATACAAAGATCGGGATGTGATCCTACAGTCCATATGTGTGAAAATTCTGTGCATGAGTGCTACAGCTCTGTGATGACATGCTGGCCTCACAAAGCATCATGGGATGCTGAGGAAAAAAATGTTTGTCTAAGCCGATCCCATGGCGAATTTCTAATTAAACATTTGATAAACAAGGTCACCTGTAAACAAAGCATATTTGCAGCTAACAACGCTTTGGCCAATTTTGACGATCAACACTATTCTTAAATCAAGGACAAGTATCCAATTTTCAACCTCACCTTTCTACATTGTTCACAGCATTATGATCATGAATCCCCACAACAGGTTTTGCCTGATAATCTTGGCCTCAGCGCTCTAGTTTGACAGTGTAACAAAACCAGCCTAGCCTCATACTTGTGCAAGCAGGCATTTATGACCGACACACTTAACTTCAGCCCAGAGAACAGTAAAGACCAAGTCCCACAATAAAAAACAAATGCAAAAATGTGTTCCAAGGTCCAGCATTTTCTATAAATTAAAAAAAAGATATCTTGTATGCACTGGTATTTTACATTGGAATTAACAGGACACAGGCATAGCCGAACATCTTCATCTTCTTCTTTCGGCTGCTCCAGTTAGGGGTCGCCACAGCGGATCATCTTCTTCCATATCTTTCTGTCCTCTGCATCTTGTTCTGTCACACCCGTCACCTGCATGTCCCCTCTCACCACATCCTCAAACCTTCTCTTAGGCCTTCATCTTCTCCTCTTCCCTAGCAGCTCTGTCCTTAGCATCCTTTTCCCAATATACTCAGGATCTCTCATCTGTACATGTCCAAACCAATGCAATCTCGCCTCTCTGACTTTGTCTCCCAACTGTCCAACCTGAGCCGAACATAAAAGCCTTAAAACTTACTGAAAAATGACAATTTTTTAAGCCAAGACAATTGTCAAGTATTGATCTGCATCTTGCGGTTACGCACATATTGTAAAATAGGTTATACATGTCATTTTTGAACAAGAAAACACCAATATTATGAGATTCAGCTACTGTCTTTTGAAAGAAAATCAGCTGTGCATGCTACCTCAGCTCTTAGCTTAATAACCTTTCACCCTAAGAGGGAGTGGTTTCCTCTTGAAAGACCAAGTCACAGTAAACGTTTGTGCTGTGTGGTTTGTTTCATTTTGATTTTCCTCCGCATTTCTGTGCAAACTCACACAAGCAAATAGAAAGCATATTGTCATGTTAAGAAAAACAGTACCAGAAAAATGCAACAAAGGAGATTTTCTAGATACTTTTTGTTGTCACACACAAGAATTGGACACTTGGAATGTATGTTTTCTTGTATCAAAACTCAAAGAGGACATATTCAGTATGTTTTATGTATTTATTTTCCAGTGGTGCTTTGTGCCCCAATGACCCCATTCCAAAGCGCCAGTGTGGGCAAGTTACTTTTAAAAATTTATAGAAATCTTTGGACTTTGAAACACAATTTCACGTGGAAATTTCATACATATACCATGTTTGTGAAGAAATAACTTAGACTTGAAAAATACCGATTTGATTCATGATACTGTAGCATGCAGTTTTGCCACTATTCTCTTTTCCTCAGCACCTTCCATTGTAGCCAGGGTTTGCCTTATAATGGAACAATGGATTTCCTGACAAGTTTATTCAGGCATTGTGCGTCATTTGAACTCAAGTTGCTTCTCCAGGAGACTAAAACATAGAACACCACACTGGCTACTATGGACTGATAGAACCAATCCAGCAGCTTACTGTACACATCAAAAGACCAGAGTTTCCTCAGGATGTCCAGTCTGCTCTGGCCCTTCTTGTCCAGTGCCACTGTGTTGTCAGACCAGTCCAGTTTGTTGTTTATGTGAACCCCCAAGTACTTGTAGCTCTGCACCACTTCCATGTCCACTCCCTAAATAGTGACTGGTCTTAGAGGCTCTTTTGGTGTGCCAGACATCCACCACCAGTTGTTTTGTATTGCTGATATTGAGCTGTAGGAGGTTCTCCCTGCACCATAAGATAGGTCATCAGCAAGCCTCCTGTCCTCCAACTCATCTCCGCTATTAATGGAGCCTATGATGGAGGACTTATCTGAAAATCAGTGTAGTTAGCCAGATGTTTAAAGGGTAACCAGCAAGAAAGAAAGGACGGTTCATTGAGGTGCTCCGGTGTTACACAACTCAGTTTCTGACACACAGTTCCTCCACCTCACAAACTGCTGTCTGTTGTCCATGATGCAGGAGATGCCTAGCCTTGAGCTTTTTCACCACTCAGTGAAGCGGAAAGGTGTTAAAGGTACTGGTAAAACCAAAGAACATGATTGTGACTGTGGTGCAGGCTTTGTCCAAGTGGGACTAGGCTCTGTGGAGCATGTAGATCAAAGCATCCTCCACACATTTAGGGTAGGCAAACTGCAGAGAATCCAGATGTTCTGAAACTAGCTTCTCAAAGGTCTTCATGATCTATGAAGTAAGAGTGGCTGGCCTGAAGTCCTTGGGATCACTGAAATGCACTTGGTCAAGATCCAATATAATGGTGTTCACACATTTTTTACAATTGGAGCACAGGTGGTTTAAATGACTTGCCTCAGGGTCACACTACTAACCCTATTGCCCTTCCTACAATGCCAGGATGCGGCTGCCTCCAGTCCTGATCTGTCCAGATGAGTCCCTTCTTTCAAAGGAGCTCTGAGATTTGAAAGCTCCCACAACTTAAGGCTTTAGTCCCTTTCAGCGGATTGGAGACTATGGTATTAAATACACATACACATATAATTTAACTGTAACCAAGTTATAATTTAAAAACAGGCACCTTATTATTATTGTTGATTGGCTTTTCATGCCAAGCTCCTGAGTGGCGCCCGAGTAAACCCGAGTGCCCGACTATTCACTGGGCCACCCCAGTCCTTGTGCCTCTACGTTAGAAGACAGATGGCTGTAACAGAACAAAAGACCAGGACAGAATGTTCCAGGATGGCACTTGTTATCATTACACCATCAATAATTTATTTGACCATCTGTCTAGTAGTACCATTATTAAATTTCACACCATTCAATATGTGGATACATTTCTCTCCACATTTAAATTATTAATATATTGTGCTGACATTTTTTAACAATGCATCCAAAAACAGACTTGCAATGACAAAGCAATCAAGGTCCTGAACTTGTGTCACCCTCCACTAGCACAGATTTGTCATTTTTTAATAACAACTAACATTCATAATGAAAGAATTAGCACTGGAGTCTTTGGTCCCAAATACAGTCAGAGAAAACTTCAAGCAAACAACAAATTTGATCATTAAATGTAACCCATTATAAAAAGCTTCTATATAAAAATTATAGAAAGCAGAGCAGCAGTCAATAGCAAAATGAGCTTTCAGACCTAATTAGGTTTTAAGAAAATGTGACTTGCTCAGGGTTTCCAAGCTGTGACCACAATTGCACGTCTTTGACGAGGTGAGCATCGAGGCCACGTTGAGGCCATGTTTCACCTCCCCAAGCTGCTCTTCCTAGCAAATTTCTTTAGAACAAAGGCGTGTTTTGTGCTCATTTCTCGAGTCACAAGATGTATTTAATTCATTTGGGGTGAACTGATGAGTAACTTGCGGCTTTGCTTATCTTTAGTATTTGGGAGCAATGAGCCCATAACCATTTCCTGGAAGAAGAAGTGACTCACATGTCACAATAATCTTTTTAGACACTAGGAAGTATGCCAATGAGAAGGTAGTGCATATTTAAAATCGAAACCTCTGAAATGAGAAGTAACCTGTGCCTGGGTTACAGCCTACAAAAATGAACACCATTCACTTTTAATGGGTGATGGTGGATTTTAAAATAACAATAGCCTGCGACAGTCAATAGTCTATCTCTGTCTTTTGCTATCTTTATTCAAACATCTTTGCTGTACCTCATCAAGTTAGGAAGATATTGGTCTCGCTGAGCCAGATGTATATATGGAAAATAATTCCTGCCAAAATGATATGCAGTCCAAATTGTTAACAACATTGAAATGTAACGCAAATGCACATAATTAATTTAATTTTGGTACAGTTTTATTGTATCATAATTAAAGATACCAATTAAATGACGATTGCTGATCAGTAGGGCAGACATTTTTTGTGTCAGTTTCAAATGCAAAAGGCCAGGGCCAAATTAATATGAAATTGGGCCTGATGCTGCAGCACAAAAAAGGCCTATTTCTTCTCGGCATTGGTGCATATGCATTCGACACTCACCGTACATGTGCACCCAGACCGACCAAGGAGCCTTAATTGCTTGCGACGCAACCAGCCAGCCTTTATTTAACATGAATAATAATAACGATGTAGTATCATAAAAACCCGAGATTAACATCAAACTATGTAACATCAACATTCAATAGCAATTGTCTGAAAAATGCACTTAATGCAGAAATCCTAGCAATGAAATACGCAAAATTTCGCAATTCTCTTACGAAACAGAGTACCAAAAAATGAATTTGCAGAGACATTGGGTCAAAGTGACTCGGTTCAGGCTCTTGAGGGTAAAAATTTGTCTACGATTTAAATTTCATAATAGACCAGAATCCTGTTGAGGATTTAAAAAATTCTAAACATCCGTGCTGGGCCCGCGGGCCAGCTTTTAGTTTTACCTTTACAGATAACCATTTAAATAGCCATCGATTTTTACTGTACAACTAACTTTCAAGGTGAAAAATTTACTACATGGCACTTACCGAACAATAATAAAGTGGCAAGAATCCCCAAGATATTGCAAAAATCGCAGCTAAATAACTAAGTAAACTGTTTAATGGAAAATTGATAGCATTAACTTGAAATCTTCAGTTAACAATAAACACAACAACGTTACAGTTACGTCACAGTGCAAAGAACAATCGTAACTGTATAATAAGTAACGCTGTCTCTAGGCGACTGAAAGTCAGACTCCAAATTTCATTCTAAGAATTATTTTGAGGTTAATATAGCAAAGGAAAACTGTTCAGCTTCCGAAAAATTCTCGTCTGTTTTCATCTGGGCCTGTTTCAGGAATGGGCCTAATGCTGCAGCATCAATAGCACCCACCTTAATCCGGCCCTGCAAAAGGCTATTGCATTTTAATTCATGTCCATAGATCAGAACTAAAAGCAAAGCAAATGTATTGCATTTCGATTGAAGACCATGCATTAATCGTGATAAAACTACATGCTATCGTATGACCAATCAGGGCAGGGGCCGTCAACAGCAGGGGTAACGGAGATTTGTGTCACTGAACAAGTGGAAGCGGGTGATCTAAATGACGATTTCATTCTCTGCAGTTTGGAAAGAAGAGAAAAGAAAATATGTAATATCTGGTTAACACATAGCATATGAATAAAAAGCTACAAAGAAACTAAGCTTGGTAACGCTAACAAATAGTATTTAGTTAAAACTGCTAACAAACCATACCATGAAAATTTTACTGTACGGCTTATTTTAGCGTGCATTAAAAAAAAATGAAAAAATAAGAGTAAACTTTTTCAGTGAGATCTAAAACATATTTTTCAGTTAACCACTCCACAAGTCCATTATGTTTGCCACCAGAATACTGAAACGTTTAGAAGTGGAGCGCTTCTTACCCCAATTGTCGATGACCCCTGCCCCACCTTTTGCTACTGATTGATCATTTCAACACATTTTGGATTGGCGCAATTTTAGTTATTAACTAGTTATGAGACACAAACTATGGACATAAATTTACGTGCAATGCACTCTTGTATTGCATTTTAAAGTGACACAAAAATTGTTTACAGTCATAAAAAGCAATCGATCAAGTTGGCAAAATGTGTTGTTAACACGTTGGATTTTGGAATGAATAATTTTCGATACGTATAATTAATACATCTAGAATCATACGTGAGTGAATTTTTCCTGAAGTTGGGTGGGGACAATTAGAAGGCTCACCGACTGTCACATTTCGTGATGGCAGCACTCAAAGTAGAGGCGGTGATTTTGAACTGCGTAGATCCGAGGTGCTTTCGTTAACCTGGTCCAACAGACAGCAAACTTCTGGTTATAATGAACCGTACACATCGAAAAGTCTACTAAAGTTTCCAAAAAAAATATATATTGTAAATACACTCACCTAAAGGATTATTAGGAACACCTGTTCAATTTCTCATTAATGCAATTATCTAATCAACCAATCACATGGCAGTTGCTTCAATGCATTTAGGGGTGTGGTCCTGGTCAAGACAATCTCCTGAACTCCAAACTGAATGTCAGAATGGGAAAGAAAGGTGATTTAAGCAATTTTGAGCGTGGCATGGTTGTTGGCGCTAGACGGGCCGGTCTGAGTATTTCACAATCTGCTCAGTTACTGGGATTTTCACGCACAACCATTTCTAGGGTTTACAAAGAATGGTGTGAAAAGGGAAAAACATCCAGTATGCGGCAGTCCTGTGGGCGAAAATGCCTTGTTGATGCTAGAGGTCAGAGGAGAATGGGCCGACTGATTCAAGCTGATAGAAGAGCAACTTTGACTGAAATAACCACTCCTTACAACCGAGGTATGCAGCAAAGCATTTGTGAAGCCACAACACGCACAACCTTGAGGCGGATGGGCTACAACAGCAGAAGACCCCACCGGGTACCACTCATCTCCACTACAAATAGGAAAAAGAGGCTACAATTTGCACGAGCTCACCAAAATTGGACAGTTGAAGACTGGAAAAATGTTGCCTGGTCTGATGAGTCTCGATTTCTGTTGAGACATTCAAATGGTAGAGTCAGAATTTGGCGTAAACAGAATGAGGACATGGATCCATCATGCCTTGTTACCACTGTGCAGGCTGGTGGTGGTGGTGTAATGGTGTGGGGGATGTTTTCTTGGCATACTTTAGGCCCCTTAGTGCCAATTGGGCATCGTTTAAATGCCACGGGCTACCTGAGCATTGTTTCTGACTATGTCCATCCCTTCATGACCACCATGTAGCCATCTTCTGATGGCTACTTCCAGCAGGATAATGCACCATGTCACAAAGCTCGAATCATTTCAAATTGGTTTCTTGAACATGACAATGAGTTCACTGTACTAAAATGGCCCCCACAGTCACCAGATCTCAACCCAATAGAGCATCTTTGGGATGTGGTGGAACGGGAGCTTCGTGCCCTGGATGTGCATCCCACAAATCTCCATCAACTGCAAGATGCTATCCTATCAATATGGGCCAACATTTCTAAAGAATGCTTTCAGCACCTTGTTGAATCAATGGCACGTAGAAGTAAGGCAGTTCTGAAGGCGAAAGGGGGTCAAACACCGCCATTAGTATGGTGTTCCTAATAATCCTTTAGGTGAGTGTATGTGTCTTGTGCGTGGAGATCACACTTCATGTGTTAAAATGAACATAGTATGTTGCAATGGAAAAACCTTTCTGTCAAATCAAATTATACATGGGCCTCTAAAAATACAAATGGACTAGTGGTAAAAGTGAACGATACGTTGTCACAGGTGCTGTACATGCTCTCTGTTGTTCACCGTTATAACTGTAGTGTCTGCGACAATGTCAAGTTGGAAGAATTGGCAGATATGTTCGACAAAATATGAATTGGAAGATATGCATTTGAACTAAACTATATGTCACACCCCATCAGAAAGAAGACTGTTAATAGAATTGGCAACAAAGAGACACAGGAGATGCAGATTTCAGTACTCAAAACTCCCAAATCAGTAAATGTGCCTTATGACACCAGTTGAACCACAAACAAGGCTGCACAACATCCACCTTCTGACTTTATGTTTAAATGACTAAGGAAGGAAGTCAAGGCAGTTAACATTACTATCTAATTGGAAATGCAAACATGCCACAACAAAATAGCTACAGCGCTTTAACACGTCGTATATCCATATAGACCACAATGCTTCTCTACTTTCTATTGGCTGTTGTTATTTCATATAGTGATAAAATAGTTAAAATGACAGTAAGACACTGTAGCAGACAGAAACACATGTCAAACGTTTGGAGCCAAGTAGTTGCAGTGGTCTGTGTGTGTGTGTGTCTGTCTCTCCTGTTGCCTCGCTCATTATCATTGTGCTACTGAGCTCCCGAATGGATAAATGAAATTTTAGCTTTTTATTTTCCCTCAGCGTCAAGTCTTCTGTGCATATTATTTTTTTCTCTCCCTGAACCCTGGCAGTTTAAAGTGCACAGGCTGGAGGAACTGGGGGCAGGTGATTTAGGCAGAAACCCTCTGGGCGGAGCCTTTGCAGTAGAGGATTTTGCTGCTATTCACTACAGACTTTTTAATGAGTTGTTACCACATGTGTATTCTTGTTTGAGAATCATGTCTGGGCCTGCAAGACTAAAAACATTTTGATTTGCACATTCGCTACCAGCAAGGTCACTACTGGGATGGTGAAACTGGCCCAGGATTGTCTCTGCGGAAATTCATTGTTTTGATAACATCACCATGAGTTAGAACAATGGCAAGAGCGGCAGTGACGAGTACATGGAGCTGCAAAAGATGGGAATGCACAGTGCCTGGAATCAAGCGAGTCATTTTAAAAGTCTGCTCTCTGCTTTTTGCACCCCAGTGCCCACCATGGGATAAAAGCACCCTCCTCAGCGAGATTTCAGTTATTCCACAATGGCTGACCGAGCAGTCCTTTTAAAGACAGAAGCCTGAGATCTATGAGAAATGACTTGCTTATGTGTGATGATGTATCAAGAAAGACTGAACAACCTTGCTATCTTGTCCAAATGAGAGCTTGTGCATGAAGTGAATTTTGTGGATGACATTGATGAATTTGTAACTGCAAAAGCTAGGACTCTGTAAAAATGAGTGCATTAAGATAGGACCTGTTATTTATAGTGCCAGCCAGTGATTAAAATTTTTAATCGTGATTAATTGCACGATTGTGTGTGATTAATCGAGATTAATCACAGACAATCACAACAATCACATTGTTATGTGCAAATAATGAACTCAAAAGTAGTGTATTGCGTGTATTTGCTTTGCAAACACTTTAAATAAATAAGGTACTTCTTAACACCAGTATTCCCTTTACATAGTAGCAATTAAACAATTTCTTGTAAATCTCAACTTAAACATTAATGTAATCAAATCAAACATAAAATCAAAGCCATTTGTCACTGCCAGGGCATTAAAGTTTTATCTAGTTTATTATAGAAAAACAAGTTACCCTCAGAGTCCAGAGCCACGATCACAACATTATAACAGGCACCTTCCGAGCAACAGCAAGTTAACATTTCTAAATCTGTTTTCTTTTTTATCTGAACAGATACCAGCAGAAACATTTTCTTTTATCAGGCAGCAGCATAAACAGTCTATGTTCAGCAGCAACTCTTTGAGGGCTAATATTTTTTCCAAAAAACTCAGTTTTCTGAAATGCACATAAAGCAATGGTTTCACACATAAATGACTGTTTGCACGGTGGGGTGGCTGCCTGGCTGTCTTTGTGAGACAGGTGCGCTGGGGCCGCAGTTGCAGTGAGACACAATATGGTTTGTACCTCCTGTCATCGTAAGTGTCTGTCTGCCCAGGCGAACGTTGCCATAGGTGCATCAGCTACACGAACGTGATCAGCACCACGATCAGCTGATGGCGATATCTCACTTTCGTTTTCAATCTACATCTCCAGATCGCTTGCATCAAAATCAGAGTCCAATTCAGCGATAATACAGAAAAAGTCATCCACGGGTTATTTTGCTTTGAGCATTCACTTTGGTATCTCTCCACATGCCATTTTAGAAGCTGTTTGCTCTTTGCTACTCACGCATGCGCTGGGAATCGAGGTCAAATCAACAAAGCTAACTTGCCTTCTAGCAAAAGCGTATGGAAGAGCATTGTAACAAGAAGATCACTGATCTCTTTCGATCGCTAGCGAGACTGAGGCTTTCAAAATGATAATAACTAGCAGGTGTTGCCCCATCCTCGCTTTGCTCTCCAACCCCCAGGCCGGCGCTACACGTTAGCCACTTTGTGTTTCTGCCGCTTGTGTATGGGGATGCAGATGTACAATTTGAACAGATTGTTATTTTCATGGGAATTGTTACATATGCATAACAGAACTAACTATTTTACATTACAGTGAGTAATTAATCATATTAAAAAATAGTAAAACGTAATAATTTGAAAATAAATTATGTTTCATGTTGCGTTAGAGATATTCGTTGAGTTATACGATTTTGTTCTGTTTGACTTTGAAATTAACACACAAATACTGTTTTACCTTTCTTGGATACATTTTTCTTTCAACAGTAATTCGAAAGAATTTTGGAAGTCCGTACGGTGTTAACAGTTGTAGATATTCTTTGGGATATTGTAAGTTGATGTTTTCATCTTCTGCACAATCACCACCAAATGTTTCAGTATAGTCTATTGATATGCATTTAACCAATTTGGCTTGTAACCGATCAACAATTTTCGCTTTAATTCGTTTGACTGCATTCTTTCTCAGTGCTAGGATTTCCCGTGTAGTCATTTCTTCAATTGATAACCCTTCGGGATGAAATTCTTCAATAAGATTTGGATATAATACATCTTCTTTATTTGGCATCTTAAAGTGAGGGAAACATAAAAATTTATAATAGCTGAGAAAGCAGGAACTGTGTCTGACAATAGCATTCACACGAAATACAGGTGAGAGGTCCGTGTACGTGGTTGAATATGGTTGAGAGGAGGGTGGGACGTGAAAAAATCTCTTGGAAATAGTCTTGTCTCGTCTCGTCTCAGGAGTTTCTCTTATAATAGAGAGATAATAACAAAAACTGTGTTAACGTGCGATAAAATAATTGTCGGCGTTAATTAATTAATGCGTTAAACCGATAATAACACGTTAACTTGCCCAGTCCTAGTTATTTGCTAAATTGTTTTACATGATGTTAAAAAGGATATTATGGAGCATTTGGTTTGCACTGTTATAAAATGCAATCTGAAAACTTTTGCCTTTGCCTTGTAATGTAAGAAACTACAGTACCTGCTGGGTAACTTTTGAATTTGAGTTGAAATGTTATAAAACACAAGTTGATAACGTTCTGTTGATCGTGATGTTGTTAAATAGCTAATACATCGAGAGGCTGTGGCTGAGGCAGCGCTCATTACTACAGTTCTGTCTTGGGCCCTGATATGTATATGGCACCCTTGGCTACTACTAAAATCACACTGATCAACAAAGTTACACAGGACACAGCAAATTGTGGATCTGTATATTACTCAAAAGAAAGGATTTGCTATTCATGTCACATTTTTATCCATTTTCAAATTTGGTTTACCCTCCTCATGTTCACAAGATGCACCATTGTTTCCACTTCAGAGTCAGTCGGCTAGGCTAGTCAGCAGTTGCCACTTTGTATGCATGCTGTGGGGCTGTGAACGGCTGTGTCACAGGATTTAATCAAGGGAATAAAGATATCTATTTATAGGCTTTACTTTCACTGTGTAAACAGTTATAAAAGATGGCATTTATCTTTGAGAAGAGGAAGTGTGGCAAAGAGGGCTCCAGTAAGTCGACTTTAGCAGCCACACATGACAGGAGGAGAGAGAGGAGAGAGCAGCTCGTGCATCTTTATCCTGCAAGAAAACAAACGTTTATTAATAGAAAGAAGGAAAGCCGAAAGAGTTAGGGATCTTGGGTAAAGTGTTAATAAGTATGCTTACTAGGGGGAAAGAGAGAGTGAGGCGGATGGGAACGAGTGGGAACTCACTTAAGTTCTAGGAGAGGGAACATGGCTTTTGGTGGGAGTTACAGTGTGAATCCTTATAAGAGGGAACATGCCACATGCAAAAGTTCGCTGACGACACTGCTATTGAGGGGCTGCATCAGGAGTGGGCAGGAGGAGGAGTATAGGAACCTAATCAAGGACTTTGTTAAATGGTGCGACTCAAACCACTTACACCTGAACACCAGCAAAACCAATGAGCTGGTGGTGGATTTTAGGAGACCCAGGCCCTTCCTGGACCCCATGATTATCAGAGGCGACTGTGTACAGAGGGTACAGACCTATAAATACTAGTGAGTGCAGCTGGATGATAAATTAGACTGGACTGCCAATACTGATGCTCTGTGCAAGAGAGGACAGAGCTGACTATACTTCTTTAGAAGGCTGGCGTCCTTCAACATCTTCAATAAGATGCTGCAGATGTTCTACCAGATGGCTGTGACGAGTGCCCTCTTCTACGCGGTGGTGTGCTGGGGAGGCAGCATAAAGAAGAGGGACGCCTCACGCCTGGACAAACTGGTGAGGAAGGCAGGCTCTATTGTAGGAATGAAGCTGGACAGTTTGACATCTGTGGCAGAGCAACGGGTGCTGAGCAGGCTCCTGTCAATCATGGAGAATCCACTGCATCCACTGAACAGGGTCATCTCCAGACAGAGGAGCAGCTTCAGCGACAGACTGCTGTCACCATCCTGCTCCACTGACAGACTGAGGAGATCGTTCCTCCCCCACACTATGCGACTCTTCAATTCCACCCGGGGAGGTAAGCGTTAACATTATACAAAGTTATTGTCTGTTATACCAGCATTTATATCACTCTTTAATTTAATATTGTTTTTTTATTAGTATGCTGCTGCTGGAGTATGTGAATTTCCCCTTGGGATTAATAAAGTATCTATCTATCTATCTATCTATCTATCTATCTATCTATCTATCTATCTATCTATCTATCTATCTATCTATCTATCTAAAACAAAAAAGGGGATTGGCTGCAACAATCATGCACTTGTTGTCACACATGAACATCTGAGGGTCACCTTTCAGGCTCAAGCCAGATGTGCAGTACCCCGTCAGACCACAAGGGGGTACAGTTTCTAACTGTATTGTCTCTTGTCTCCCATGTGGTGCTAAGAAGACGCCCACTGAGGGCAGCTAACCCCACCCAGCACCTCAGAAGCCCAGTCTCTTCTGGTCAAGTACATATAAAGCTGCAAGCTTCCGGAAGAGGGTGTCTCATTTCAGGAAAGTAGACCCTTGCTTGTTGGAGCTCCTGGAACTTGACCCGCATGTGAGAGTTGACTCTACTAAGAAAGCCCTTCAAGCTAAAACAAACTTTTTTCACGTCTTATTTCTGTTACGCCACCGCACTCATTTCTGTTTGTGTTTTGGACTTTGGCTATAAACATGGAGGACCGGTTGGCATCCCAAATTTTCAATTTTTCTTTTCTCTCCTTCCTTACATACTTACACTGTATAAAGGAAAATTTGAGAAGCTAGAAGGATGTTTTTCTGCCTGCTAGAAAAGAACATCTGAGGGGGAGCAAAAGCACGTGAAGAGAAAGCCCTAAAATGCAACAGTGGAGTTGCTTTTTCTTTTTTGTGGTTGTGTCATCGGGACTGCATGTTGTCCTTTGTTATTAATTGATGACGCAACACTGATTTTTGATTTCGTTTGTGTTTAATTCACCTTTAAATAAAGAGGGATTTTTTTTTACTTGTATATTTTTGTGCTGTGTCCCATTTATCTGTACCAATGATGCTTGGCTAATGAACTACTAGAAGTCCCAGGTAATTCATGCTGGGGTTGAGGGCATCATAGGTGTGGACTTTCTGATTTTAATCACGCAAAATCTTAATGGAGTGACATCACACAGACAAAGTTGCATTTATAAACCTGACAGCTTGTAGCTGTCCCTTCAGAGTGAGGAATATTGATTGAGATTGGCAGGTGGGTGGGGTCACTGCAAAAGCGTCATGTGAAAGTAACTCTTGTCGTGTTAATGCAGCTTTTAATAGTAAAAAGAGTGCAAATGTATAGCTGAAGCATTAATTTAACATAAAAGTACAGGGCGTGAAAATCCCTCACACAATACATGGGAAGTTAGGGCCCTAGTCAGGAGCATCAGGTGCACGGCAGGAAGTAACCCTGCTGAGAGTTCGAGCCAATCACAGGGTGTGTCCCAGCACTCAGTCAAGTGGGGCTAAGTCAGAGTTTGGTTTCATTCCACGCTTTTAGCATTCTTGATGTAATTCATTCATGCAGCTGGATGACCGATTGCTGTGCTACTTGATGGGAAACGAGAAGGCAACTTTGCACTCAGGCTGTTATGTGTCAACTAGTATTTATACTCTGGTTTATGAAGGTTTTTGTCATTTCAAAATAATAATACATAATTATTATATTTCATGTGTTTTATTATGTAAATTATGTTACCATTTTTTTATTTCAACATTACTTATTTCTGTTTTGTGTATCTGTGCCTTTAAGATCAGATAAGGTTATACTTTATTTGTACCCAAGGGGAAATTAAACTTTTCAGAAGCTCAAAAAAATGATATATACATATACACAAACACATTTTATATATAATACATATATATTGTGGCGGGTGGCTGGAGCCTTTACCCGGCTGAGACGCCCAGAGTATGGAAGGACCGAGGGAAAGAGTATTTTCAGGACAGTTTCTTCCCTGGGCCGACAGGGCCAGCCCCCTTGGTTTCCAGCAGGGCCACAGGTCATGAGCATGGGAGCTCAACCGTACTGGGGCCTGTGGCTGCCACAAGAAGCTCGTTGGGCACCTAGGAGTGCCCTATAAAAGGAGCCAGTCCCCACGATTCAATGACCAGAGTTGGGAGGAAGAGGGCAAAGCCTGAGGAGGAGAGGAGACTGGTGGAAGAGAAGGGACTGGATTGTGTTGTGTGTTGGTGATTTGTACACTGTAAATAAACCGTGTGCTGGGTACAGAGCCTGCCTGTCTGTGTCAGGGTTGGCTTCACAGTATATACTTATACAGTAAATATATAAGTATACATATAAGTATATCAGTCTATCCAGTTAGGAAGCATAAGTGATTGTGACTCAACTTCACCTGTTTTGGCGCAATGAAAGTGACACCTGGTGCATTGGACAGGTCAAATCAAGACAACCCCCAAAAAGGGAATGCCATTGCAGGTGGTGGCCACAGACACTTGCTTTCTCCTCATCCTTCTGACTGATTCTTCTCTAGTTTTGAGTTTTGCCAGTGTCCTTGTCACTACTGGTAGCGTGAGGAGGTACCTGCAGCTGATTCAGGTTTCACAGGTAGTCCAGTTCCTCCAGGATGGCACATCTATACATGCTGCCACAAGAAGATTGGTTGTTTCTCCCAGCATGGTATTAAGAGCATGGAGGAGATACCAGGCCATTACACAAGGAGAGTTGGACAGGGCCAGAGAAGGGCATCAACCAAGCAGCAGGACTGGTATCTGCTCCTTTGTGTGAGGATGAACAGGTGGAGCACCACCAGAGCCGTACAAAACACACACGAGTAGGCAGCTGCAGGTCATGTTTCTAGCCAAACTGTCAGAAACAGACGCCATAAGGACGGTATGAGGGCCCGACCACCTTCAGTGGGATATGGGCTCACACCCCATCACCATGCAGCTCAATTGGCATTCGCCAGAGAATATCACAATTGGCAGCTCTGCCATTTGTGCCCTGTTCTCTTTACAGATGAAAGCAAGTTCACACTGAGCACATGTGACAGACATGATAGAGTCTGGAGATCTGTAGTGAATGATATGCAGCCTGCAATATCATCCAGCATGACTTGTTTGGTGGTGGGTCAGTGATGATCTGGAGAGGCATATCCTTGGAGGAATACTCAGACCTCCACGTGCTAGGCAATGGTATTATGACTGCTGTTAGGTACCAGGAAGAAATCCTCACAGCTGCTGCCAGAACTTACACTGGTTCAGTGAGCCCTGGGTTCCTCCTGGTGCAGGAGAATGCCTGGCCTCTCACAGCTAGAATTTGTAGGCAGTTCCTGGATGATGAATGCAAGACCTGAATCCAATTGAGAACCTCTGAGATGTTATGTATCAGTGCATCCAACGGCATCAAGCAGTACTATAGACTATCCAGGAGCTCACTGATGCCCTAATCCAGGTCTAGGAGAAGATCCCTTAGGACACCATCCGCTGTCACATCAGGAGCATTCCCAGACATTGCTGGAAGTACATACAGGAAACGTGGTGGTCATACACACTACTGAGTCACATTATGAGTTGCCGTGATGAAATTCATACAAGTTGGATCAGCCTGTGATTGCAATTTTTGACTTTTATTTTCGGTGTGACGTTGAATCAATTTTGGTTTCCATTGACCATTGTTACATCATTTTGTTCTCATCCAATTACACAGTATTACTCAGTAATGATTTTCCACCTGAATATTTTAGTCACTGAGATCCCACATGTGATTTCTGTTCTCTTATTTAGTTTTTATACCCCACTTTACGTTTAAGCTACATTCCTTGTATTTTTAGGTTGGAACCCCCAAAAGGTGGGGCCACCCTGATGTCACTGCTGCTGGGTCCTCCAGGTCAGAGAGACAGACTCAGCAGTGGATCACTGCATTTGGAAGATGTTGTTTTGTGAGTATTGCTTTTTCTTTGAATTCTCTGTTTTTTGTGATTTGTTTTCTTCTGTATTTAGATTTTGTTTTCTGACTGTGGATTGAAGTTGTTTGTGTTGGATTGACTTTTTAACTAAATCCTTCTGCCCCTTTTGTGTCTTTTTTTTCTATTTTTTGTTAGTAAATCATCAATTTAAAAAGATTTCTGTTTGGACTGTCTTTACAAGCTAGAGTTTTACAGTTTTCTCTCCTTTGCAAGACATTTTGACATATGTTTGAGCCTTTGATTGCACGTTGAACTTTTAAAGCCAGGTCTCCATTTTGGACCTGAGCCGGCCTAAGCTTGCAGGTAGTAAGTAGGTGGTGACTGGCTGTCTATGGGTGAGGCTACATCAGGACAGGCCAGTGAAGATCCCGATCTGGTTTGTGTCTCGTTTTAGAAGCCTCACAACTCCTTTTGCCATGTCCAGAACTCCAACATACAGCAGCAATCTTGTGGCCTGTTGGACTTTTAAATAGCACAAGCGGCGATCCTCCTGGTGCAGCATCAGGTGGCCCTGGGCCTCTAGGCTCAACACACAAAGGATAGTGCATATACAGTCGGCCCTCGTTTATCGCAGTTAATCAGTTCCAGACTCTACTACGATAAACGAATTTCCGTGAAGTAGGATTCTTTATTTATAAATCGAATATCTTCGCAGTTAGAGCATAGAAAACCTGTTTACGACCTTCTAAATACATTTTTTAACATTATTAAAGCCCTCTAGACATGAAATAACACCCTTTAGCCACCATTACACTCATATTACCCAATATATTAGACAAAATAAAAGAAAATAAGACATATTAGACGTTACAAATATCATATTATTATTATTGTACATTTAATTACACGCACACACAGTTCTTACACACAACCACTAACCTATGAAAATAGTGCAACTTGTTCGATGATGAAGCGATGAAGATGTAGAGATGTACCGCACAGCAAAGAAGAGCAAGGTTACTGCTCCTCTGAAGACACGACCTCAGTAGGAGAGTCTTCAGGTGGTGCAGTATCTTCAGCAAGTGCGTCGTCGTCTTCTTCTGCTGAAGGAGTACTAGGAGTAGGCAGTTGGTGTCTGGATGCGCGGCTGAAAAACATTGTGATAGGCAGTTGCTGGCGCTCTCTTTTCATATGCGTGAGTAGGCTTTTGTAGGGTTCTTGCCATCTTTGATCATATCCAAGAGTTTCACCTTCTCCTGGATGGTAAGTATCTTCCTCTGGCGCTTAGTTTCATCGTCAGAAGGCTTAGAAAAAGCAGCACATTTAGGAGCCATCGTGGGGCTTAGATAAAAGTTCTCAGAATTCGCAAACACAAGAGCAAAGATGCTTCTGATACGTAGCAATGTAGAAACGTGTATGAGAGAAACGAACTTGCATGAGACTGAGCCAATCAGTGGCCAGGATAGGAAGAGGATAGGATAGCCAATCAGTAAACAACACGCTCTGATTGGCTTGGTTTCACCACACCCGATTTTTTGGAAAAAAGTTATTACCCACACACAAGGAGTGGTCGAGCGGTTGCACCTGGCGTTGAAGGATTTGCGGGGGTGCTCGAATACATAGGCCTACAGTCCATACGTACAGTAATTTTAATTTTAACTGTAATACAGAGGTGTATAATTGACTCAGACAACCAAGCACGCGCTGTACCATTTTCACTGTCTCGATCAACATTTTAATGAATATATTTGAAAAAACCGCAATAGAGTGAAGCCGCGAAAGTCGAAGCACGAAGTGGTGAGAGACGACTGTAATTAGAAGTATAAAAGTACAGAAAGTGACAGTATACAATTACCAATCAAAACAAAAGCATTAAATAAATTTTTGCCACTCGCTGGAAATCTCCTTACTCAGTCTTCTCAGAAATTATCTTTCTTTAATCTAACCTTACTTGAACGTTTGGTGGCGCAGATTGATGGATCATCTGGCTCCAATACAGGGAAGTGATAAGCTACTATGTTCTTGGTTTGGAGCTGGCTAGTGTGGGGTCTGCTACATACCCACTAATCTTCATCCTTAATTTTCCTCTTTTCTTAATTCTTTTCTCCCCTCTTGCTTATATGCAGTGCCGCTCGTTGCCAGAGTTGACAAACATCACACCTCATTGTTCATAGCAGGTAGTCAATACTTTTAGACTTGAATGATCTAACGGCACTAACAGTGTCCCTTTGTGAATATGTCAGAGCACGTGCACTTTTACTTTCATTAATGGCACCCGTCGGGTAACGGTAATCACTCAGTATCACCAAAAATTTTTTTTCATGATCAACTTCTTATTCAGTAAAGACAGATTGACAGAATATCATGACCTTCCCCCTCAGTTTTACTTTCATTAACGGCACCCATTCTTTATCATCACAGTTTGATGACCCACTGCTATCTTAAATATTTTTTATGGGATAAGTTCAGGGCTATGGGCCAATAAGAGGGTGGGGGGTGTCACACACATGCGCTTAGGAGGCAGTCAACAAGCCCTGAGGTGAGTGATATAATACAAGATAAGGGTTTGATTAGGGATACTGATGTCTCTCTCTCTCTCTCTACAGAACAAAGAAGATAAACGGTAAATACACTCACTCACCGACAACACATCCGATCTCAGAAAATGGCTCCATACAGACAACTCCATATGTGATGACGTCACCTGTGACTCCACAGGATGACGTCACATCCAGTCCACCTTTGATGATGTAACTTCCGGCTCACTGGGATGACGTCACTTTTGGTCCATCTCTGATGACGTCACTACTGACTCATTGTGAAGATGCCACTTCTGGCTCACTGTGATGACGTCACTTTCGGCCCATCTCTGATGATGTCACTTCCGGCTCATTGTGATGACGTCACTTCCGACTTCCGATCATATCACTTTTGGTTTTATCATCATTTCCTCACAACTCATTTTCTGCAGCCATTTTGTATAAAAACAATAGTTCAACTCCTGTATTCTGTCAAATGTTTTGGTTTTTTTCATCCAATATTGACCCAATTTTTCTTCTTCTTTGACAGATATCACATGGGGCAATTCCCCAACTCTTTTTGCAGTTTTCTGCGTGATTTATTCTTATTACAGGGGACTGTTGTTGTTGCATTCTATTGTTATAATCTGTTCTTTTTTCAATGGTTCCTAAATGTATTGTTTGTGCTTACTAAACTTAAAAGAAAAATGTATTCTTGTACCGGTGAGTCAGAAGGCACCATAGAGCATTCATAAGTAATTCTTATCTCTCTATTATAAAAAAAAATCCTGGGAGGGACTAAGGAGACGAGATGTGATCTTCTCAGAAGACAATTTGACGTCCTGCAAGAGACACTTTAACGTCACACGAAGACAATATGACATCCCGCGAGAGACACTTTAATGTCACGTGAGACAAGGCAGTGAGACAACATTTAAAACAAGTTCATGGACATCTTACCAAGCAGTTGTTGGAATGCTTTTGGCAGACAGACATCATGTGCTCCCAGCTCTTAAAACAACAACAAGCAACAAGCAGAGCACGCAGCTTGCCAGCAGCAGCAGCAGGAAGCCAGCAGATGATCCGACCTATTCTCCTTAGCGTGTGTTCAGCAACCCCCCGTTCACACAGCGAGCGGCAGAGACGCGAAGTGGCAAAAGGACAGCTGTTGTACAGGCTTTGAAATGATTGATGCAAAGTACGACAAGCAGAAAACCCAGCTCGCCAGCAGCAACAAGCCAGCAGATGATGCGACAGCAACTCCTTACCGTGTGTTCAGCACCAAAACCTTCACAACGTGAGTGGCAGAGACACAAAGTGCCACAAGGACAGCCGCTATACAGGCTTTTAAATGATTGACGAGCAGCACGACAAAAAGAACACACAGCTCGCCAGCAGCAGCAGCAGAAAGACAGCAGATGATCCAAAGGCATCTCCTTAGCGTGAGTTCAACCGCCACCCCTTCACAATGCAAGCAGTGTTATACGTCCTGTGAGAAAGAGATTTAACCACGCCCAGGGCCGCAAATAAAGGACAAGTATTGTTTTTACAAAAGTTTAAAGTAAAAGTGAAAATAATAAATATGTAACAATTCCCATGAAAATAATAATCTCTTTACATTGTATATCCGGTAAACCAAACCCGCGGGTAGGCGAGCGAAGCGAGCAGGGGGCGGAGCCCCCTAGTGAACATTAAAGAAGAATTTAACAATGTAACAAAAACACATAGACTCCCATTCAGTAGAACAAAGCATGATGGTTTCTATAGTATATCCTCTGAAGCATTTCATATTTACTACACAGAAAATTGTTTTAATTTTTGTATATTAATTTTGTTGCAAATATTTTTAAATTCTCCATAAAAGAAATCACATTTGTGGCATTATACTTTATGATTTTAATGTTAATTGTTGAAAATGAAACAGGTTCCTTATCAGCCACTTAAGATGATAAAAGGAAGCTAGACAAATGTGCAGGAACTCATGAGACTTCCCAGACATCTCAGAATCCTCTTGAAGATAAAGGAGAGTTTAACACAAATACAGGAAACAATTTGTCCATGAAATGACAAGGTCACTGAAGGTTGGAGCCAAAAAACACCCAAAAAAGAAGCGAAGAAGAACTGAGCCTTTGCAGCACATTCTAAGAAATGTTTCTGCTGGTGAAATACTCTGCAGAAAAGGATTCAGATGTACCCAAAGCTGAAATCTAGTCAGACATTTTTGGCTCAGAGAAATTAAGGATACGACTCAACAATCTGTGAGGGTGATTAAATGTGAAACAATTCTTCTTCTGTTATGCTTGTGTTGCTTTTACTCAGCTTCTCTACATCTTCATGTATACTGTATGTTGCACAAATGAAACTATTAACTGTTGGCTCTTTGTGGTTGAACAGGCCACCTCAGCAGCTGGACTGCAGTATTGGTGAGATACACAGGTAGAAGCTGAAGAATGAAGTATGAGCAGCGCTGTTTTACACCAAGTGCTGCCAGGATGGGTTTGGGCATCCAAAACTATATGAATCAGGTTTTGAGACGCTTTATACCAGCATGCATGTTTTTGTGATGGAAGTCAGCTATATAATGCTTAGATGAGATGATTTCCAAAAGAACCACTGACTTTAAAAAATGATTCTGTTGTACACATGGGTCCACAATGTACATAACTTGTTATTTGCTCACTTTGCTCCTTTATTGTTCCTCTTCTGAAATTCTGAGTAACAAATGAAACATTATCATTATTGTTTTGGGGTGGGGTGGCTCAGCGGGTAGCACTTTGTCCTGGATTTAAAACTTGCACCTGGACAGTGCCAATGTGGAGTGTGCCTATTCTTTCTGTGTCTTTGTGGATTTTCCTCAGATACTCCACTTTTCTTCCTATGTCACCAAAGATGTGCCGCTCGCCCTAGCTAGTAATTACCAGTCGGCTCCATGTGAGTGTCAATTTAGGTGTATGAGTGTGTGGGCCCTGTGAGCGACTGGCATCTTGTACAGGGCTGGCTTCTGCCTTGCACCAGGTGCTGTTGGGATAGACTTGGTCCCCCACAACTCTGAATTGAGAATGTATGGTATATATGGACATGTTAGCTCAGTCTCATTCTGACACTTCTGTTTATTACTGTTTGTTGTTAGGAAGCAGAATGCTTTTTTTGGACTTCTGACCATCTTACTTCCTAGAGCTCCACACACAGGAACAATGTGACAAGGACCTTGTTCATCCACTGCCAGTAAGACCTGGATGTTAAATCACTTGAAAACTGGCAATTCACAAGCTCACAATTGAGGCTGTTATTAACATAGTACATGCCACACAAAGATGAAAACATTTATGTGGAGGATTGTATGGAAAATAAAAGAAATCAAGCACATCTGAATTGTGCTGACGCTGCTCTGAATACAAATGAAATGTTGTTTGTTTCAGCCGAGATGGGGCACTAGTGGCACTTTGTGACTCCGGGCCATGCAGATGAGCTGAAGACAGTAGCAGAGCCATGTCAAGTAAGCAACATTCCAAATGTATTTTCTTTTTACTACAAAATAAAGAAATGCCATAATGTTTGGGACAGTTTAAAATTACAGATCAGACAATTTAGATGTAAATTAAAGTACACATTGCAGACTTTCATTTATGGGTTGTGACAAAAGCCGCTATACCAGCGTTCAACCCGGCACAGACAGATGCAGGAGTCACACTGATAAAACAAAGAAATGTTTTTATTTTCTTTTCTTCTCCTGTGGGCAACACCTTCCCCGTTCCCACAGGCACAACACAGTCCCAGTCAGCACAAGCCCACATAATTCTTCTTCTCTTTCTCCACCACTCCTCTCTGGCAAGCTTCATCTCCCTCCTCCCGACTCTGGCTCCCAGAATGGTGGCTGCTGGCTCCTTTTATAGCCCACCTGGAAGTGTTTGATGACCCATTTCTGGTTGCACTTCCGGGTGTGGCAGAAGAGCCCCCCACATGGGCTTAAGAACCACTACTGTGCCCCCTGGTGGCACCCCCAGATCCCAACAGGGTTGTAGAGAACTCCATCTCCCATGGAGCCCTGCGGGAATCCGAAATATCACTGCCAACCAGGGTGGGTGCCATCTAGTGTCCTGGGGATGGTACTGTTCAGTTCCTGCTTGTTTCCCTGGACCATATGATGGCCATCCGTCAAAGGGTATTTGCATGCATTTTGGTTAAACTGTGTAGAAGTTACAACTCTTTTTCTACAGGAATTCCCATTTCAGGGCACCATAATGTTTGGGACACAGCAATGGCAATTATATTAAAACAGTCACATTTAGGATTATGTTGCATATCCCTTGCATGCAATGATCTTATCTGGTGTTGCTCTGCCAAGCCTCTAATGCAGCCATCTTCAGCTCCTGTTTATTGTGGATGACTTCCCCTTACGTTTTCTCTTCCGTATATGGAAGTCCTGCTCAGATGGAGTTAAATCAGGTGACTGGCTTGGCTATTCAAGTAGTTTCCATTTTATAGCTTTAAAAACTCTTGTGTTGACTTAGTAGTATATTTGGGATCACTATCAGGCTGTAGGAAGAAGCACCTCCAATGAGTTTGGAGGCATTTACAGAAACTTGAGCAGCTTAGATGTTTCTACACACCTCAGAATTCACTGTGCAGCTGCCATCAGCAGTTCCATCATCAGTGAAGAGAAGTGTGCCAGGACCTGTGGCGGCCATACATGCCAAAGCCATAACACCCCCAGCACCCTGTGTACAAGATGAGGTGGTCTGCTTTGGATCTCAGGCAGTTCCTTTTCATCCCCACACTTTACTGTTGTCTTCACTCTGATCAGGTTCATCTTTGTCTTCTCTGTCTAGAATTCTGTAGGCTGTTTTAAGTACTTTTTTGTAAACTGTAATCTGGCCATCTTGTTTTTGTGGCTTACTAGTGGTTTGTATCTCACAGTGTGGCTTCTGTGTTTCATTTCATGAAGTCTTCTGCTGACACAGCCATGTCTGCCCCATGACGACTGTGTATGATCCGTCAGACAGGCGTTTGGGGCTTTTTCTTTGCCACAGTGAGGATTCTTCTGTCATCAGCAGTGGAGGTCTTCCTTGGCCTACCAGTCCCTTTGTGATTACTGATCTCACCAGTGTGTTCCTTCTTCTTCATGATATACCAGGCAGTTGATTTAGGCCATCCTTAGGTTTTACTGATGTCTCGAATGCTTTTATTCTTGTTTTTCAGCCTCATAATGGCTTCTTTGACTTTCATTGGCACTACTTTTGTCCTCGCGTTGAACAATGGTATCTACAAATTCCAAAGGGTAGAAGCAAGCCGGGGTATCTTATGAAGGTATCTTATGAAGACACCTGTGACACCAATTGTCCCAAACATTATTATAGTGCCTTGAGATGGGGGTGGTGGGGGGAATAGGGGGGATCCACGTAGGAAAAAAATTTCTACATGGTGTGAACGCGATGTATGGCAAAACCTTTAAATCAAAGTCTGCAATGTGCAACTTAATATCAAGTCAAGGTTGTTTGATTTGCAATTTTAAACTGTGAATCAAAAGGGGTAAATCAAGGACAAATGTGCCTTTGGCCCAAACGTTATGTAGGGCACTGTAGTTTACTGGTCATCACTCTCCTTCATTTCCTGAAGTGACCATTGCTAGAACTTAAGGATTTAGGATTCTTAAGAATTAAGGACTTATTTTATATTCACCATTTCTTTTTCCATCCATCCATCCATTATTCAACCTGCTGGAGCCAATCCCAGCCAATACAGGGCGCAAGGCAGGAAACAAATCCTGGGCAGGGCACACACACACACCCACACACCAAGCACACACTAGGGACAATGTAGAATCACCAATGCACCTAACCTGCATGTCTTTGGACTGTGGGAGGAAACCGGAGTACCCGGAGGAAACCCACGCAGACACGGGGAGAACATGCAAACTCCACATGTCATAAATATGTTTTAGCCTCACACCTGTCTTAACTTGGAAATAACATGAACATTAAGTTAGAATTTCAGACTACGTTCATGCTGGTCACAGCACACAAACAACTTTAACTTGGGACAAGCCAGTATCCTCCGATAAAGAAATGCTGCTTTTACACTTTTATAGCTTTTGATATCTGTGACCACTGCCCCCCATGATACTGACTGGACCTTGCACTGTCCTTGTTTGGCTGATTTCATTCTGTGTATGAGTTAGCGCTGCGGCCTCACTAGTCCAGCTCCGCAGGTCCGATTCACGCACCTCATTCTCAACCCCAGGAAATTTGTCCATTCTCCATTTGTTTATGCTGGCTGTTCTCAGGCTGCTACAGTTTTTCTTAACTTACTCCTTTATAGTCCTTGGCATAATGCCCAGAAAACACTTCACAGATGGCCTTATGAAAAGGTCAAAGCACAGTTCTGAGTAACAGTGAAATAAATCGTCTTCCCTGGATGAGTCACAGCACCTTGTACAATGGGAATTTAAGAACAAAACACTGACATATTTTAATCAACTTCCTCTGCACCCTGCAACCCTGAATTGGATTAGCCAGGTCTGAGAAGGTTACGTTATACATATTGTTATTTTTAATAGGTGCAGAAGTAACTATTGTGGCATCCAGCCATGCTGAGGTATTAAACTCTGCAGCAATTATCCATATGTTTAAAAATGGCTGTTTTATTAAAGCAGTAACTGTGGATGACTGAACCACTTATCCATAAATTCAGAAAAAAACTGAAGATTTTCTTAGTGGATAAAACAATATGCAAATAGTAGGACAATACTCGTAACACAGAATTTTTGAACTAAACAGAATCCATATAAAAATTAGGTGCTATCATTGACACCGGTCTAACCTTTACTTGTTCCACTTCCACACTAAGACTCGCTTTCCCAAAATTATAAATGATTCGTAACTAAGAATAAGGCAATTTGTCAATGTCTGGAGTATAGAAGTGTTACTTCATTTATTTGTATCAACCAGAATGGACTACTGGCCTGCTTCACTCTCAGAATATAAAAATTAAACTATTACACTTCTATCCATCCATCCATTATCCCAGGGGTGTCGAACTCCGGTCCTGGAGGGCCGCAGTGGCTGCAGGTTTTTATTCTAACTATCTTCTTCATTAGTGACCAGTTTTTGCTGCTAATTAACTTCTTTTGCTTTAGTTTTAATTAACTTGACTCAGGCCCCTTAGTTGTCTCTTTTTTTTAATTAGCAGTCAAACAATAATGAGGCCCAAAACGAGCCGCCGCATGACCAGCTCACCTATGCCCGTCACACAATATCTGAAAATAAAGAAAAGTGAAGGTCTCGGTAAGGTTGATCTCTCAGGTCACCAAAACATTTTGACAAACAGAAAGTCAACGGTTTTTGAAATGTCTGCTGTGGCAAAATGAGAGCAGCAACAGGCCACGGAATTAAATAACGGGCTTAATTAACAGCAAGAATCAGCTTCTCATTAATAGATTGGTTGGAGTTTGAAATCCCAGTTTAGCTGATCATCTATTGTCTCGTTTCAGATCTCATTTCTGTTTGGTTGCCATTTCATGAAGAAACGAATAAATTCAGAACAGTGAATCCTTTAAAAACAGGGCTATTAAAATGAAGGGAAAAAGAGTTAATTAGCAGTGAAAACTGGTCAATGATTAGGAAAAGGGTTAGAATGAAAACCTGCAGCCAATGCGTCCCTCCAGGCCTGGAGTTTGACACCCCTGCATTATCCAACCCGCTATATCCTAACTACAGGGTCACGGGGGTCTGCTGGAGCCAATCCCAGCCAACGCAGGGCGCAAGGCAGGAAACAAATACCTGGTAGGGCGCCAGCCCACCGCAGATTACACTTCTATGGTTAATTCAAATAAAATGTAGTAAGGATCATACTGAGAAGTATGCAGCACAGCTACATAACCAAAAGTCTGTCCATTAGCTTCTAGATGAACCTCTAGCTAATTTTATAAATACCCCTTTTGACATTCTAACACGAGAGGCTACTTTTATGGTGTTCTGCTACACTGTGAATGATGCTAATGAAGCCAGAAGCCTCAACCAAAGTGTTTTCTTCCATAAAATACATAAAGAAAGAATACATAAAGGAGAACACAAAGTACAAACAAGCCCAATGAACAAAAACTGAACCCTGCTACCACCGTGGATCTCAGAAACCCCATCCACATAGTTGAGCACTTTCATAATTTCCCCTGTTTTCTTGTTTTTTTACGTTCATGTTTTTTGTATTATTTGTAATTTTGCCCTGGTCCATTTCTCATTAATATCTGCTTAGAGATTCCAGCTGTACCCTGAAAGCCCAAGTTAAAGGTCTTGCTGCTTTATCTTGGGGCTGAGGCATTAACTGTTATGCATGCCTGAAAAGCGTGTGAAAGGATCATAGGCTGTAACTTACCACTCACTATACGAGTCCAGGGTAAGGAAGAGGGCCGCAAAGATCATTGCTGATCCAACTCACCCAGAGCAACACCTGTTCCAAAGACTTCCCTCTGGTAATCGTCTACGTACAATGAAAATTAAAACAACACGTCACCTAAACAGTTTTTTCCCCATATTCAGTTATTCTGACTATTCAGGTCTGAGCTCCTACTCAGCATCTACTGTATGTGCTGTATTCCTGCACACTGGTCTGCCTGGACATTTTTTATCCTACTATCTCTTCGTGTTTAGGTATTGCTCTTGTAAGAGCCATTTTCCTAGTTCTATAAGATTCATGAATATTTTACTAGATGACAATGCATAATCTATGGGAGCTTCCTATAACCCCCTTAAATAGAATTGTATATTCTTGCCATTTCTAAACAGCTTTGAGTAAACAATATTCTTCAGTTAGTGACAGCCTTGCCATGAGTAAGGTATGGAAGGGACAAGGTTTTAAACCGTGCCAACCGGCCTACGGGCCTTTTGAGTGTGAAGTAACGCATAAAACAGCACTTATTTAAGTGTTGAACTGTATGCTTAAGGCAGGGGTGCCCAATGAGTCGATCGCGATTGACCGGTAGATCGCAAAGGTAGTGCAGGTAGATCGCGTTGCATTCAAAAAAAATTTTTTTTTTTAAACGTTAGTCTATCATATATTCTCCCTATGTCATTTGCCACTTGATTGACATACAGGGCGGCCAGTCTGAGATCTCTTTTCTTCGAACACACTGGTCATCCCGCACGCACGACACAAATGTGCGAGCTACTGCAAAACTCCGGCTGTGATCTAGTTAGCCTTCCAATTTGCAGTATATCGACTAAAGAAGAGATTTAAAAAAAAAAATGTTTTTGAAGGGTATGGGCTGGATGTGGAATTGGAAGAGGATTTTTTTTCTCACAATGTCACAATCAAAGTGCGTTTGTCTGACATCCGAGGTTCGATCCCCGATGAGGGTTGCAGTGGAGTGTGTACGCCTGATGAGCCCAAAATAGGGCGAAACATGTATCGCGTACTCTTTGCATTATTTGACAGTTAACTATGTAACATTCTATGATCTGCTTCTCGCAACTGAGAGGGCACCCGTGGCAGATGTCTACCGACTTGCAGACCAACCACACACGTTACCTGGTGGGTAACGACCCATACAACCAGATTGTGATTCAGACTTCGAATGATATATATATATATATATTGTGACGGACAGCCGAGTCCCATGCCCGGCCAGGACGCCTCTGCTGCATACGTCCCGGGGGAGCCATCATGGACATTGCAGTACCTTCCCCGGGGCGCTTGGGGGCAGCCTCCCTGGCCGTGGATCCCTCCTCAATCTCCCCCGTGGCTCCATGGGACATGGAGTCCACCACAGCAGCCCAGTTGGGAGATGGGGTGGCCGCTAGGGGGTGCTGCGGACGACCAGCCACCACGCTGGATGGTTTATCAGCCCCACCCGGAGGTGCAATTAAGACCAGCTGGTCAGGCACCTGGAACACTTCCGGGTGGGGTATAAAAGGGCGTGCCTCCCAGCAATCAGGGCCAGAATCGGGAGGAAGAGGACGAGGTTGCTTGGGAGGAGTGGTGGTGCCAGGAAGCATTTGGTTTGTGTGTTTTGTGCTTTGGGACTGTGTTGGGCCTGTGGGACTCGGGGAAGGCGTGTGCCCACGGCTGAAGAAAAAAATAAAAGCCTGTGAGTGTGAACACGTGCCTCTGCGTAGTCTGTGCCAGGTCGGGCGCTATATAGCGCCTTTTTCACTATATATATATATATATATATATA
>JANRMT010061414.1:28602158-28635968 GCA_026402145.1 Polypterus bichir lapradei
TAAACACAAAATGCAGTTTTTAAATGATGGTTTTTATTATTTAGGGAGAAAAAAATCCAAACCTACATGGCCCTGTGTGAAAAAGTAATTGCCCCCTGAACCTAATAACTGGTTGGGCCACCCTTAGCAGCAATAACTGCAATCAAGCGTTTGCGATAACTTGCAATGAGTCTTTTACAGCGCTCTGGAGGAATTTTGGCCCACTCATCTTTGCAGAATTGTTGTAATTCAGCTTTATTTGAGGGTTTTCTAGCATGAACTGCCTTTTTAAGGTCATGCCATAGCATCTCAATTGGATTCAGGTCAGGACTTTGACTAGGCCACTCCAAAGTCTTCATTTTGTTTTTCTTCAGCCATTCAGAGGTGGATTCGCTGGTGTGTTTTGGGTCATTGTCCTGTTGCAGCACCCAAGATCGCTTCAGCTTGAGTTGACAAACAGATGGCCGGACATTCTCCTTCAGGATTTTTTGGTAGACAGTAGAATTCATGGTTCCATCTATCACAGCAAGCCTTCCAGGTCCTGAAGCAGCAAAACAACCCCAGACCATCACACTACCACCACCATATTTTACTGTTGGTATGATGTTCTTTTTCTGAAATGCTGTGTTCCTTTTACGCCAGATGTAACGGGACATTTGCCTTCCAAAAAGTTCAATTTTTGTCTCATCAGTCCACAAGGTATTTTCCCAAAAGTCTTGGCAATCATTGAGATGTTTCTTAGCAAAATTGAGACGAGCCCTAATGTTCTTTTTGCTTAACAGTGGTTTGTGTCTTGGAAATCTGCCATGCAGGCCGTTTTTGCCCAGTCTCTTTCTTATGGTGGAGTCGTGAACACTGACCTTAATTGAGGCAAGTGAGGCCTGCAGTTCTTTAGACGTTGTCCTGGGGTCTTTTGTGACCTCTCGGATGAGTCGTCTCTGCGCTCTTGGGGTAATTTTGGTCGGCCGGCCACTCCTGGGAAGGTTCAGCACTGTTCCATGTTTTTGCCATTTGTGGATAATGGCTCTCACTGTGGTTCGCTGGAGTCCCAAAGCTTTAGAAATGGCTTTATAACCTTTACCAGACTGATAGATCTCAATTACTTCTGTTCTCATTTGTTCCTGAATTTCTTTGGATCTTGGCATGCTGTCTAGCTTTTGAGGTGCTTTTGGTCTACTTCTCTGTGTCAGGCAGCTCCTATTTAAGTGAATTCTTGATTGAAACAGGTGTGGCAGTAATCAGGCCTGGGGGTGGCTACGGAAATTGAACTCAAGTGTGATACACCACAGTTAGGTTATTTTTTAACAAGGGGGCAATTACTTTTTCACACAGGGCCATGTAGGTTTGGATTTTTTTTCTCCCTAAATAATAAAAACCATCATTTAAAAACTGCATTTTGTGTTTACTTGTGTTATATTTGACTAATGGTTACATGTGTTTGATGATCAGAAACATTTTGTGTGACAAACATGCAAAAGAATAAGAAATCAGGAAGGGGGCAAATAGTTTTTCACACCACTGTATGCAACATCACAGGTCCGTTACTTCTGGGTATCTGCCACAAGCTTTTGAAGACTGCATCCCCAATGATGTAACTATAGAATGGCAGCAAACACCAAAAGCAAAACAGCGTCAAGAAATATACAAATAATGAGGTTAATAAAAAGTTAATGTAGCTCAGAATAACTAAACAGCACAGTAAAAAAAAATAATTCTGGATCTACTTGATATTTAACTTTGAAAGGTAAAAATACATTTAAAGCACAAAAATCTTTATAGTCTACCATATCATAGCGTCTGCTAGCTTTGTGTTTGTTGATCCCTTGAATTAGATTTTTGATTTGTGATTTGACTTTTGTCACTCTCCTTTTTTGACTTCTGCTTTTGACCTTCACTTTGTTTTTAGATTCCATTTTTTCTCCTGTTCCTCTCTCTAGCTTTTTTGACTGCTTGGTTCAGTTCCTACAGGTCCAATGTGCTTCCACATGTCAGCCTGGAGGCTTCTCAGTCCTTCTGTTAAGGGGTTGTCAGGCATCTGTGGCACTGACTGGGTCAGTTGTCCACTATTATATATTCTTGGTTTCCATTCAGACCATTATTCTCTCACCCTCTCTCCTTCACTGTTTTTGCTGACTATTGCCGTTTTTCAGAAACCATACATTTTATGGTCTGCTGCCCATTATACATCTTTGCTTTTCCAAACTGACATGTTTATTTGTTCTTTTCTTTTGCTTCACCTGCCCTGTGTCACCTTGGTGGTGAAACTGCTCCTGGCTAATATAAAGCCGTGACAGCTTCAACCTACCTTACCTTACATAACTTGTACTGCGTTGTACTGTGATCACATGATGCTGGCCTTTTGACTATGTCAAGGACACAAATTCAACTGTAGGACACAGAGCCTTTCACCAGAAGACAGAGGCTCTGAAATTATAAGTTCTATAAATATAAGAAATTCTCCATAAATCTCAACACTTAAATAAACTTAAACTGTTTGATTAGCTCTTATTCGCATTCTCTTTCCAATCTCAGTATTATGGGACTGCCATGTTGATGAAGTTATTTTTCTACTGACTTTTAATTGAGACTTCAGAACTGAACAACAATAACAACATATATTTAAATAGCACATTTTCATACAGATGATGTAGCTCAAAGTGCTTTACTTGATGAAGAAAGAGAAAAATTACAAAATAAATAAGAAAATAGAATTAGGGAACACTAATTAACATAAAATTAACGTAAGGTCCGATGGCCAGGGATGACAAAAAAAGCTCCAAGGCAATCACAGTAAACAAAGTCCCAATACAGAATCCAAAGATATCATTGGGAAACAGAGCACAGGGTCTAAAATCTGGGGAGTCACAAGGCAAAAGGCAAAAATAAAAAAAAACACCCCACTCTCTAGCATGTTTAAACTATAGAAGTCTCCCCATAAATAGGGTGCAGGGCTGTTCCTGTCAGTAATTGTCAATTGGCCCCACCCCTTGGGGAACCACCCACAAGACATAATTTAGGCTACTTCCAATTACAAATAAACACAAAGAAAAATATCTATACTAATAAAAGGCAAAGCCCTCACTGACTGACTGACTCACTGACTCATCACTAATTCTCCAACTTCCCGTGTAGGTAGAAGGCTGAAATTTGGCAGGCTTATTCCTTACAGCTTACTTACAAAAGTTGGGCAGGTTTCATTTCGAAATTTTACGCGTAATGGTCATAACTGGAACCTACTTATGTACGTATATATGGCCATAGCCTGCAGCTCGGTCGCCGTGAGAGGCGGAGTTGCGTCACCCATCCCCACACCTCCCATGTAATTGACTGCCTGCCCATACAAGGCCGTCCATCAGCGGCAATCCAATAGACATGCTGCCGCTAAATATTCGTGGGTGAAGGACTGTGCTTATGCAAACGAAGATGAGATGGTCAGGGATAGACTAGTGTTTGGCACAAACTCAGCGAAAGTGCGAGAGAAACGTTTAAGTGCCGGGTCTTAGCTAACATTAAATAAAGCAGATCGCACGAGATAGCACAAGCACAACTGAGAACCTTCGATGCATGTACTCCGAGCGGCTCACGTGAACTGACAGTGAATGCAGTACGCAGAGAACAAGCAAGAGCTCCAAAGAGCGCTGAACAAAAAACGCATTACACAATTGAGAAGGCAGCAGAAGAACATGAAGCGAGTGACGCACACAAGCATATTCATGGGTGCAGCTACTTTGGAAACAAAGCACAGTGTAAACCTAAAGTTTAAATTAAGTTCATAGACAGGCTGCCGCTGGCGTTTGTCATGCCCATGACAAATACGATATTCGCGAGATACAAGTTTAATGAGAAGACGCAGGGTATAAATGAGACTTTTGATCACTTTGTGATGGAGTTAAAATTGCTGTAACGGAGTTAAAATTGCTGGTGAAGGACTGTGCTTATGCAAACGAATAGGAAAGCAAGGTGTAAAACTTAGGTTTACATTAAGTTCATAGACATGCTGCCGCTGGCGTTTGTCATGCCTAAGACGAATACGATATTCGCGAGATACAAATTTAATGAGAAGACGCAGGGTATAAACAAGACTTTTGATCACTTTGTAACGGAGTTAAAATTGCTGTAACGGAGTTAAAATTGCTGGTGAAGGACTGTGCTTATGCAAACGAATAGGAAAGCAAGGTGTAAAACTTAGGTTTACATTAAGTTCATAGACATGCTGCCGCTGGCGTTTGTCATGCCTAAGACGAATACGATATTTGCGAGATACAAGTTTAATGAGAAGATGCAGGGTATAAACGAGACTTTTGATCACTTTGTAACAAAGTTAAAATTGCTGGTGAAGGACTGTGCTTATGCAGACGAAGATGAGATGGTCAGGGATAGAATAGTGTTTGGCACAAACTCAGCAAAAGTGCGAGAGAAACCTTTAAGTGCCGGGTCTGAGCTAACATTAAATGAAGCCGTGGACATTGCAAGATCGCACGAGATAGCACAAGCACAGCTGAGAACCTTCGATGCATGTACTCTGAGCGGCTCACGTGAACTGACTGTGAACGCAGTTCGCAGACAACAAGCAAGAGCTCCAAAGAGCGCTGAACAAAAAACACATTACACAATTGAGAAGGCAGCAATAGAATATGAAGCGACTGACGCATACAAGCATATTCATAAATTCACCTACTGCGGAAACAAACCACACGGTGGAAAAAGTCAATGTCCAGCTAAAAGAAAACAGTGTATAAAATGTGGTAAATTAAAGCAATTCGCTAAAGTTTGCAGGACTGGGAAAGGTAAAACCCTGCATGCAGTGTGTGATGTTTTAGATAAAGAGGAAGACAAGTTGTTTATTGATGCAGTAAGAAAGGAACAACCCTCTGACGCTGAACAAGCCTTTGTAGACATATCAATAGGAAAGCAAGGTGTAAAGCTTAAGTTTAAATTACGTTCATAGACACGCTGCCGCTAAATATTCACAGGCAAATCCACAAGTTAATACCGGGAATGCCTGTTAAACATCTTAGATTCACGAGTACTGATTTGGGTAGTGATCACTTCGATGAATGAAACCTGTTATCTTTACGATGGTTGACAACGAGGATGAGATGGTCAGGGATAGACTAGACAAACACGGAATGTAACTTGAACACAACACATCCTCCAAATACGAACCTGATTGAAAGAAATAATGATAATCAAATCCTTGATGACAGCAACACTCATAACAGTCACAAAACAATTACATTGACAATCATGTTACGTTATTTTTAAAATGTTTCCTTTTCTTTTTCATAACTTCTTTAACACACTACTTCTCCGCTGCGAAGTGCAGGTATTTTGCTAGTACATAATAAAACAAAAGAAACATAAATACAAATAAATTACATAAAATTAGACAAAACTGACCAGAAACATGATTCTAAACCCCAGCCAGGGGAGACATGCTGGCTGAAACATGACAACACCAAACTAAAATGAGCTTTATATTTGAAGTTAAGAAATATTTTTTGCAATGTCTCAAAATACACAGACAATTTTCCACTAAGGAGAGGAAAGCCAACAATTCCTGACTAGTACTGCACAATGCAATGAAAAATCTTTATTAAAGGTGAATTTATTAACCCAATTAAAAAAAAAATAACAAAATGCCCGAAAGAGTGAAAAAGAAGCAAAAGAAGTTGTGATCAAGAGAATCCCAAGCAAACAAGTCCTAAAGCATTACCCAGAAATCAGAATCCCCAAAATACAGGCAACAGACGCAAAAAAGCCAGTGAATACAAGAAATAGCAACAGCAAAAGAAGAAAAACTCACCAACCTCCAAGCACATAAAATGGACCACAGAAGGACTGTAATTCCCATAAGCCTTTGCAGGCTGGGAGCAGCTCTACAACAGAGATTGACAGGTGGCCCCACCTATCGGGGAACCACCCACAAAACACAAGAAACTCGGCAGAATAAAATGAAGCACAGAGAAACTACATAATAAAGAAAACTGACATAAAGTACATCATTAGGTGAATAATGAATAAACAAACAAACAATATTAACAAACCATGATAATCAAAGAACCAAAAATGAACAAAATTGTATTAAAAAAGGAATTTAAGCATAAGCTACAGAGTTGAGCTCTGGCTTACACATAACAGGAAGGGAGACCCTGACATCAGCAGTAACAAATCCGTCTTGTTATATTCTAATAAATTCATGAGTGCCGGTCATTTACTCTACTTATATTCTTAATATTTGAAGCTTTAAAAATGCTATTTCTTAAAACAAGATATACGTGTATATATATTTATATAGGTACTGTCTGTACTCAAAGCCCTATGTTTTGTGTTTTTGTTGAATATTATTGGATTCAGAAAGCACGTCCAGGATGAAGACCCAAATCCAAGTCTTAGTTTAATACAAAGCATGGACACCTACAAACTGGGTTATTTTACATATATGACATCAAATGTTAAGAACAGCTATTTATGCACTCCACTCACAGAGAAAATTACCATAGTACAGCTGTTTGTGTTTGCTTCTTTTTATACATTTTAAGTTTTTTTCTCTTCCTTTTTTACTGTGTTTGATGCCTGTTTCATCTAGCTTCTTTGTTATCAAAATTGTACTGAATGCTGCTACAATCCCAAACTCTTCTATAAGTGCAATTATAACTGGTTGTTGCATAAAAGAATCAGCACTATGGGAAAATAACAAGCCAAAAAAAAACAAAAAGAGAGCATTTTCAAAAACAAAAAAATTTACAATGAGAGAAACTGCGTTGTCTAAGGACTTCTCATGAGTGACACTGGCTATGATCAATCCGTAACCAGGGGCGGACCGGCCTTTAAGGCATTTGGGCAATGCCCGGCGGACTGTGGACCCTGGTCTGGTCATGGGCTGGCCGTTTAATGAACGTTTCATAAATAAATTTTACATATTTGTTACTGTTTGACATTAAAATTAATTTTCTAAATTACTAAACTACTAAACATTATCTGTTCGGTACTGTGATTTATACAGTCCTATATAATATACCATATTACGTCATCAAGTTGTTTTAGTTGTCAGTATACAATGTTGCAGCAAAAAATTTGGTCAAAACTACCTTTTGCCGATTTCTGTTTCGATACTGCTACATTTCGGTTAACATATACATATACATCTCACATCTAGTATTTAAATTCTTCGGCACTAATAATTAGTTTAGATTATGTATTATGCATTTTATTGTTCTGTGGTCGTCAGCGTGAGCGATAATTAGTGGTTTTCAGCTGTGAGTATTAGTATAATGAAATAAAGTTATAAAGTAAATACATTTTATTTCTAAGCATGCCGTCAGAATTTAAGTTGTGTCTAAACAACAGTGTACAGATTAAGTTTGTCAACAGTTTAGATAGAGTTCATATCATAGATTCATAGCAAGTAGCGAGCCGCATACTCATCACATATTTTAAGAAAACTACAATGAATAATGGGCTGAGGGGTCGACCTCATCACCTCACACTTTGAAGGATGCCCAGGCCGGTTTTGAGACTCGGTCCGTTCCTATCCGTAACTATAATATCACTATGGCTTTCTTTATAGTGTTTCACTGCTATGGGTTACATATAAAAAGCAAGAACTACGTCGGCCGTGAGATTTCATTAATATTTCTAGAAATCTTACTGAAGGAAAAAATAAAACATCTTTCAGGTTCTATCGGAAAGTGCCCTAAAATGCTCCACTCGAACCTTTTCTTTCCATTAACTCTGCCATCTTGCTAATTTTACACACAGACTGAGGGTTTTTATTTCTACCCCAATATGCCTGTCTCTTGCATTTGCATAGCACTTTGTCTACCTGTATATGTGCATTTATCTGTATCCTGGTTTGTTTATTCTGAAAAAAATCAGTCTAAAAAAGTATTTAGTTTGCTCACTTTTTGACATGAATAATGTTAAAGAGCAACACTGCAGACAAATGTCATCATCCATTTCATTTTCTATTTTCTTTACTTCAATATTAGGCCCATATGGAGCTGAAGCCTATTCTGGAAGCACCAGACACATGTCAGGAACTAACTTTGGATAAACATGTCTTTATTTTAAAAGGATCTGTATGAGATATCACATATTTATGCATATACAGTAATCCCTCGCTATATCGCGCTTCGACTTTCGCAGCTTCACTCTATCGCAGATTTTATATGTAAGCATATCTAAATATATAACGCGGATTTTCCGCTGCTTCAAGGGTTTCTGCGGACAATTTACTTCTGGTACATGCTTCCTCAGTTGGTTTGCCCAGTTGATTTCATACAAGGGACACTATTGGTAGATGGCTGAGAAGCTACCAAATCAGAGCATGCAGGTAAGTTCCTGTGTGCTGATTGGCTCAGCGACGGAACGGCGAATTCGATTCTGTTGCGTTAACCAGGAAGTCTCGTCTCGCTCATTCAGCATCAACGTGTTTCGCGGTGTAAAGAGTTAACTGTTGTGTTTATCTTTGTGCATAGTCAAGCCCTTCGTTATGGCTCCAAAACGATCTGCTCCTGCTGCTGCTTCAGGAGCCGTGACCAGGCGCCAACGGAAGATGCTAATGATTGCTGAAAAGGTAAAAGTTTTGAATATGTTGAAGTAAGGGAACAGCTACACCGCTGCAGGATGCCATTACGGCATCAATGAGTCCACGATTCTTTTTATTTAAAAAGGAGGAAAAGAATATAAGATCTACGGCCGCAGTGTCCTTTAACCAGGGCACAAAACAAGTTGTAAGTGGATGTAATAAGGCAGTAGTCTGGATGGAATCTGCTTTAGGGATTTGGATTGAAGACTGCCGGAACAAGAACAACGGCGGTGCTACACAATCGCCTCAAGAGGCTCCTTTAGAAGAGCTGTAACGCTCTCCTTTGTTGTGCAGTAAAATTAAACTCATCGTTATCGGACAAGTTGTCGTGTCATTGTTGGTGAGTAACCATAACTAATTTTCTATGTACAGTACTTATTACATGTACGTACGTTTATTGTAACTGTACACACATTTTATACAATTTTTCTTGCATTGTAGGTATTTATTGCCGGTGGCCTGTCTATCTTAATGGCTGTAACATATGTGATATCGGAGACACTCTACAGTATCTTTAAAATAACATTTTGGTTTTATGTACAGCATTTACATGTTATAGGTTTTTCACTTATTTTTATATTACCTAATCAATTACAATATGTTTAAAACTGTATTACGTATTAAATAAAACTCCTCAATGATAGACGATACGTATATTTGTGAGTAGTATATAAACAGTGTGTTTACATAGATAATTTCAACGAATCTTACCTAATATCTAAGAGAATATAAAGGGTTTATGCTGTATAACTCTGCGGGGAATATTTATAAACAATGTGGGAGAGTTTATAAGGGCTTAAAATATATAAAAATAACCATACAAACATATCGTTTCTACTTCGTGGATTTTCACCTATCGCGAGGGGTTCTGGAACATATTACATTTTGAAGTCCTTTTCAGCTATCAGTCAATCAAACCTTATACTGTGTGCCTGCAGTAGTAAATTTACAAGGTCAAAAATAAAGTTAATAAAAAGTATACATTTATTTTTTTCTGTTTCTATACTGTAAAACTGTGCATAACTCCAGTGTTAGTGCCACTGCAACTAAAGTTTTACTTCAGAATCCCTTCTGCTACTTTACCCCTGCTGTGCTGATGACATGTAAAGCCTTTCGAGACATAATTTAAAAAGTTCCAGTTCACGTGTTTTAATGCAGTACATGGGGCTGTAGATCAAACAAACCTGTCACTTAGACTCCGACTTGGTTCTGGGTCACAGCCCGCGCACAAGGGTCAAAGCTCTCACCTGCACCATTAGAAAGTGCAATTGTTCCCACTGACTTGATTTTTCTATTTTCTGCCTTAGGTTGTGTAAAATTCTCTTTGCACTTCTTTCTGTGACATTTCCTAATCTTTTCTCTTTTTACTAGATGTACTAGATGTCCATCTCTCATTTAGGTTTTCTGCACCTTACTACTAGATCTGTCATTTGGTGTGGCATTTTCTGTCTTTAAAAATCAAAGAGGACTCCACGACTCTGTCCTTGATTCACCTCTGGAGAGGCATACTTTCTAGCTCTGAGGAAAATATGGCCTAGGTTATCACAATGTCCCAGCCAGTTCATCATACTACAAAAAGCTAAAAATTGATTTTATTTATTAGGAAGTGAAAGAGGAAAATAAAATTAAGACACTTTAGTATTTTAGTTTTTTTTTAAAGATTGTTTTACAACCCCAGACTCATAACTGAGGTGGTGTTTGTAAATGCTAATGGCCAGCAAAACTGCTTTGCTCAATGTAATTATATTATATATTGTAAGGGACCAATGGATGTAACTACCAGGATGGGTTCTGCTCCCTTACCTGTCCTGGAGGCCAGGAGATATGAAGCATAGCTGAGGAGCAGTCATATTCTTCTGCTGTGCCAGGACAAGACTGCAGCAGCAGCTACTGTATTCCAGTGGTTGGCATTCTATCAAATGAGGAACAGGGAAGGACAGCACGTCCCCCTTTACATGCAGTGGCAGCATTCCATCTGGAGGACCCTGATGTGGACAGCTACAGAGCAACATGGAAGTTATGGTCCCGGGGATCTGTACTGCCAGGTTCTGTGCGGGCCACCAGGGGGAGCTCTGGAATACTGACAGCACAAGGACCACTGGGGTCATGCCGTACCTGGAAATGCTTCCCGGGGTAATAGATTGAGCAGCGGTAGTACTTCCGGGTCTGGAGTTAAAGGCAAGCCCTCCATTTGGCTCAGGGGTCAGAATCAAGAGGAAGGAGATGTGACTTCATGGAAGATGAACAACATCAACAACATTTATTTATATAGCACATTTTCATACAAATGATGTAGCTCAAAGTGCTTTACAGGATGGAGAAAGGGAAAAAAGACAAAATATATTAAAAAATAAAATTAGGCAATATTAATTAACATAGAATAAAAGTAAGGTCTGATGGCCAGGGAGGACAGAAAAAACAAAAAAAAAAAAAACTCCAGACAGCTGGAGAAAAAAATAAAATCTGCAGGGGTTCCAGGCCATGAGACCACCCAGACCCCTCTAGGCATTCTACCTAATATAAATGACCTCAATCAGTCCTCATGGTATTCAGGGTTCACATGGAAGAACTTGATGATGATGGTCATGTGGACTTCTGGCCTTTAATCTATCAATAAAGGGACATCACGTTGCTTTGATCGGGTGGTGATGGCGCAGATCGCCAGCACAGAAAACTGGGAAAAGAACAGCAGAGAAAGTAGGGGATAGTACAGATTAAGGTATCGCCAGGAATGATAATGGTAATTAAATGAATATACAGAATATCAGGATTAAACTCTAATGAAGCTATGAGAAAGCCATGTTAAAATAATATGTTTAAGATGTTTTGTAAAGTACTCCACTGTATTAGCCTGGTGAATTCCTATCGGTAAGCTATTCCAGATTTTAGGTGCATAACAGCAGAAGGCCGCCTCACCACTTCTTTTCAGTTTAGCGCTCGGAATAATAAGCAGACACTCATTTGAAGATCTAAGGTTATGATTTGGAGTGTAAGGTGAAAGACATTCTGAAATATAGGATGGAGCAGATTATTTAAGGCTTTGAAAAATCATAAGTAGTATTTTACGAAGGAGGAGAAGCCTCATGCCTGTTGTAAATGTTGAAGAAAGAAGACTGGAAACATTGTGAAGGTGCTGTTGAATAAATTCTTTGTTTTAGGACAATGTTGTGAAGTTGTGTCAGAGGGTTTAGGGCACTGCAATGCCCCCTACAGGCCACTATATATAATGTGTGCACATATATACAGTAAGCACAAACACAAAAATACATACATACATATACACACACACACATATATACACTCACACTACCAGACAAACGTTTTAGAACACCTTAGTTTTTATAGTTGTTCTTCAGATTTAATCAGCTGAAATGCAATGAATGACCTAAATTGGTGCAAAGGTAAACAGTACACTGCCAGAGGTTTAAATTTAGAGTTTAGGTCCGCAAAAACTGAAAACGGAAATATCAGAATATTACAAATTAGCCTTTTCAGGGAAGAACTAATAGGTTACAACTTACAGTTGTTCTGCAGCAATTAAATTAATTAAGCCTTGCAAGTTGAAGCAAACAATTTGTACAGGTGTCCCAACTTCTGTTGATTACTTAAAAACTTTTTGTCTGTCTTAAAGCAGAGTTGGAACAAACTGGGTTACTGCACCCTTTGAAATACTACTTGGACAATATTCCAGAGATAACGGCAAGAAAACAGAAATTAACAAATGAAATGAAATTATACCAAGCACTATTAACCTTAGAAGTGTAGGCCTTTCATTTAGAGAAATTGAAAAAAAAATATCAAAGCGTACAGTCGGTGAGTGTAGTGTCCCACAAAATCCAAAGGGAACTGGAAAGTGGAAGAAACTCTGACAGTTAGTGATCTGGCAGACCAAAAGTCACAACTCAATCACAGGACAAGTTTCTGAGGATCACCAGCTTGCATGCAGACATGCACAAAACATGGAAACTTAACCCAGATGCAGCCCATGCTGAGCTTTGAACAGCAGCAGTGTTTAGTATTATTATACAGTATATATGAGTACATATGAAGTACTAAAAATGAAAGGAGACCACTCAATCCATCAAGATCATTTGAGTAGCCAATATCTCATTCAGATACTCAATAAAGTTGATGTTTCCACTTCAAGTACACAAGTTGGTTGTTTTTTCCAGATTCCCATTACTCTTTGTATGGAGATGTATGATGTGTGGCTTTCTTCTTAAATGCATTTCCAGATCATTTTAGCCTATGTCTTCAAGCATGTGATTCACAATTTAATTAAAATAATTTTACTGAAACAATTTTATAGATGCCTTTGACAATTTTAGAGATTTAGGTACACATTCATGCCTTCTCATAATGTTGCCTCAGGTCTGAGTGCAAATTAATAATGAAAATTCTACCATCTGACGCCTAGTAACAGCAATGGCATAATAGCAACTTTGAGATGCTGTGTAAGAGGGATCGGAATAGAAAACACAGAAAATTTTATTTGAGCTAATTTTTTTAAAAAATAGTTGAAAAGTCTACATTTTATAATGCTATTTGTTCAGTTAGGTTATCTTAAAATGTTATTTCCTACAGTATATGCTCACACACAGTCGATAGTGACATTAAATTAGGGGCACCTGCTTGCTAATGCAAATAGTCCAATTCTTCAAACTGTCAATCATGTATCTGACACCTAACACATTGTTTTGTCTTGGTAGAGTAATATATTGCTCTGCTTTCCCCTTTTGTATTATTAATAAGTAGCCTTTGTCAGAATGCCTCAAATCTCACAGACTTACCACTGTTTATAAAGGTATTGTACTTTATAACTTCTCCCCATTTCCCTTCTACATCTATAACCTCAGGCAATTAGGTGTAGTAAAAGACAAGCTGGAGTTAAGTTACAATTTAAACAATGTATTATTGATAATATTCATAAATAATAACAATATGCAAAGTACGTTTGAATATTGGCAACCATACAACCTGATTAAATGGTGATGTGTAGTTTCAGACGGCACACAGACTTGTTAATTACTTAAAATGTCTCTAGTTAAGTCCTCATTTGTGGTCAGCTTTCTTCAGAACAGACTGCATGCCTGTCTCAATATGGCTGCCGACCTGTACTCTCCATTGTGTTGTCCTTCTCAGTTCATGATGTGTGAGATGCTCCTCATCAGTTGGTAAGAGAGAGAGAGTAAGGGAGTGAACAAATCTATAGATTCTTTGTCCAACCCCTAGAGCCAATAGGGCGTTGTGGTGCTTAAAGGCTTTTGATACAAGCCAGTTCCAAATAGCCATACTTCAGACCAATGGTGGAATAGAACATCTTAACACCTGCCACCAACCATTTGTTGAGGTAAAGCTTGGCAGTTAGGCAACCTGGCTTTGTGTGGGGGATGAGAGAAAGAGAGAGAGAGAGAGAGACTCTAGCAGAGAAACATTTGTTTCAAGCACTTCCCCCAACTCTGTCATAAAATTCACTTTCCTGACTTAGTTTTGCCTAAATTACAAATAAAAACATACTAAATATTTATCAACTTATATGCAAAATCTCATATCACAACACACATACAGCATGAAGACATGGTCAAAAGGTGCATTGGATTGTCAAAGAAATGTTAAAATGGACAAGCCCTATGATCTAAGCAACTTTGACCATGGTATGATTATTAGAAACAGCTGCCCTCCTGGGATTTTCACAACCTGTCGGCTATGAATATGGGATGAATGAAAACTGATCAATGAATGGTGTTTATGTGGGTGAAAACACTTAAATAAAGAGAGAGGTCAGAGAAATGAATTGCCAGATTCATTGAATCTAACATGAACGGATGTGCATTTACTGACTAGAAGACAGACAGTAACGTTTTAATCAAAGGGACACATAGGAATGTCTTGCTTCTTGACTATCCATTGACATGCTATCTTTTGCTCCAATGATATCACAAGCAGTGTACATCTTGAGGGATTCTGGGAGAATTACCATGACAATGAATAATGCAAAAGTTCCATAGAAAACCAAAGATGCCTTTGCAGCATAATAGTAAAAATACTGAACTTTGACAATTTACACTGAAATCAAAAACTAATGTAAAAATTGTAATCCTTGTGTCCTAAAACTGAAATAGATTGTAGAAATCCATCCAGGATTTCTCACAAAAAAAAAATAAAGGTTGTTGATCATTGTGATGATGCCGGCCCCCTACTGATTCCCTCTTCCCACATGGGAGTCTGATGAACCAACACCGTCGATAGTTATGACCGACATGAGCTGACAAATGAAGACGAATCTCATTGACGCCAGGGGATGGTGTAAAATGGTCAGGTGCTTAAATTAAAAAGAACAATCCAACACAAAAGTAAAACCAAAAGTGTCCATTGTGCAGTGTTAAAAAAAAAACAAATCCATAAAATCAGTGAAACATGGAGATAAAATCCATAATAAATCTGTTAAAACAGAGGTTAAAATGCAGTCTCTCTTCACCCGATTGTAGCCCACCACCTTCTGTCTCCCCGGTTCACCCCTCACAGGTGTTGCTGGTGGAGCCTCTGCAGCATGAAGTCCTTTCTGCCGACCGCCATCTTGGCTGACACCACACTGCGCAGCCGGACCATCCAAGGTCGGCACACCTCCTGTCTTCCTTCGCACTCACTCAGTCGCTCCTCGGATCCACTGGGAGGTCTTACGTCCCGCTCGCCCCACTCTACATGCCTAGTCAGTGGGGTGAAACTTAAGGAGCCCCAGCTTGAGCTTCTCCAAACAGGTGGCTCGATCGTCTCCCTTGCTCTTTCTGATTGCTCTTCACCTTCTGTTAACCTCCATCATCCGTCCTTTAATCTCTTTCTTTTACATCATTTCTTTTCTCACTTTTATGTCCTATCCCTCTGTGCCGGCCCGTATATATACATGTACACACACCTGTCTCCGTGGGTGCAGTGCCTTATTCACACACCGCAGGAAGCCAATGAAGCAATTAAGAATGATTGCACCCACATGTGCAGGTTCGACTCGCCCCAACTACCTCATTAACACCCCGTGGTCGTGCAATCCCACCCACGGAGACGGACACAGCTTTATGGATTTAAAACCTGGCCATATTTTGTTGTAGCTTCAGTCCCGTTATACCACAATCATAACACAAATATTCAAAAACACAGCTCTTTGCCCAGGGGGGTGCAGAAGAGCATCTCTGAACACACGATATGTCAGGTCTCAAAGCAAACTGAGTATAGCAGCTGAATACAATGGCGAGTTCTACCTCCGTCAGAACAGGAAGATGAGTCTACAGCTGAACAAGTGATCGGCAATTATAAGTGACCAGTAACAGTGCACTTGACTTGAGCACTCGTACTTTTCATGTTCTTTCTCTGTACGTTTATCATTCATTTGCTCAGAGGATGATGTGCTTGCTGCCTACTGAGCAGCTCTTCTTTTCTCCACCCTAGCAGCCCGCTTCTTCTCTTCTTTTGTTGGCATCTTTTTGCGTTAAAACTGAATAAGTCAGTGTTTGTATTGCAATTACTTAGTACATTTTCTTTAATTTTTCACTTTAAGTCTTTAATTTGCCTCAAGAATGATTTAAGATATGAAGAGGAAGGGGAAGTGATGGCGAAAGTGGTAGGGATGTGAATGGCTCCCATACGCATGCACTGCACGGCTGGCCACTGCCAAAAGTTGATTCTACAATAAAATAAAAATAAAATGAAGAATAACCTTGGAGGTCAATCATCACCCCAAAAGCGGATCGCAGAAGTCACATAGTATATGTATACCAAATTTCAGGTCAATAGGTCAAACGGTTTGTAAGCTATAGATGATTTAAAATCCTGGAAAGACAAATGAACAGCCACAGTAGTGTATTATATATAAAGATTCAAGACTAGAAATATGTTGCTTGGTTTGATGAATCTTGATTTCTACTGTGACATGTAAATGGTATGGCTAGACCTTGAAGTAAATGACATGATATTCATCATGGGTCCATCCCAAACTGTTCTGTTGCAACAGTATGAAATAAAGTTTGTAGTGTAATAGTGTGGGGAATGATTTCTTGTCTACGAGGTGTGGCAGAAAAGTAATGAGACTGATTTTTTATTTACCAAAGTTTTTATTTTTTTCAAACATCAATGTTATCCCCTTCAAAGTAGTTCCCTTGGGCAGCTACACACCGATGGAGACGTTGTTCCCACTGTTGGTAGCAGCGCTGGAAGTCTTCGACCGGTATGGTCTTCAGCATGTCTGTTACACTCTTTTGGATGTTTTCTAAAGTCCCGAAATGACGTCCTTTGAGGACATTTTTCAGTTTAGGAAAAAGGAAAAAGTCACACGGACTGAGGTCAGGTGAATAAGGCGGCTGGGGAACCACAGGAATGCGTTTTTTCGATTGTCCTTCTGCTCAATTGTGAGGTTTTTCGGCACCATTTTGGCACAGACCTTTCGCATGTGCAAATGTTCAGTCAAAATTTGAAGAACGGTAACTGTTCAAATTTAATTGTTCACTCAACATTTTTAATGTTAAACGACGGTCTGATCTCACAAGAGTGTTCACACGTTCGATGTTTTCATTGGTTTTCGAAGTTGAAGGCCTCCCTGAAAAACTTGAGCTCGGGATAAAGAATGTTCCCCATAGGCCTGTTTTAACTTTTCCAACGTCACACTTGCCGATTCTCCAAGCTTAACACAAAATTTAATGGCACAACGTTGCTCCAAATTCCGCTGTTCCATTTTGCGTGACGCACAACCAAAAACACAACTTCGCTAATAGCAGTCACAAAAATCAAGTAGTTAATGGAAGGAGTTGAAACTCGCACTGAGCTATGGGAGGGTACTGATACACGTGCTCTATCAAGGACAACAGCGCAGCGTTGCCAGATCGCTTGCAGTGTTGCCAGTCTCATTACTTTTCTGCCACACCTCGTATGTCAGGCATGTGTGAGTGGGGAGAAAAGTTAACGAAATGGGCAATAACACCGCCAATTAGAAGAATTTATCCTCTTTTACCTCCAGGATCAAACCTGCCCTGAAGCACTGGCATCACTTCCTCAAACCATTTACCTGATGTCCTACCTCTTTCTGCCAGGATTAAATATAAAGAACGCTCACAACCGAAGTCAGCATTCATTGGTGCATGTTACATCTGAGGACCAGAAGTGACAAAATAATCATTGTGACTGACATTTATGCTCTATTGTATGTTTTTTGTTATTGTTTTAACCTCTTTTTATTTTTTAATATACCGGACATACTCCCTGGTACTCCAAACCCTTTTCCTGTCTTTGTCATTTTTCTACGTCACATATTGTACCACTTAATACCACATAGCTGTCTGTTGAATGCTACAGCATACCTAAGTATTGCTGGTTGCCATGCGCATCTCTTCATTGCCACAGTCTATCCTCCTTGAAATGGATACCTCAGGCAGGAAAATGTGTCATATCACAAAGCATGTATCATCTTATGATGGTTCAACAAACATGACTGACCTCCTATTGCTGCATCGGCCCGCACAGTGCCCTGATCCTAAATCAACAGAGCAATTCTGGGATGAGATGAAGAAGGAGATTTACAGCATGATGGTGTAGTTGAAAAAACTGCTTAACGTGTGTGATGCTACTGAGTCAAATATGGACCTCAATGCCTAAGGGGTTTCTAGTAACTTGCTCAATTCACTTCTCAAAGAATTCACTTTGTTTTAGAAGCAAAAGAGGGTTCTACCCAGAACTAATGGTGTATGCCAAAACAAAAATATTTTAAATGATGTGTGCTTACTTTCTCATAACACTTTATATACTGATGAAACACACACAACTGCAGATTAGCCATCTAGGAAGTTTCCTGAACTCACAAGAATGAATTGATTAAATGTCTTCATTCATGTTCAGTCAGGCTTACCTTGGGAGGGCAAGGAAAGGCACTGGAAAGTCAAGTAGCGACAAGTAAGGCAGAGGCAGCCTGCAGGCATGTCAAATAAAATTTATAAGCAAGAGCAGTCGTAACTTAATAAACTCAAAGAAACTAATTTTCTGGAAGACTACATTTGCAAGAGATGTCAGCTACTCCTTGAGGTCAGGGTCACTAAATTTGAGGAGGTCGACGACCAGAAACGGAGGACACACTTTTGATAGGGTACTTTATGAAAGGAATTCATCAAAGTATAAAAGGCTGGGATTAAGAACATGGAGCAGAAGTGGCTTAGCCTAGAATGCAACAGTCTTTGGTACAGGGATCTTCTTTTTGAAATGGGTAGGTGTGGCACTGCAGAGATCAATGGCTGCAATACTGATTCAGATAAAGACTAACAAGTTATTTATAGTTTCTGATGACACTGCACTACATCAATTAGCAGATACCGTAAGAGTTGGCAAAAGTAGATAAAATGCAGGTGGACAAAATGAAGACTTGGTCACATACTGTAACATGCATTAAGTTGATAGTAAATAAATGCAAATTGACAATGGAAGTACAAAACTTAAACAGAAATTTTTGTACAATGGTGGATATGGAGGAGCTTGAATGTAAAAATTATGAGGACTCATAGTGGACTCATGTCACTAGCAAGACTGAACCAGCGAAAAAGGTGCAATGTTAAATGATACCTGGCATCCTGTGTGGAATTAAGGACAAAGGAGGTCATGCTTAATGTGCATAACACACTTGTAAGATCACATCTGGAATACAGTGTGCCTTTGTGGTCTCCATGTAACAAGAGCAACACAAGTATACGACAACAAATCGGTAAAAAGATTTAAGAGACTAATTCCTGAAGTACAAGATATGAGCTGGAAGAACAGAATGCAAATGCCAAAACTATTCATCTTAAGCAAAAAGACATCAAATGGTGATACAGATGATAAAAGTGTTAAAATAATAATGGAACAAAGTACAGGGAATTCATGCTGTTACTTTAAAAAGAACAAAAAGGCCACAGATGTAAGCTGCTTGAGGCTAAACTTCACACAGATCATTCTGAGCACAGGTCCTCACTCCAAAAACACAAAAGTAGGAACCCTTTGTTCTGCTTTATTTACTTACTAAATCTACTCTTAGCTCTTCACTGGGTTCCCAAGCAGACATGCCTTGTGTCGAGCTAAATAAATAATTTTTTAGTCCTACAATCTATCTGTGCCTTTTCCTACAGGCCTGACGACTTAACAGTATTTATATTCTTGTAAGTGGTTCAAACTAAAAATACTGTACTTTTCCAATGATGTTATTACTATGTTTTCTATCATTTGTTCTCTCAGAAGATCTATTTTGTATGTATGTTTATAACCATACTATGCCAGGGACAGCACCCATGTTTCTGGCCATTCCTCTTATACACTTGTGCCACTTCTCAATTTCAGTTGTCTGGCAACACGAATTATGGGACAGTCAATTGATATTTAAAAATGTTCCCAGCCACTACTTAAAATTTCTTTGAGTCCAGTGAACTTTGTGCCTGAATTTTTGGGTACTACTTTCTGATATATCAACTTTCATTGTTTGTGATTTGTGGATTTTATCTCATCAAAATATTTTGTACTTCATCTTATATTTTTATTTTTTTTACTTTTACAAACATGAACATCATGTCAATTACCTGTTTTGATTTCAAGGCAAAGGAAATGTGAACTGTTGTAACAGAGGCTTATGCAGCATGCTAAACAAGTGTGGGATGGGGTAGAGACAGAAGCAGATATGTTAGCAAATAATGAGACCCACCACTATATTTGGGTACAGTAAGGTATGTTACTTACCTTGTGCAGTGAAGAAAAAACAAACAATATTATTACCACTGTAATGAATGAAGTTAACAATGTCATTATTAGCAAACTGAATTAATGAATACACATCTAATCTTGTACCTTCCTTATATGGTAACATTATGCAACCTAACCCCACCTACATTTGACACTGCCCCATTCTGTGCCCTGCAGCAAGGCGCTCTTTCTTCATTTTCAGTGTGTATGACAGCCGGCGTTTCACTGTTTTACCATGAGAAGTGGCTGTCGAATGAATAAAAAAAAAAAAACTAAATGTACAAGAAGAAGTTACAGCTCTCAAGGTAAAACTGACAAAGTAAGGTACAGTAATTCATAGTTCAATCTTTTTTAAGACAGATGAGTTTGCAAAATCACCAATGTTGTTCAACTGGATCTTCTGAAATTTCAAAAGTGTGTATAATATTCAATGTCATGTCTCAACCAGGATTCCTCCCCTGGCGGGAGCTCAAATGTATGTTTCATGTCTCTTTTGTTCATTTTTGATTGTATGATTTATGTTGAGGGTGGCATGGTGTCACAGTGGTAGCCCTGCTGCCTCGCAGTAAGGAGACCTGGGTTCGCTTCTCGGGTCCTTCCTGTGTGGAGTTTGCATGTTCTCCCAGTGTCTGCGTGAGTTTCCTCCAGGTGCTCTGGTTTTCTCCCACAGTCCAAAGACATGCAGTTCAGGTGCATTGGCGATCCTAAATTGTCCCTAGTGTGTGCTTGGTGTGTCTTATTCCTGCCTTGCACCCTTTGCTGGCTGGGATTGGCTCCAGCAGACCCCTGTAACCCTGTGTTGGGATATAGCAGGTTGGATGGATGGATGGATGGATGGATGTTACTTTTGTTGATTCCAAGCATTATTCTTTGTATTAGATTTTGTTTATTTGTTATGTATGTAAGCTGCCTGTGTTATGTTCCCCCAAAAGGTAGGGCCATTCACCTCCAGGAAATGCTCTCCGTCTTACAAATTCAGGATGTCTCTCACAGTTCCTGGTGGTTCATTTTGAACATGTCTGGGTTTGGTGACTTCATTTGTGTTTAACTGATATATAGAATTTCTAGATTTTCAAGTGTGTTTTTCTTATTCTTTGAATAGCTGCATTGGGTCTTGTTTTTTCTTTGGATTGCCTTTGGTGTTATAGGCAACTCCTTTTTTGCCTTTTGTTCTCCTATGGAGATTTGTCCATGTTACGAGCAGTTTTGTGAAGAATAAATCTTTTTATTTATAATGACTCTGTGTTTGCCCTCTTACTAGCTGGGGTTTGATGGTGATATCCCCCTCTATTGGGGATTATTTTGTGTTTTTAGGACTGTGTATTTTGGCACTTCCAGTGAAAGACAACATCTCAATGAAATTTAAATTGTTATGATAAATTTCCTTAAAAATAAGTGTGCCAAGTTTCAACACTTGTTATTTCATGCAGACAGAGGATGGACAGCCAGACATGGCTATTGCAGTAGGTGCTTTATCCATTATACGCAAATGGTTAATACTAAATGGTTAAAATGATTTATAGATGGAATCAAATATTCTAGTGAAGAAAGTCAGCCCTGTTTCTGAGGACTAAAGCTAAGATGAAAACTTGTCCTTCAGAATAATACTAATCATAAATATTGCTGCAAATCTGTCATAGTATGTATTGAAATATCTGAACTCAAAAGTAAAGACTTAAAGTTAGTTGTTCACACAAGATAGTCAACAAATCTGTGGCAACTGGATATATTTTGATATACAGTATGTGTCTGCTATTTAGTTTATTTTCAGTAAATGTTGGAGTTCAAATGAATAGAAAAAACATGTCTTTGTCAAAAATATAAAAACCAATGTTTCATTCTCAAATGGCACTGTAGTAAGCAGTTTCAAAAAGCATTTAAAAACACGATGGAAACTAAAGGAAGTCTAACAATTAACAGCTCTATTCTGATCTCATGGAATAAGTAGAACAGCAAAGTCAACAGGACATAAATCATACAGCACTGAGGTTCAAGTCAAACAATTTCTGATACATATACGAAAGACATTTCTGAGAGCAATGTATCCATTTGTTATTAGAAGTTTAAACTGCAGTAACCTCTCAAACTGATATGGAAAGGGATTTCTGTGTTGATGCAATCTCAACTTTGAACAAGTGAAAAGTGCATTCATATTAATTTCCAATGTCCAATTTGTGAAGATCTGAAATATTACATGGCATCACCAAAAGTAAGCAGTGCAGAAATGTGCAGGGTGTTTTATTTTTGAGCCTGGCTATTCAAAGCCAGCCCTTTGAGAGCTAAGAGAATATGAGTACAAAACAAAACAAAATGATTTACATCTAAAAAGACTAAAAATAGGGACCTTGGGCCTCATGCATAATGCTGTGCGTGGAATTCATACTAAAACATGGTTTAAGGACAAAAGAGGACATGTGCGTAGGCACAAAAAAATTCAGATGCAGAAAACCGTACGTAAGCCAACTTCCACACACTTCTGCTCCATAAATCCCAGTCTGTGTGAAATGTAACACTCGTGTATGCGCCTGTTGTACCTCCCAGAATTATACCTCTTTGAATATCCAAATCAATATGAATATTCCCTTAAGTTCAGCTTTCTGTGAAAAGACAATGGCAAAAGCATGGGGAAAAAAGAATAATATCAGCAAGGAAAAACGTACTATTTGTTGGTTTAAGCAGTGATATAAACAACAAAAGGATGTTTATCGAAAGTTGAAGTTCAGAAAGTCACACAGTGCCCGAAATAAAAAAGAAATTGTCAGATATTAAGGTCGCCTGAGTGTCATATGGAAGCGTATTAGGGTACAGAGAAAACAAAATAGGGACACAGTTGAAAAAAATGCCCAAATGTCAACTTAAATCTCAAAATTTCCACTTTAATCACAAAGTTTATTTTGTCATTAAAGTAGAATGTCATAAACCCATTGTAACTGAAGCAGCACGTTAGCACGCTTATTATTCTGTGTGTTCTTCTATGTGCTCTATGTGAGTGAATCACTATGTGCTTCTTAAACGGGGTTTCTCTTACGCCGACAGGACACAGAATCCATTATATTCGTGATATTAAAGCTCACTGAACAATGTAAAAACTAAGATGTATACTTGATATAATTTTCATAATGATAGGAATTAAAGCATGTATTAAACATGGGGCCACAGTGGCGCAATGGTAGCGACAAGCTGGCGCCCCATCCGGAGATTGTTCATGCCTCACTCAAGATGTTTGCCTCGATGAAATAACTTATTGCAACAGTACTGTCTGTTTTAAACATAATAACCCCCAATTCCCGTCCTTACTTTTCTTTCACCAAGTAACCAATTGCCACACAATCAGCTCTGTAATAGACATTAAGCCATCTGTAAGCTTAGAACGGCAATTCTTCAAAACTTTTAAGGAACACTGAAATATCTTTGTAGTACATGTTTAATTATTCTATCCATCTATCCATCCAAGGTCGCACCAGTCCCAGCAAGCATACAGCAAGAGGCAGGAACAATCCCTGAACAGGACGGCAGTTCATTGCTAGCGCTGTCCACCGTATCCATTCGTTTAATAACAGTTTACATTATTTAAATGAAGTTAAAAATGTATCTGTATAATGTAATATATATATACTTTACTGCATTTCATCTGAAAAATTATATCAAGAGCTCTAAAAAGGTAGCACCTGGAAATCTAAATCGACTTTGAAGCCAGACATCCTCATCTATAAATATGCGCTCTCTTCTATTGAGTTGAATTGAATTCCTTTATTGTTATTGTATGGTACAATGAGAGTCAATATGCAAGTCCTCCATAAACTTATTTTCCTATAAAATGTAAAATAACAATAACAACAACAACAATAATAATAATAATACAATAAAAATCAATGAAAAATATACAATATGAAAGCATAAGTGGCTCAGGTTGTGCAATATTACAACTGTAATGTAAGTTTACAGTGAGGTAATTGTACTTATAAGTACAAACAGTTCTACTGGAAGCACTTGATGGACTGATTGAGTGCGTTTAGAGCTCTTGGGATGAAAGTGTTATTGAACTGCGAGGTCTGTACAGGAAAGGCTTTGAAGCGTTTGCCGAATGGGAGACGTTCAAATAGACTAATAGATAGGCTGAGGCAGTGTGTGCTAGAAGCTGTACCCTAATAATTCTCTCCGCTCTTGACACAATCTGCAGTAGAGCTTTCCGATCAGCTGCTGTACAGCTCTGATTCCACACTCAGATACAGTGGATGAAAATGCTCATTGGTGCACTGACAGTAACAACTTTAGCAACTCTGGTATTTGGAACAGTTTGGCCATTCCATGCACCATTACATGGTTACAGGTTGATTACAATCAGATGCCTTAAACTAAAAAACGATATGTGGTTAATTTAAGTGTATTTGATAAAGCCGCGTTAAGGATATGAATTTAAAAAATAAAGGGAAGCCACCTAGGAACAGTAGCATTGCTTTGATGCAGGTTGTCCGCCAGTTTGCAAAACCAAGTGGAGAACTTGCGTATGCTATGGTTTGACCTGACGTGAGAATGTTCGTGGCTTTACACCAAATTTAGTTTTTATACATCGCAATGTGAGCATATTAATGGGCATAAGCAATATTTTTGTACATATGCACTGTTTATACATGAGGCCCCTTGTCTTCCAAGACAGCGAAGAGCTACCTTGTGTTTTGGGTGCCCATGCTTAATTGACTGCATTGGACTACATGCTACTGATATTTGGATTCAGGCAATACTGGCCACAAGTAATTACTCCATGTATATGGTAAATGGCATTTGTTGCCATGCATTTTCTTGCTTATAGTAAAGAGGTAATAAGCAGCTCAGTTTCTAGTAAGAAAATAAATTAAAAAAAAAAACAAACTAGGAATGCAAGAACTATGCAAGAACACAGTGGCTAATGCTAGAGATATAAAAGACTGCAACTTTAAATAAGGAAATTTGAGGTCAAGGAACACATTTAATGTAATCCTCTTATTCCTTTATTTTGTCTATACTCCTTTTCCTCTCTTAAATTTATTTGTTTGTGAGAGTACTAATTTTATACCTTTGACAAGTTCCTGTTCATTATGCAGTGACACATCATTACAGTATATAAATTACACAAACCATACGGGGTGACGTGAGCCTGCAATGTATCAAAATTAAATGGCGAGTAAAGCACCATCTCAAGCACCGTTACCAGCTCATTAATAATTATTATTAGTTTGGTCTTGTTTTGCTTCGCAAGTCTTTGAAGTAATTCAAGACATTTATATCAACAAGAAATGGAAAAAACTGAGGACATAAAAATCACAAGCACAATAAAACGTAAAGTAATTCTATTTTATGGTATTGGGTTTCTCATCTCATCATCTACTTACCATCTTTTCCCTCAGGTTTAGTACACACTAACATGGGTATATACAGCCATCCATCCATTATCCAACCCGCTATATCCTAACTACAGGGTCACGGGAGGCTGCTGGAGCCGATTCCAGCCAACACAGGGCGCAAGGCAGGAAACAAACCCCAGGCAGGGCGTCAGCCCACCGCAAGACCCTCACACACACACACCAACCCCCCACTGGGGGCAATTTAGGATCACCAATACACCTAACCTGCATGTCTTTGGACTGTGGGAGGAAACTGGAGGACCTGGAGGAAACCCACGCAGACACGGGGAGAACATGCAAGCTCCACGCAGCGCTACCCACTGTGCCACTATGCCACCCAGGTAAATACATTTTTTTTTTAATTCATTTTGTCCAAACTAAAATTTAGGCCTATAAATTTGAAAATGTCAAGTCTCATGTAGCAGTATGGACAGGGAAAACTGAGCATTGCAAAAATTCTGACATATTATTCTCATGCGATCAGGCTCATTGTTTGATGAGATACTTCCCTTTGTGCTCCTTTCCTAACGTCTCTGCGTCAGCAGACCTGTGCTGCGCCTTGAAGTGCTTGAATATTTCGCAACATTAATTTTGGCAGGACTCTCAGTTTATATTTTTTTTAGCTTTGGCTACCTTATATTCATTTGTAACCTTTAGTGTTTTCCTCAGGAGCTTCGTGTTCAGCATTTCAATTTACTTAATTACTAACTTTGCTTTTGGCTTACAAACCAGACATACCCAATAGGAGAGAGTGATACATTTTTGCTGTTTCAGTAACTATATGAAAACACTAGTGTGCACGAAAATCTTTCTAAATTTATTCATGTTAGTGTGTTTTATTAAATTAAATTAAACAACATCTGACTGCTTTCACATTAATGAGGTAAGTCAGACAATTCTGCTTTCACAAAGTGCTGCATTTGTTAGAATGTAGAGACGAATGGATTGGGTTTCTGAACAGTATGATCTTGCCAACTAGAAACTTTTGGTGAGATCAACATGACATTGTTAAAATGATATAATGCATAATACATATACAGAAAAATAAATAATACTTGTCTGCTAATAAAGGAGAGCCTTAGTGTGGCTCGTCCTGTTCAGAGGACATTAAATCACTCTTGACAAAGAACGTATTTACTTAACAAGGCATATTGTGCTGCTAATGCATAAGGTTTTATGAGGAAATTAAAAAGGAACAGAGTAAAATCCTTTTCTGAAGTCTTACCAGACATTACTGTTTAATATATTACCACCTCTTAAGGAAACTAACAGGCAAATTCTGGAGTAAATAATTTTATCCAGAAGGCTCAATTCATAAATAATTATGCCACTTCCTTTGCTTGAAGAAATTAAGAAAGTGAGAGTGAGGATCATGTTTCTGACAGTAAAACTATTTGACAAATGTTTTATCAAATTCTAACTGGTTCAAATGGTGCCATGACCAGGTGCGTGTTCTACTCTCTGCAGCATGTAGAAATGACAACACTTTTTCTATATTGGCCTTATTATTTGTCTGGGGAAATATCTATCTTTTTGGATGGCACGGTGGCACAGTGGGTAGCGCTGCTGCCTTGCACTAAGGAGGCCTGGGTTCGCTTCCACTCCTCCCTGCGTGGAGTTTGCATGTTCTCCCCGTGTCTGCATGGGTTTCCTCCCACAGTCCAAAGACATGCAGGTTAGGTGCCTTGGTGATCCTAAATGGTCCTTGGTGTGTGTGCGTGTGTGCCCTGCGGTGGGCTGGCACCCTGCCTGGGGATTTACTCCTGGCTTGTGCCCTGTGTTGTCTGGGATTGGCTCCAGCAGACCCCCGTGACCCTGTGTTAGGATATAGCAGGTTGGAAAATGACTGACTGACATATCTATCTTTTTTATGTTTCTGCTGCTGAAGGCATCTAAATGTACCTGTGGGATTAATAAAGTGTATCTAATCTAATTTCAGGGCACTATAATATTTGGGACATAGCAAAGGAAGGTATATTAAAGCTGTCATATTTAGTACTTTGTCGCATATCCCTTGCATGGAATGACTGCTTTTATTCAGCAAATTTACAGATATCATCACCGGGTCATTTCTACATGCTGTGACCAGCAGTCTGCAATGTGCACTTTAACCATGCCAGAATTGCTTGATTTGTAATTTTAAACTGTGAAGCAGAAGGATAAATCATGGAAAAATGTGTATTTGTCATGTATATAAACACACACACATATATAAAAATTATATATAAAATTAAGTCTGTTGACTGTCTGCAGACTGTTTCTTTGTTGAAGGGGTCCTGGTTTGCAGGTCATGCTTCAAGTCACTAAATACTGGTCTTTCTGTTAAAGGATGATTTACTTAAGGCAGAGATGATTTTATTAAATTGTAATACTTAATACATAATTGTTTATGTATTTTATGCCTGTTTATTTCTGAGTTTATTAACTGTCAAGTGTATTAATATTTTAGCCTGAATAACCCTCCACTAAAACAGGTGCTCTCTAAATTCCTTTGTGTTTTCCAGAACAAGAGGCAATACTTCATCCAGTTCTGCTGATTTATCTAACTGTGGCAAAGCCAGCTGCTTAGAAAGCCACACCATATTAAAAGCAATGAATTACAAAGACTGTCCATTAGCCTAAATCATTTACAAATGTTTTTTCCTTCTCTTTTTTTCTTCTTTAGTCTTTTGTCAGATTTCTATTGCCTCCGATTAAACACATTAGTCTCATCCACGTATTTCCTCAGACTGGATATGATACATTTTTATGCATTATTTACTATGATTACTTTGCATTTGTCTACATAATATCTTTCTAAGTATCCGGCGATCCATTTTCTCAACTCACTCATTACATTAACTGGTTCAAGGAATCTGAAACTACTCCAGTGACACCTCCAGTCCAGTATGCAATGCAAGACCACAGTAGAATACAGTTAATCACACTTCCAGCCCTCATTCACACAGGGTCAATTTGAAGTGGAAGGAAACCAATACAGACACAGAAGAAACATGCAGACTCCACACAGTGACCAGACCAAATGTCCCCAGAGCTGTGACACAGAGGTGCTGTCTACTTGACCACAGTGTCACCCACCATTCCTTTCTGCATTTCAAAAAGATCTTCCCATTACAGCATTTAATAACTCTTGATTGTTACAGTACTTCTGTTTTAAAGTTTGTCATCCATGAAAAGTCTATTCTGGATCCATTTGTTTTTGTTCCAAATTGCACTGAGATGAAGATGCAATATTAAAATAAAGATTTATTAGTTGGCCCTGACAATACTAAATTACAGTATAACACCCATGTTTACAAAATGATTGCAGGTTCATCTCCAAAGCAGTCTCCCACTGTAATGACTGCATTATCTGTGAACATGCAGCTCATCACAACACACATGTAAAATTAGCCTTTTAAACTAAATAAACTAGTACCTCAGACTTCAGCCCTCTTGTCTTATCTTGTCTTGACAGATCTTATGGCACTGTAGTTAAGGATGACTAATCATTTTTTTGACCTGTTATATCACACTAGCTGTGGTAATCATCTAAGACAGGTTAAAATCAAGCATTAATGTTTGTAGTACATCATGCAAAGCATATATCTCTGTTATACACCATTCAATATGGGATTCATAAAAGCAGTGTGGAATGACAAATGCAACGTATTTTATTGCTAAAAATGTTTGTGATGTATCATCTTTTTGAAATAACATAGACACAGCAGCCAGAGGAACACAGACAGACACACAGACACTTGTCATATTATTAAAGTTGGATACTATTCCAATATTCAATCTCCTGAGGCTTGTGAAAAGTTCAACATCCAGTTGAGTATCCTGAGCAAGACCACCATTACTATACATGATCACTTTGACTGTATTTATGTCTTCTGGGTAAATTCTAGAAGATTAGTACCATTTATATCAGTGGTGGGCAAAGTGGCTGCAGGTTTTTGTTCCAACTCAGTTGCTTAATTAGAAAACAATTGTTGCCAATAATTTAATTTTATGGCTTGTTACTGCTTTAACTCTACCATGTCAGGTCATTCTCATATCCTAGATTTTTTTTTCCTTTCTAAGGATATAATCCAAATGATATGAAGTCTAAAACCAGATGAGTAATTCTCTGTGCTTCACTCTTATCTCTTCACAGTCCTTCCAAAAAATTAACTAAACCAAATAGTGCACAATAAATACTCACAAGTGTAAATTGAAACAAGCTAAATGGAGAACTGCTGGTTTCTTTTGTCATTTGCATCTTAGAGCAATTAAAAACCGAGACTTCAGCTGTTTGAGACTAAATAGGCAATAAAGGTTCAAAATCTTAATGAGCGAGACCATGAAAATTTAGCAGAAATGTTACTTGAGCAATAACTGCTTCTTATTAAGCAACTGGGTTAGAACAAAAACCTGCAGCCACTGCGGCCCTCTAGGAACGACTTTACCCACGCCTGATTTATACAGTAATCCCTCGCTATATTGCGCTTCGACTTTCGCAGCTTCACTCCATCGCGGATTTTAAATGTAAGCATATCTAAATATATATCACAGATTTTTCACAGGTTCGCGGATTTCTGTGGACAATGGGTCTTTTAATTTATGGTACATGCTTCCTCAGTTTGTTTGCCTAGTTGATTTCATGCAAGGGACGCTATTGGCGGATGACTGAGAAGCTACCCAATCAGAGCATGTATTACATATTAAATAAAACTCCTCAATGATATACAATATGCTTCCCGCACGGTGCTTCGCACACTTAAAAGCTCTAACAGTACGTATTGATTTTTGATTGTTTGCTTTTCTCTGTCTCTCTCACTCTCTCTGACATTCTCTGCTCCTGATGGAGGGGCTGTGAGCAGAGGGGCTGTTTGCACAGAGGCTGTTTGCTTAGAAGATACGGACGCTCCTCAGAAAAATGCTGAAAGACTTCCTTCACATTGCTCCCTTCCTTGTGGCCGCTTTATCGCAGTGCTTCGCATACTTAAAAGCCCAACAGCACATATTGACTTTTGATTGTTTGCTTTTCTCTCTCTCTGTCTCTCTCTGTTTCTCTCTCTCTGATATTCTCTGCTCCTGACGCGCACTCCTTTGAAGTGGAAGATATGTTTGCATTATTTTAATTGTGAGAAAGAACTGCCATCTCTGTCTTGTCATGGAGCACAGTTTAAACTTTTGACTAAGGGGTATTATTTCATGTCTAGAGGGCTCTAATAATGTTAAAAAACTTATTTAGAAGGTCGTAAACAGGTTTTCTATGCTCTAACTGCGAAAATATTAGATTTATAAATAAAGAGTCCTACTTTGTGGAAATTCATTTATCGCGGTAGAGTCTGGAACAGATTAACCGCGATAAATGAGGGTTTACTGTATAACTGTGCGGAGAATATTTATAAACAGTGTGGGAGAGTTTATAAGGGCTTAAAATATATAAAAATAACCATACAAACATATGGTTTCTACTTCGTGGATTTTCACCTATCGCGGGGGGTTCTGGAACGCAACCCCCGCGATCGAGGAGGGATTACTGTACTTTAGTTTTTAATTTGAGATTTATGGAAGGTGTCACACACGAGTGTTTAGGAAGCAGCCACCAGGTCCTAAGGTGAGTGATCTATTGCGAGATGAAGGGTTGATTCAGAGTATTAACGTCTCTCTCTGTCTTTCACCAGACTTAAAGAAGAAAAATAATGATCCAACATCGGCAAGCTTCTGTTCCAAGACAGCTGCTACCCCCAGGAAAGTAAACTGAGTCAGTGTCAGTAATAGGAACCACAGCACAGAGAGAAGTTGGTACATTGCAGCAGGCACACATGTTGTAAATGTAGGAAGGACGGTCCTTGCGTGTGTGTGAACTGCTAACATTTGAATTTGATGATTGTATATAGTGCTGAACTAACCTCTCTGTACTATTCTTTCCTCTGCATGTCCTGGAGTACAAAAGAAACAACACCATGCACCAAAAAGTGGAGACTGGGCAAGATCGGAAAAAAAAAACCATGCGGTCACTGATTACAACAGCAAGAAGGTATGCGAATGAATATGAATAATATGAATAATGTAATGCCACAATGTTTTCCGAAATGTACTATACAGGTCATAAAATGAATAATTCTAAATATTATTTATACCTATGTCTCTGTTTTTTGTCAGTGCGACTTTGACATCATGGACCATAAGGTGCATACTAATTCAACGCAAGCAGGAACACTCAAGAATAAAACTGAATAAAAAAATCAAGTGACGGTGAGATACGAAGAAGGCAGATTCACCAGCGTTTGTGTGTCAGCTTTTATCCCTCCAGATCAGAGAATTTCAGTTCGATTGTCTCAAAACACCACTCACATATACAGGTATTCCCAGTTTCAAATAAAAACTAACAGCGTCAGATCCCTGGTTGGGTGGGGGGCGGATAGTATGTATCGTGAGAGAATAAGAGTGAAAAAAAGAAACGCTAACTTTTACAAGTACTATAAATTTACATGGTCTGTTACAGACGCAAATCAAATGTATGTTTTATTGTATAATAACAATAAGAGCAGCTCACTACTCAAAATGGTAAATATACGAGGCAGTCAAGATCGATCCAGGGGACTCTTGATTACAAGTCAGCAATTCTTACCGCTGCGCTACAGAAGCTGTTATGCATTCCTTGTACCTTTTCTGAACGTATTAATTTGATCTTTGGATTTCAGGCTTCACACATTACATAGTTCTTGTCTACATTTTGTCATTTATTACTAAAATATGAAAAATGTTTCTGTTTTAACGATGTGTTTACACAGATTATTGTAGAAACGGAACACACATGAAATGCATGTGTTCCAAATAATGATCTATTATTTCCATTCTAAAACTCCAGCACTTCACTCCCAGATAATCAAGGCTGGAACTGGGAGAACTTTGTGCCCGTTCTGCGGTGGTGGGGGGATTGAATAGTAGGCTGCTTGCTGCTTGTCTTATCGGCACATTTGCAAGACAAAAGACGCTGACTGAGAGGTGCAAAGAGATTTAAGGTGGGCCGGATTTACGAGTTTTTTTGTAGGCTTTGGTAATTTTAGCGATAAATACCTCCAATTCACTACTGTTGTTTGTCAGATGCTTTTGATTTTGATCACTTTTTGCACTTTTCTTTCATCAGTCCACTGGACATTATACGGGGCAATTCCCCAACTCTTTTTGCCTTGTTGCGTCAACTATTGACTTATTACAAAGGTTATAGAAAGTCATTTGAATGCTTTTACAAAAGGCCTGAGACAATATTTTATAGTATTGAATTTCGCAATGCAAAATACTAATAATATGAAAAGTGGCCTTGTATGAAATGAAACACAAAAGCAAAAGAAAATGTCACTTTGCAGAGCCATTATTCACCATCTGATGAGACAATGAAAGCTGTCAGCACACAAAATAATTATTACTGTAAGTGAAATTGGGCTGGGACTGCAGGTTAAATGTGTCAAAAACCCTTAATTTAGTGAGTCGCAACCTTGAATGAGTACAGTAAGTCACTACATTGTTTTACAGATGTAGTACACTGCATCCATGGATTTGTTTTTAAAGTCATCCTCTGCTGCTACCGAAAAAGCACAAACATATTACATTTGGACAATTCTCATGATATACTCAAATGCAACTGGGAGCAGTAAACTGTAGTTACTATTGCTCTCTTAGGCACTCATTCTCGCTCTGAGATGTGAGAATGAGTGCCTAAGACATTGATACACCTTACACTGATACTGATTCAGAAACAGGGAGGAGAAGTTCTCCAGCAGTGGATCTCACATTGCAGTCCTCTAGCATGGTGGAGATTGAAAGCAGCCAAATTCCAAAATCCTACTTATCTGGTCAAATCAAATAACTGTCCCTGCCACCAGTGCACTCAGTGTGTGTTTCCAGCTGCCGGAATATTCTCACAGTGGGGAGTTCTCAGCTTCATTCAGAATGCTGATATTATAATTTATCCTAATAGGAAATATAACATTAAACTTTCTTCATTAATCCAGTCAGGATCCAGAACTAACAGGTCAGTAAGGCATTCCAGAAAGAAATAAAAGCAGGCATTGTTGGAGGAATGTTTAGCCTTAACTCAGAAATAATAAAACCAGTTTACCTTTGGATGGTTTTGCATTGCAGTATATT
>JANRMT010061414.1:28642960-28666786 GCA_026402145.1 Polypterus bichir lapradei
CAAGGCAGGAAACAAACCCCGGGCAGGGCGCCAGCCCACCGCAGGGTGCACACACACACTAGGGACAATTTAGAATCGCCAATGCACCTAACCTGCATGTCTTTGGACTGTGGGAGGAAACCCACACAGACACGGGGAGAACATGCAAACTCCACGCAGGGAGGACCCAGAAAGCGAACCCGGGCCTCCTAAGTGCAAGGCAGCAGCGCAACCACTGCGCCACCGTGCCACCCTTACTTAAACTCATTTAATGTAATTTAATTTTGTTGTGGTCCTCCTTCACACCTGCACAAAGTGGTCTCTTTTTAACTCTGGTCTCTTTATTTGGGCCATGTGACTCAAAGAATTTGCTATGAGCTGTGCATGTCTGGGGAGACACCAGTATCAAAGCTGATGTATTAAGATGTAACACGCACTAATGTCTGTTAGTCATATGTGACTTCCTACAATAATAGCTCGTCTTATACACAGGGGGGTGTTAATTCTGTGCCGATACTGTGAAGCAACATAAGTTTGAACCTGTCAGCGAGAACAGAAAAACTTGGATTAGAAGGTTACTTCAGTCTTGAATTGGACAGCCACATCCATCACAGGCTCAGAGATTACATGAAGTTTTAGATTTGCTGGATCAAACCTCTAGGTATTGCCACACCCTAGGAATGATCTGTATTCCTCTGTCTTGTACTGCAAAGGCATTGTTTTGATGGAGAATGTCTTCAAATGAGTTACATGGGGGTTTAGTTGAGGAAGCAATGAGAAACTCTAGGGACCAGGGTTCAAATCTGGATTGTGATCTGTGTGACTTGTTTGCATACGATCTACAAAGGTTTCTTCCGTTATCTTGTGTATTAGGTTGATTTGCAGCTAACATTTTCCCCAGTTTGTATGTAGTAATTGTACTTTGCTATGGTCAGAAGTTTCCTTCCTTGCTTGGTTCCTGTGGTGCATCTAGTGTGGGTGAGAAAGGCTCCGAATGGGTGGAAAAATAGTCTTTGAGGGCAGAGGACATGTATCCTCCACAAATCCTTACATTGGGTGGTACAGCGGTAGTGCTGCTGCCTCGCCATAAGGAGACCAGGGTTCGTGTGTTCTCCTCATGTGTATGTGGGTCATTTCCGGATGCTTCAGTTTATCTCCTAATGTCCTAAAACATGTAGGCTATGCGAATTGGCAATGCTGAACTGGCCCTAGTGTGTGTGTGTGTGTGTGTGTTCACTCTGCGAAGAACAGGTTCCCTATTCATGGTTTGTTCCTGCCTTGTGTCATATGCCAGCTGTATTAGGGTTCAACACCATAACCCGCCATATCCCATGTCTGGATTAAGTGGGTTAGAAAATAACATGACACCCATACATTAAGTGTACAGTAAGGTAAAATTATATCTTAAGCTTTTCTTTGCACACATTTTTTTTCCTAGTTTCAGAGGCATAATTAATTTGTTGCGTTCTTTCTGAGAGCATCGCCACCCTTCTAAAAAGTCACTACTAGCAGTTAAGCTACTATAGAACAGTAATGCTGAAGTCCTTATTGTTGAAGAAGCCTCCCCACCTATTTGTAAAAGATAAAGGCAAACAGACTCATAAAATCAAACTTTTGTAATCGTATATTCTGATGTGTTAAACCTCTAGCTGTTTGACAGTCTGCTCTTTACAGGCCATTATTTAACCAACTGGCCTTTGTTTTGGCAACCTTCATCATGCTGCCTTAAAGTGAAGACTTCATCTGTGGTGCTTAAATGGTGTCATCGACACTGGTCCATTCTTTCATTAAAGAGTTTTTATTAAATGAGGGGTAAAAAACAATTCAGTATGCCGCTTATTCCAGAGCATTAAAACAAATGCGCAGTTTAATGAATCATTGTTTAGAATAGGCGTACAAAGATAACATATTCTTAAATGGAGATGCTGCCATACGTTTAAATTGTTTAGTGTTGAAAATCGCAGGTGGTGTTTGGTTGAAGGGATAAAGGCTGACTTAAATACCAACTAAGCAACATTTTAATTTGATGTTAAACTAAAACTCTGAAAAACCATGTTTTTCTGAAGGTAAAATAGACTTATAGATGAAGTACCTCAAAAGTAGCTTACAGCTGTTTGTGAAGACACAGCTTTTATTTTTTTTTCCCGTTGGCACATGGGGACCTCTGGTGGCTTTTCAGAATAATACAATGTTTGAAAGGGGACATTAAAAGCAACACATTTTGTGTGCTCTGCTGCCCTTATTCTGTCGGCAAATGTCATAGTTAATAGCTTATACATCGAGTTTTCATTTCCAGCACCTTTTAAGAGCATTTGACACACGGTAGGTTCTTCTTTAAGAAAAAATGTTTTGAGTAAATCCTATTTATAATTTGGTAACACATTTTGTTGGTGCCACAGCAGCCTCTAGGTTTGCTAATAGTATGCATGACCAGTCTAGGAGTATTGCTTGTTATAATACAGCCAACAATGTAACCAGTAAGTTGGACAATTTTAATGCTAAAGTGAGAGCTATAATTAACATTGTCCACCAGCACCAGAATATCTTGGAAGACTTAATGCTCTGTTTACACTTAAGAAGACATGCTGAAAGGCTGAGTGAAAATGATGAAGGAAAACTAAATTAACAGTTCGCTATGGAATATTGAAGGCTAATATTACTGAATACAACAAAGAAGTTCTATTTTTCTAAAATGAAAATACAGTTTATCAAAGATTTTATTTTCTTCAAAACCCAACTCAATCAGCAGATTGTCTCCCGAATACGTCAGGTGAAACATGCTAAGCTTTTGCAGCATTCTTTAATCACAAAATAAATGATATTAGATGTAATATAATGCATTCCACAAAGGCCAATGCAGTTGACCCTTATCAAGCTTACTATCATGAAATAAATTCCTTCACTAAAATTGGTTTACCTGAACTTCATAGAATCCTTACCCAATTAAACCACTTGTACCCTTGACCCAGTTCCAACATTCTTTTTTAAAGAAGTTTCTGATGTGCTCATTCATCTTGTATTTGATACAGTGAACTCCTCATTAGACACTGGGGTCTTCCAACATTCTCTAAAGACAACAGTAGTTAAACCCCTGCTCGGGAAAAATAATCTTGATGACTCTGTCCTTAACAATTTTAGACCTATTTCTAACCTGCCCTTTTTAAGTAAAATATTAGAAAAGGCAGTTTTTAACCAGTTAAATAATTACTTGAAAAACACACCATTCTTGATATTTCAGTTAGGTTTTAGACCAAATCACAGCACAGAAGCTGCATTGGTTAAAGTAGTTAATGGCCTGTAGGTCTGTGCTGATGGAAGGAATGTATTTGCTCTCATTCTATTATACTTGAGCACAGCATTCAACACCATAGACACAGTATTCTTCTTAATTGTCTTAGTCAATGGGCAGATTTCTCTGATGTTGTTGTAAATTGGTTTTAGGCTTGTATAATAAACAGGACATTTTTTGTTATAGTGATTGTAGCTCAAGGATCCATGATATTCTATATGGTGTACCACAAGGACTTATTCTAAATCCACAGTTTTCAGTTTACATATTTCTGTTAGGCCACAAGGTGAGCTACCACAGTTATGTAGATGAGACATGGATTTACTTATCTATAGTATCTGATGACCAAGACTCTCTGTGCCCTTTCATCCAGTGTCTTTCTGGTATTACTGAATGGATGAATAGTAATTTTCCAAGCTAAATAAGGAAAAAAAAATGTAGTTGTTTTTTAATGGAAATAGTGAAAGTCTTGGAAATAAACTAGATCTTTTGGCACTCAAAGTCAATGCAGAAGTTAAGAACGTAGGTTTGATCATGGACTCTAATCTAAACTTTAAATTGCAAATTAACTATATTACTAGGCCTGATTTTTTTTCGCTTAAGAAATGTTGCAAAAGTTAGAACTGTTAACGTTGCAAGACGCTGAAAAATTAATTCACACTCTTGTTTTTAGTCGAATAGATTACTGCAATGCTCTCCTAACAGGACTACCTTAGAAAGGCATCAGCTGATTATAGTTAGTTCAAAATACAGCAGCGAGAATTTTAACTAGCAAAAGATAATCTGAGCACATCTCACTGGTTTTAACTTCATTACATTGGTTACCTGTGTCCTTTAGAATAGATTTTGAAAATACTGCGAAAGTTCTGAATAATTTTGCTGCCCCATATTTTTGGACTGTCTGTCCCCTTACATTCCCAGTCATAATCTCAGATTGTCTCACAATGGTTTGCTTATTATAGTATAGTCATATATATTATATAAGAGCTAATAATAAAAGAAGTGTTGAGGCCCTTTTGCTGCTATGCACCAAAAATTTGGAATACTTTACTGATAAAGATATGCCAGGCTAATACCATTGATCAATTCAAAAAACTATTTGAAAACCCATGTTTCCAGTTTGGCTTTTACTTAATAAAATTCTGTTCTACTTCCAATAGATTATATGTGCTTTGTAGTATCATATACTTCATGGATGTGCTATCACTATTAATCCCTCCTTTTCTCTGTTTTCTTTTTCGGTTTCACTATGGTGACATTATATGCCACCACCACCTGATCACGGTACTTTGCAGCCACTTGTGATGATGGAATGAAAATAGATACTCTGTCTATGAGATTCGTTACATCGAATTGAATAATATAATGATTAAAAAATAAGACTTTAGCACATTTATGTTGGGTAGAATACCCAATGGGGGCTGGGTGGTCTTTTAGCCTAGAATACCTGCAGATTTTTTTTTTTTTATTTCCCAACCAGCATCTCACCTCTGAGGTTGTTTTTCTACTTCTGTCCTCCCTGGCCATCTGACCATAAGATCAGACTTATTTTAATGAACTTAAAACGTCTCTTCAAATTAAGATTTTACTACTTGCTTATCTGTGCTATGCAAAAGTATATTGATTCTTTATAAATAATTTGTATATTTAGTTATTTACAACTATTTCTAGCTTACTCTTTTTCTTTTGTAACTCTTCTTTTATATTGTGTAAACCACGGCACTTTGAGCTACATTCCTTTTATGAAAATATGCTATGGAAATAATGTTGAAAATAGCTTTGATTCTGTTTTTAGTACCTGAACATCTAGAAATTGTATCAATCATATTTCACAACACTCCAAAGTGACTGCTTTATTAATGCCAACTGTGAATGGGGAACATGCTGCGAGAAACATGGGGAAAGATTAATATTTATAAGGAGAATGGAGGGGAGCAGGTAGCTATTTTCTAATCGAACTAATTAGCATGTATAGGGACTTTGGGTCCACTCTGCGGAAAATTTTTGTTTTCCATAAACTCATTCATATTAAAAAAGGGAGAAGCAAAGGAGACAGAGTTGACTGTGTGATTGGCTGCCAATGCAAGGGCAAAGTAGTGAAAGTTGTTCAGTAAATTTTAATCCTAGTCCGGGGCTTATAGTATTAATGTTTAATTCCAAAGTAGAGAGACCGTGTTGAATTTTTTCAGTGTGTATAGCAAGTTGAACTGGATCTGGGTTAGATTAAATTAGCAGAAGAGTGGCATCAGGGTATGTCAATTGCTAGCTTTACCCCCCATTTAATGCTCATTTTAAGCATCACTTTAGGAAATTTTGTTTTTTTAAATCACTAAATTTATGGGAAGTGTACAAGAAACTAATACTGTATATGAACACTCTATACATGGTCATTTTGAAGCATCTATATATATATATATATATAATTCACTAAGGGCATGGAAGACAGTGAGCACAAGCAACACAGAGAGCCACACCCGCCAACTCACAGAGCCCGCCCCCAACTCTAAGACCATGGGATTCGCTCGACAGAGCCCCACCCGCCAACTCTAACCCTCCTACCGCGTCATGGGATACGCACGACAGAGCCACGCACGCCAACTGCAACCATCCTCCCGCGTCCAGCATTGCTCTCGAGGCATGTGCACTGCCTGCTCATGTGCCCGCACGCAACAACTCACTAAACACAGCCTCAGTTGCTTTCGTCTGTGCAAAAGTCCACATGCACCTCTGAGCCACGTTGACTTTTCACCGGACGCAAGACAGAGAGCCACGACTGCCAACTTACAGAGCCCCACCTGCCAACTCTAACAGAACCCCGCCCATGGGTTACGCACGAAAGAGCCACGAACGCCCACTCTAACCCTCCTCCCACGTCATGGGGAACGCATGACAAGGCCCCGCCTGCCAACTCTCACCCTCCTCAGGCTTCCAACATCGCTCTCGTGGCAATTATATGGCGACATCGACTTCTCAACTGTCACTCTGGAACAACTGAGTACGCGAGCTATATTAAGCGTCACCAACGAAGACTCACTACACCTTAATGAACAGGTGCTGAAACTTATCCCTAACGACGAAGTAACTTTCACCAGCGTTGACTCCATCGTCACAGACGATCCTGCAGATCAACTTGCATTCCCCGAAGAATTTCTTAATAGTCTTACTCCCACTGGTATGCCTCCGCATAAACTCAAAATTAAAATTGGTTCAGTCATTATGCTTCTCAGGAACCTCATGCCAGCATAAAGTCTCTGTAATGGCACCAGACTTTCTGTTACCAGCATTCACCGCAGTGTACTGGAGTGTAAGACTATCACATCTGCTACCTCACAAACTGTCCTTATTCCCCGGATTTCCCTGACCCCATCAGATTCTAATTTGCCTTTTACTTTTACATGCAGACAATTTCCTGTTACATTGCCGTTTGCAATGACTATTAATAAGGCACAAGGACAAACTTTCAAAAAAATATGCCTGTATCTGCCAAAACCTGTTTTCACTCACGGACAATTGTATGTTGCTCTCTCCAGAGTTCCATCTTTTCATTCACTAACAGTCGTATCCTCAAACCCTCCCCATTTGGACAACTGTGTCTTTCTGGAAGTGTTCACTCATCAATAAATAATTATATACGGCGTATGCTACGCCATGGGTTGGCTAGTACTGTATATACTGTTTAAAACATACAGGTGCATGCATTCGTAGTTCACACTAATTGCAATATTTGTTGCACTGCTGATGGATTTTCTTGCTGTAATAGGTGGCTGGAAAATGATGAAATGTGAACATGTTTAACTCTCATGGAGAGTTAAACTTTTCTGCGTATGTTTGTCTCTATACTCATCAGTTCAAAAAAATTCTCCAGAAGAACCATTTTAAAATAGTTAACTGGCTTACAGTCAGTAGTGTACACCATAATCGGACTCCAATATTTTTTCCAACTCCGTTTAATCTGGCAACCAAAATGGTTGCTAGGGAAACAGTCTCTGGATAGTCTTCCCAAATAACAGTTGCAGGAATGTATATGGTGATATTGCAGAAGGTATTGGACCGTAACATTGAAAATGTGCCAAAAACAAGAACCTTGTAGTGAAAGATCTTTGGGAGAATGACACACGGTCTGGTAATCCTTCCACATTTACAACGGAACAAAATGTCACTGTAAAAAAAAATTAAAATGGAGAATCGAAGACTAACTGTTAGGATGTTCCATCCATCCATTATCCAACCCGCTATATCCTAACTACAGGGTCACGGGGGTCTACTGGAGCCAATCCCAGCCAACAAAGGGCACAAGGCAGGAAACAAACCCCGGGCAGGGTGCCATGTTAGGATGTTGCCATTTTAAAATTTTTCTCTAGGAGTATAGTGTTTTTTTTTTGTTTTTTTTATATAAAATGAGGTTTAGTCTTTTGAGTGCTGCACAATATTGTGTGAATGGTAAGTGGGACTGAGAAAGCTATATTGGGCTGAATGGCCAGTTCTTGTTGAATAAACTGTTCAGGTACACTGCTGGACAGTACAGCCTCTTACTCCTGACGTTTATGCATTATATAAAGCAAATACTGTTCATTTAGCCTCCATAAAGACTCAGGCGCCGCCGGGACTGGCAGCCTTTCCAGCAGCTCCGTGTATGACTTCATCTTTCTACCTTTTTCTCTATGTTTTTCTATTTCACTGATCACTCTTATCACTTTATTTTATGTGGACTCATTCCCTGAACACTTTTTACTACTTGGACATGGATTTTTACACGCCGAGACTCATCTATTCAAGTAGTCAACTTCAAGTGCTGAGAACAAAGGCCCATGCCGGTGTGGTTCCCTATTTACCCGACGAGGTAAGAAGGTCGTATCGTGGCAGCAGAGCTGGAACTAAGCTAAAAGCAAAGCGGCTTGCGAGAAAGTGGCATTTCAAACCTTCGGTGCCATCTGTGATCCTGGGAAATGTGAACTCACTACCAAATAAGATCAACAAACTTTCCACGCTGGTGAAAAATGTCAGGAACTACAGAGAATGCAGTTTGTTGTGTTTTTGTGAAACGTGGCTAACAACTACCATCCCAGATGCTAACGTGGAGCTACCCGGGTTTAGCACAGTTAGAGCGGACAGAGACGCAAATACCTGCGGGAAGTGGAAAGGAGGAGGACTCACTCTCTATGTGAATACAAGGTGGTGCAACTCTGGACATGTAAACGTCAAAATCTCCACTTGCAGCAGGGACATCGAACTGTTGGTCGTAAGTCTGCATCCCTATTACTTGCCCAGAGAGGTTGGACACGTCATTGTTGTTATTGTTTACATTCCTCCTCGGGCAGATGTTGAGATAACGGGTGACATAATCCATTCCACTGTTGCTAAATTACAAACACAGCACCCTGAGGCGCTTGTGCTAATCGCTGGAGATTTTAACCATGTGATGCTGGATAAAACATTACCTGCCTTCTCCCAGTATGTGTACTGTAGCACCCGGGGAAATAGGACTATCGACCTACTGTATGAAAATGTTAAAGACGCATACAGCGCCACCCCGCTGCCTGCGCTTGGGAAAGCAGATCATAACCTGGTTCTGCTTCAGCCTCACTACAAACCAAGAATGAGGGAGCTACCTACAACCACACGCTCATTCAGGAAGTGGTCCCCTGAGACAGAGCAGGCTCTGACAGACTGCTTTGGAAATACGGACTGGGATATCCTGCAGGGATCATATAGTGAGAACATTGAGGAGGTTGTTGACTGCACTACTGACTACATCAACTTCTGTATGGACATTGTTGTTCCAGTAAGAACAGTACGCTGCTATGCTAACAACAAGCCATGGATTACAAGTGACATCAAGGGCCTTTTGAACCAGAAGAAAAGGGCTTTTAAAGGCGGTGATCAACATGAGCTCAAGCGCGTGCAGAAGGAACTCCGAGTCCAGCTCAGGGCGGAGAAGGAGCAGTACAGGAGAAAGCTGGAGCAGAAGTAGCAGAATAACTGCATGAAGGAAGTGTGGGATGGGATGAAGATCATCACTGGCTGCAGCTAAAAAGAGTGGGGTGCCACCATCGACGTGGAGAGAGAAAACCAAATGAACAACTTCTTTAACAGGTTTAACCACCCTAACCCACTCTCACCTTGGAGTACTGCACCCTCCACCCATCCTTCTGCTGATACCAGCATAGGAGAGACATCCCCACCCACAATTACAGCAGCCCAGGTGAGCAGAGAGCTGAGGAGACTTCGTGCCAGCAAAGCAGTAGGTCCAGATGGAGTATCGCCACGACTGCTGAAGGCCTGTGCACTGGAACTGGGGAGTCCTCTACAGCGCATCTTCAACCTGAGCCTGGAACAGGGGGCTGCATCAGGAGTGGGCAGGAGGAGGAGTATAGGAACCTAATCAAGGACTTTGTTAAATGGTGCGACTCAAACCACTTACACCTGAACACCAGAAAAACGAAGGGAGCTGGTGGTGGATTTTAGGAGGCCTAGGCCCCTCGTGAACCCTGTGATCATCAGAGGTGACTGTGTGCAGAGGGTGCAGACCTATAAATACCTGGGAGTGCAGCTGGATGATAAATTGGACTGGACTGCCAATACTGATGCTCTGTGCAAGAGAGGACAGAGCCGACTATACTTCCTCAGAAGACTGGCGTCCTTCAACATCTGCAATAAGATGCTGCAGATGTTCTGTCAGACGGTGGTGGCGAGCGCCATCTTCGACGCGGTAGTGTGCTGGGGAGGCAGCATAAAGAAGAAGGACGCCTCATGTCTGGACAAACTGGTGTGGAAGGCATGCTCTGTTGTAGGCATGGAGCTGGACAGTTTGACATCTCTGACAGAGCGACGGGCGCTGAGCAGGCTCCTGTCAATCATGGAGAATCCACTAAACAGGATCATCTCCAGACAGAGGAGCAGCTTCAGCGACAGACTGCTGTCACCGTCCTGCTCCACTGACAGACTGAGGAGATCATTCCTCCCCCACACTATGCGACTCTTCAATTCCACCCCGGGAGGTAAACGTTAACATTATACAAAGTTATTGTCTGTTTTACCTGCATTTTTATCACTCTTTAATTTTATATTGTTTTTTATCAGTACGCTGCTGCTGGAATATGTGAATTTCCCCTTGGGATTAATAAAGTATCTATCTATCTATCTATCTATCTATCTATCTATCTATCTATCTATCTATCTATCTATCTATCTCTTAGCATTTTTTTCACAGAAAAATTGGAAAAAACAAACTTTTCTGTAACAAAAACATGTAAATACAGTGGGGAAAGGTAAGTCTAGTGTCCACTGCAGTACTGATGCAAATTTAGTACATGTCCTTCATGTTATATGTTTTGATACTGTCACCAAAGCACAGCTGTACATCAAAATCAGGACAGTAGAAGTGCATTTCTTTGCTCACTTTTCTTAGAAAATCTTTCTAAATCTTTTGTGTAGAATATCCGTGCCTTATTCGAGCAATCGATCATTGTGTTACTGCAGGCAGCCACAGTACAAGGCTTGGTGACTACTACATTTCCCCTGACACAAGTAACAATTGATGCATTGTGAACAGTGTTTAGGGGGTAATGTCGGTCTTGTCCTGCAACTTGATTGCATCATTTTACCTTTTTGACATGCACCTACTCGCACCACAGTGAACCTTCACACGACCAGATTCGCCAGAAATTTCAGTTGTAAAGTGCTGTACGGATCAGTTTCACCATCTCCGTCAACCTCTGATAACCAGTGCACATTTCATCACTAATACTTGATTCAACTAATGGTTCACCTTGAGTTCTAAAACTGGCTTTACAGATTTTGATTTACAAGCCATTTATATATTTTGGTTAAAGGCTCCACCTCACTCATAATATTGAGTTGCCATAGAGTGGCAAAAAACATTGAAACAGTAATGATTTTTTTTTTGCGTCATAATGTTGTATCCACTAGATGGCAGCAGAATACTGTCCTAAAAGTTATTCAATTCTAATGCTCTACTTTGGATTATAATAGCTTATTTCAAGAAGCACTCACTCTTAACCATTTTTACATCAAATTTTGAGCCTGAGGTTAATACCTTGGAGGTTAAAACTTCTCTTCTAGCCTGGGCTGCTGGATTCCAAAGTATGACATGTTCAGGTCATGCCCTTTGTTTTGATCAGCTTTCATCTGCTGCTCGTACGTAGTGGACTAGTTTGCACTGTTTTTACACCTTTCAATATATTGGAAATTGGCAAATATGACCAAAATCATTACATGTAATACCTACAGCCGAATAGTAACTGTGTTTGACGGAGTAGGTGATATTTTTTGTTTAAGGTAAACTCAAGTCCAATTCCAGAAATGGTCCAAGGGTACGTAAACCTGCTAAAGTGAGTAACTAAGGTGGGCTTCCAGGGTCAGTGTCCAAAAACTGTGTTTAATGTTTACAGAACCGGCCCTGAGGACATGATCTTGTGCCAGTCCTTGCTAGATTGGCAAGACTCTTTACCAGCACTCAAAGATGTTACAAAATACAAATTAAAAAAAAAAGATGTTACAAAATAAAAATTTACAAATGGTAAATTAATGTGGATAGTACAGCACCAATATACCAACTCAAGAAATAGACTTTAGCAATTAAGGTAGAATAAGTGTACAATCAAAAATGGAAAAAAAAATATTGCGAGTATTGTAGATTTGACTGAGAAGACTAATTTGTCCTTGCAAAGGCATTATGACTTTCCAGAGATTCTTCATACAGTACTTAAAACTAGACCAGTTTTGATTTGCCAAGGATATTAAAGATTACAATTATTTACATAAAGAGTTGCAAGAAAATGTCATTGATTTTTAAATACATTTGAATTGTTTGCTTTGCTGCATTGCATCACTTTATACAGTCTTATTTGAGTCTTTGGTTTAAAAAGACTCATGATGGTAGTATTTAAGCTACATGTTGGGTTGCTTTATATCTGAAAGTGGAATAGTAAAATAGGAAAAATAAAGTGTGCTAAATGAAACTTGAATTGATAGCATTTCAAGTGACATGGCACAAACATTTCACTGCAGACTTTATGCTGAAATATAAAAGGAATGCATCTATAATGTATTACCACAAGTTCTGAGAAAAGCAAAGCAAAATGATACCATTAATTGGCTAACTAAAAAGATTACAGTATGCAAGCTTTCGAGGCAACTCAGGCCCCTTCTTCAGGCAAGATGTAATCCATCCATCCATCCATTTTCCAACCTGCTGAATCCGAAACCAGGGTCACGGGGGTCTGCTGTAGCCAATCCCAGCCAACACAGGGCACAAGGCAGGAACCAATCCCGGGCAGGGTGCCAACCCACTGCAGAAGATGTAATCACAAGTTCTGAAAATGTTTAAATTGTTTAATCCGGTTGTATGCCATTGCCATTTTTAAAAGTTGATTACAATCCAAGAAGTTTGCTTAGTGGTAACAGGGGAAAGTTACCACAACTGTCAGTTGCTGCTGATTCAGACTAGTTATTCTCATTTTCAGTTGTTATGGCTTTTCATATGTGATGCTATTGCAAAACATTGCCAGAAGAGGTCATTGTTTTGCAAAATCCATCCATCCATCATCCAACCCGCTATATCCTAACTACAGGGTCACAGGGGTCTGCTGGAACCAATCCCAGCCAACACAGGGCGCAAGGCAGGAAACAAACCCCGGGCAGGGTGCCGGCCCACCACAGGGCATGCACGCACACACACACACACTAGGGACAATTTAGAATCGCCAATGCACCTAATCTGCATGTCTTTGGACTGTGGGAGGAAACCCACGCAGACACGGGGATAATATGCAAACTCCACGCAGGGAGGACCTGGGAAGCGAACCCGAGTCTCCTAACTGCGAGGCAGCAGCGCGACCCACTGTGCCACCGTGCCACCCATTTCACAAAATAGACCCTCTAATTTAAAGTTAGAAGTGGCCTTCGATTAGTACAGGGGTGGGCAGCATTGGTCCTGGAGGGCCGCAGTGGCCGCAGGTTTTTGTTCCAACCCAATTTCTTAATGGGAAGTCAATTATTGCTGATGAAGCTCAAGTGACACTTTGATGCTTCATTTTGTGGTCTCGCTTATTAAGGTTCCTCACCCTTAATTGCTTATTTCAATCTTAAAGAGCCGCATTCACTGCTTTAATGGCTCCTTATTAGCAATAAGATGTAAATAACAAAGCAGCCAGCAGTTCTCCATCTAACTTGTTTCCATTCACATCTGTGTGTGTTCATTCTGCACTATTTGATTTAATAAAAAACTTAATAAAAATATGTGACAGACTGAAAACGATCTGTTTTAAGCTCAAAAATCATTTGGATGATATCCTTGGAAAGGAAAAAATCTATGATATAAGAACCTTACATTGCAGACTAACAAGCTATAAAATTAAATAAAGTCTGAGATTGACAAGGATTGCTTTCTAATTAAGCAGTTGGGTTGGAATAAAAACCTGTAGCTACTGCGGCCCTCCAGGACCAACATTGCCCACCCCCAGATTAGTGTAAGAGGAGGAAGCATCTCCAATGAGGACTCAAAGACCAAGGTTCTTGTGGTGAAAGTTTCAAGTTTACACCTGTGCGTGTGCGTGTGTGTACAGCACGCCAGACAAAGAGGCTCCTAAAAGAAAAAAATTAGAAGCCAATAGCTTTGAGATTAGTTGCCAAATAATAAAATGAATAAACTATTAATCTTTCAATCTCTTACCTTTCTCACCTGCTTGATTCTTTTCCTTCTGTGCCGTCCATCCTTCTCTTGTGCTTTTGTGAAAATCTTGATGATTTGGGTAACTGAATACTATAGTTGTGCTTGAAAGTTTGTGAAGCCTTTAGAATTTTCTATATTTCTGCATAAATATGACCTAAAACATCATCAGATTTTCACTCAAGTCCTAAAAGTAGATAAAGAGAAGCCAGTTAAACAAATGAGACAAAAATATTATACTTGGTCATTTATTTATTGAGGAAAATTCTCGACTATTACAGATTTGTGACTGGCAGAAGTATGTGACCCTCACAGATTAGCAGTTAGTTTGAAGATGAAATTCAAGTCAGGTGTTCTCAACCAATGGGATGACAGTCAGGTGTGAGTGGGCACCCTGTGTTGTTTAAAGAACAGGGATCTATCAAAGTCTGCTCTTCACAACACATGTTTGTGGAAGTGTATCATGGCACGAACAAAGGAGATTTCTGAGGACCTCAGAAAAAGAGTTGTTGATGCTCATCAGGCTGGAAAAGGTTACAAAACCATCTCTAAAGAGTTTGGACTCCACCAATTCACAGTCAGACAGATTGTGTACAAATGGAGGAAATTCAAGACCATTGCTACCCTCCCTAGGAGTGGTCGACCAACAAAGATCACTCCAAGAGCAAGGCGTGTAATAGTCGGGCGAGGTCACAAAGGACCCCAGGGTAACTTCTATGCAACTGAAGGCCTCTCTCACATTGGCTAATGTTCATGTTCATGAGTCCACCATCGGAAGAACACTGAACAATAATGGTGTTGCTGATGCCTGTATCGGTATAACTCATAGACTTTCCCAGCTTTTTAGTTTTCAGTCTGTCTGAGATCTGTGTGTTACCCTGGAGCACTGCATTTTTATGCTGAACATGTAATTCTAGCCTAGATTCCTTGATGGTCTGTCTCGCATGCCCTTGATTGTGAGAACACAACTGTCAATAGCTGCTACAGCTAGAAACAAAATCAAAGAATTCTTCTGAAGTGTAACACTTTGAGATTTCTCATAGAGAAAGTGACAAAATGCCACAAAAGGCAATCTCCATTTTCTTTACAGTGTACTTTGCTGTCCCTGTAACGTCAGAGCTTTTGAGCTTCCAGCCAGGTGTTCAGTATAGTGATGCACATCTGGACTTTGTGATCAAAGTACAAAAAAACAAAGTGCCCAGGAAATGTGGGACAGTCAGCACTTGATCTTCACTGCAGAAGAGCGTAATTCCACACCGACTAGTAAGTCATAGACTTTTTGTCAGCCAGTGTTCATTTTGATAGCAGAAGACCGGGGCATTCATTTCTAAGGCCTAGCTGAGGAAATAAGTGTCTCCTTGAATGGTTGGAACAAAGGGGCACAGTAAACATAAAAGTAATATAGAAGACAAATTTTTGGACCATTTTATAATTCCAGAATTCATCGTGCAAGCAGCTGGCAGACATTTCTACAGCTCTCTGCTCCAGCTGGGGAAATAAGTGTCATTCCTAGTGTACAGGCCAGAGTAGACATGAAAGTGATTTAAGAAAAGACTTTCTTAAACCTTTTAAAATTCATCCATCCATCCATTATCAGACCCGCTATATCCTAAATACAGGGTTATGGGGGTCTGCTGGAGCCAATCCCAGCCAACACAGGGCGCAAGGCAGGAAACAAACCCTGGGCAGGGCGCCAGCCCACTGCAGGGCACACACCCACACACCAAGCACACACTAGGGACAATTTAGGATCGCCAATGCACCTAACCTGCATGTCTTTGGACTGTGAGAGGAAACTGGAGCAGCTGGAGAAAACCCACGCAGACACGGGGAGAACATGCATACACCTTTTAAAATACATTTTGAAAAATATTTAACTGTCAAAAGTTCATTTTGTAAGCAGCAGACAAGTGGCACACATGTATACAGCTCTGCTCCAGCTGGGGAAATAGTGTCCCTTCCATCGGATAAGACAAAAGGGCATAGTGGATGAAAAAAGTGACGAATGACTTCCTGGGCCTTTTTAAATAGGTTTAGCTTAATTTTATCAGTCCAGTGTTAATTTTGTAACAGATTTCAATGACAAAGGCTCTGCTATGGAAATGAGTGTCTCCTCCAGTGGATGGGATGGAGAAGGACATTAAGTATGAAATTCATATAGAAAACTGTCTACAGTCTTAAACGTTTGAACAATTGTAGGTATACAGTGTTAATTTTACAAACTGCTTACAAGGGCATGCATTTCTACAGCAAAGGCTCAGGTGGAATGGATGGAGGGAACAGTAGACTACCATATAATGCTTTGTGCATGTTTTTTTTTTAAACCATTTGATCAGTTTTAACGTGTCATGATCAACTGTGCATGTAACATACAAGGATTTTATAGAATAACTAGCTGTGTAAGCCCATGCTGTAAAAAGCCTGGGCTCCTAGAAACTATCGAAATTGTCAGAAAAAAAATTAAAATGTAGAGATGTCAGGTAATTGAAAGGAAGTACTCTGGGCATCTCTCTCCTAGGAGGAGTTGTGTTGCCGATGTGCTCGTCTCGCTTGTGCATTAGCAGCTAAGCGACTTTGTCTTTCTTCTGAGGTTTTGTTTTGCCTATGTTCTCACTTCACTTCTTTATTAGAGGCAGAAGGAAAAGTAAAAGGGATACCGCTTTGCCAATGTGCTCGCCTCACTTGTGTATTAGCGGCTAAGCGAGTGACTTTCTGCAGAGATTTCTTCGTTTTGCCAATGTGCTCTCCTTGCTTCTGTATTAGCGGCTAAGAGAGATTACTCCCCTAATTTGCAGGGGTGGTCATTTTTTTTATAAAACTTCATTTCATTCACATGGTTTTAATCACCCATATGACCGAGGTCAAATTTGAGTTCCACAACAAAGCCTTTCCCATTGAAATATTTGGTGTATCCCCCCCCCACCTCCTTTTTTCCCTTACAAAATAAAACTACCTGAGTAAATGTTTAGGAGCAATGAACCAGGTATGGCTTGAAAGTGGATTAGTACATATATTTTAACAATTTCTTTTAAATGTCTTTGTACAGAATTATTGTGTGTTAAACATTGAATTCCATCCATCCATTATCCAACCTGCTATATCCTAACTACAGGGTCAAGGGGGTCTGCTGGAGCCAATCCCGGCCAACACAGGGTGCAAGGCAGGAAACAAACCCCGGGCAGGGTGCCAGCTCACCGCAGGGCACACACACACACACCAAGCACACACTAGGGACAATTTAGGATCGCCAATGCACCTAACCTGCATGTCTTTGGACTGTGGGAGGAAACCCACACAGACACGGGGAGAACATGCAAACTTCACGCAGGGAGGACCTGGGAAGTGAACCAGGGTCAAGCATTGAATTATTAATTATAATTATTACTATTATTAGTTTACTAAATCTGTTTTTCCATGTTTCTTTGAGCTCTTGTTGAAGTTATCAGTAACAGAATATATAGTGCACACGCCAAAACAACTGAAGAAACAGCTGATAAGTGACATTTTTGCACACCATTTTAACAAAGTTTACTGTTTGTCGTCAATCACGGAGCATCCTGGTAAAACAACAGTAACATAATACACCTGCAGCCTACAAACACAGACATCACTATGCGTTAGGGAACAACGGGAAGGCAGCTGCATGGGCATGTTTACTGAAGGACAGGCTGGCATTTTGCCTGGAGCAAGCGTTACCTTAAAAGAGAAAGCATGACAACCATTTCTTGGTACGCTTGCATGAAATCAGAAGAGGTACTGAATTCCACAGGGCACAGATCTTCATAATAAGGGACCTACATGTTGGGCCGATGCATTTCTAATGTTTTTCATGTCTTCATTGCATTTTATGGCCTGTTGCATGTTCAGCCCTTTGTGCGTCATTTTGGCATAAGTGTAACAAGCTTCTCCTTGAAATTCACCATTTGGGATACATAGCCGCTGTATCAGCCTCGCCAGATAGTTGGAAAAATTTGTCTCTGAGCGGCCTTCGTGCCCATCAAAGACAAGTCAAGTATAAACCAGCCTTTAGCAGAATGCAGCTCACGAATCACCAAGGGGGAATCTCTCCCTGTACCAACGCTTACATTAATAGCACATCTGCTCAACTATTAAAAAAAGCCTTTTGCATCTGTTACAATATTATTAAAGTTTCAATGATTTAATTCTCAACTGATTATGTAGAAAAGTAGAAAAAAATATTGTCAATACCTGATTTGGTCGTATTTGTGACCATTTTAGTTGCAGTCTAGAGTTCTGTGTGTGTGTAAATTTCTTTAATGATTATGTTGAATGACAAAAAACACATCTTGTTATATAATATGCTACCGTGGCTGTTCGTTTGTCTGTCCAGGATTTTAAATCACCTGTAGCTCACAAACCGTTTTGACTTATTGACTTGAAATTTGGTACACATATACTACGTGACGTCTGCTATCCGCTTTCGGGGTGATGAGTGACCTCCAAGGTTATTCCTCTTTTTTTTAATTTTATTTTATGGTAGAATCAACTCTCAGCAGCGGCCAGCAGGGAAGCCATGAGGCACATGTGTACGGGTACCATTCTCATCCCTACCACCTTCGCCGTCACTTCCACCACCTCTTCATATCTTAAATCATTCTTGAGGCAGATTGAAGACTTAAGTGCCAGCTTAAGTGAAAAAATTAAAGAAATGTACTAAGTAATTGCAACACAAACACTGACCTAATCAGTTTTAACGCAAAAAGATGCCGACGAAAGAAGAGAAGAAGCGGGCCGCTAGGGTGGAGAAAAAAAGAGCTGCTCAGAAAGCAGTAAGCGCATCAACCTCTGAGCAAAGAAATGATAAACAGAGACAGAGACAGAGGATGAAAACTAGGAATGCTCAAATCAAGTGTATTCATTGCATGCTATCGTGCAGTGCGCCATTGCTGGTGTGAGTATATTTAAATATTAGAACTGTTAATTGTCCATTTAAATACATAAATGGTATTTGTGCTATCGGCTTGGAAGTTGTAAGGGGACAATTTGATACAGTTTGTGTCGAAAGTGTTGCTTTTTAAGAGACTTGACATCATTATGGACAGTTTATAAGAGATTTTAATTTTGACACTTGACACAAGTCTATAATACACTGGAAAAGGCAAGTGTAGTGAAAAATTGCATAAATAAAACATCTCGGCAATTTGCTACAATTGCCTTTTTTTTTTCTTAGTTGGTGGTATGATGGTTTGTGGTGCAGCCAGGATGCTTCAGGGACCAGAGCGCAAATCGCCTTCTATCACTGCATTTGTGGAGTTTGTATGTTTGCCCTCTGCCTGTGTGGGTGTTTTGTGGGCACTCAAGTTTGTTTCCCTGTCCCAAGGATTTCATTGGCAGCTGTTATCGGGCGGAGCAGAGAATGGAAGTGTGCATAAGTGTCCCCTAACTTAAAGGTATACGCCTATTATACTCTTGCTGCTTGTATCAGTTGATTCAGCTTTTTATTAGAATAAGAAGTTTCAAGCAACGTATGAACTGATATTTGGCTATTTCCACTCTACTATTCTAATGTGACAATGACCTACAAATCTATAATATGATTTTGATAATAAAGAAAATTTGGACAGTAACCTTTTGCAGGGGATAGGTTTAATCCAGTTTTAAAGCACGTCTTCATTATTACCACAGTTTGCTCAAATAACATCTGATGTTCATATTTTTGCTTAATTAAATATTTTTTCAGAAAAAGTGGAAACTGGGAAAATGACTGAGGAGATTTTTTTTATTATTAAAACAAACAAACAAACTGCCATCCATTGTATTGAGCATTAAAGTTTTATACATTTCTTAGTGTGTCAGATGTGAAGCTAACCCCTAATGTATAAAGTAAGGCTGCACTGAAGTTACTGGGGTGAGGAAAAGCCCTCTTCACAGAAAGTGTAAAAGACCTTAGAGCTCATATTTATAAATCTGTCTAATTTGTTTGTTCTTCTGATTTTATTTTATTGTACTGCAGATTGAAATCAAGTCTCTTGTTTATATTATGGATGCACTTTGGTAGAAGAGGCAGTCATCTCTTGGGTCTCACTTACAAAGACTTTTGAACAAGCCCATAACCGGCTTTTCATCCAGGAAAGCTCTTGTGGCTTCCGTATCAACAGAAGGTAATGCATTTCAGTGTTGACAGCGGAATTGCAGAAGCTGATTGCTTAAATCTCTCTGGACAGCAGTGGTTATGAATTTTCTGAGCACATTGTTGTAGCTATATGCAGTGTTACCTCAATACCCAGATCATTTTTTTTAAAGTATGATTTGCCCCATATCCTGGCATGTTCAGTATATTTTTGATAGGTAGGATGAAATAGAAAAACTATTATATTTACACCTCTGCACACAGCCATGTAAATTTTTATTGATGCAGCTTTGTGTAAAGTAGTGTTGGCTGTACAAAGGGCACACCTCTATAGTCATGTCTGACTGAATTTTTTTTCTGCAGCAATCCTTACAATCGAAGAAAACATCTGTAAATTGAAATGATGGATCTAAAATTGAATTCTTGAGCTTTGTAAATGACATTTTACGACTCAAGCCTGCCTTTTGAAACTGAACATTTTCCTCTGCCTGTTGCTTTCCTTTGGCATTACCTGAAATGCCCAACAGCATATGATATATAAATGGCAACAGCGGATGGTGGTGTGCTTCAAGAAAATCCGTTCTTTTTGTCCCTTTTTGAATATTTTTTTTTAATAGCACCTACTTTATGATAGTCACACAGATGTAAACTATCAAAGGACTTTCAAAAAGCTGAAAACGTAGAAGGACCTACGTGATGGATATGAGGAACTGTCATTCATAAAATACATCTTGAAAACCTGATATAGAAAAAAAAGGAATAGAAATATTGAAGATTTTTTGATAATGACACAGGATATGGTAAGATAAAACCATTGCTCTGGTGCAGAGAGAGATAACATTAACATTGGGTACATGAAGTGGGATAGGTGCACTGCTAAAAGGAAATGTAGGAGAGAATATACTTTCATTTCTCTGCTGTGATGTAGAGATTGCCCAGACTGAGTGGATATCGCTCAGATTGCTCATCAAAGGACAGTCTGCAGACATGTCTTACAGTACTTTGTGTGAGATTATCTTGACAAAATAGCCTTACTACCGATATTAGTTGCACAATGCAAATAAGACTTTTCTGCATATTACAGAATAAAATCGAAACCATGCAATTCACTTAATGTTTCAGCATTGGATCACCTTAAAAAGCCCTTTACCTGATCAGTTTGAGACTGAGCCCTGTGTGTGGTGCTCAGCTCAAACCTCAATATTAATGATGGCAAAGGGACACTGTTATTTTGCTCCAAAGTCTTATGAGTTATAACTGTTGTGGCAGATGACCGGGGACCTTTCCCCACGGGGACGCCTGGGGAGTGGAAGGACCGGGAAAGTGGCAATACCTTTCCCAGGACACAAGAGAGCAGCACCCCTGGTTTGCATCAGGGCCATGGGACTGGAGCTTGGAAGCTCAATCCTGTTGGGGACCGTGGCCACCGCCAGTTGGCGCTTGGACAGTCCCAAACCTTAGACTGCAGCACTTCTGTCACACCAGGAAGCGTGTCAGAGATCAACCTGGAGCACATCCAGGTGCATTACAAAAGGGGCCACCTCACTCCATTCGGGGAGCCGGAGTCGGGAGGCAGAGGACAGAGCTTGCGAGAGAGGAGTGGAAGTGGCAATGGAGAAGGAGAGGAGAGGAGAGGAGAAAAGAGAAGGGAAAGGACTGAGCATTGTAGGGTTTGTGCACAGTGTGCATTGTGCTGTGAAGAAAATAATAAACGTGTGTGTTTTGGACTTGGGTGTCCTGTGTCTATCTGCGATCTGGGTTGATCTGCCACACTGTATATAGGTTTGATGTTCAAACTAAACTGTACATTGTTTTTTATTTTTGAGCTAAAAAGATAAAAATCCACAGTCAGAGGTCAACTGCAATGGAAAAATGGAAGAACTGACCAATAAAAGGTAAACAGACCTACAGGCACAGAGCAGAAATTATTTTCTTTGTTAATATGAACATTTTTGCTTCTGTAATATGGAGACTAAAGCACAGTCATATGAAAAAGTTTGGGAACCCCTCTCAGCCTGCATAATAATTTACTGTACTTTCAACAAAAAAGATAACAGTGGTATGTCTTTCATTCCCTAGGAACATCTAAGTACTGGGGTGTTTTCCAAACAAAGATTTTTAGTGAAGCAGCATTTAGTTGTATGAAATGAAATCAAATGTGAAGAACTGGCTGTGCAAAAATGTGGGTCCCCTTGTAATTTTGCTGATTTGAATGCACATAACTACTCAATACTGATTACATGCAACACCAAATTGGTTGGATGAGCTCGTTAAGCCTTGAACTTCATAGACAGGTGTGTTCAATCATAAGAAAAGGTATTTAAGGTGCTCAGTTGCAAGTTGTGCTTCCCTTTGACTCTCCTCTGAAGAGTGACAGCATGGGATCCTCAAAGCAACTCTCAAAAGATCTGAAAACAAAGATTGTTCAGTCTCGTGGTTTAGGGGAAGTCTACAAAAAGCTATCTCAGAGGTTTAAACTGGCAGTTTCAACTGTAAGGAATGTAATCCGGAAATGGAAGGCCGCAGGCACAGTTGCTGTTAAACCCAGCAGGACTGGCAGGCCAAGAAAAATACAGGAGCGGCATATGCGCAGGATTGTGAGAATGGTTACAGACAACCCACAGATCACCTCCAAAGACCTGCAAGAATATCTTGCTGCAGATGGTGTATCTGTACATCGTTCTACAATTCAACGCAATTTGCACAAAGAACATCTGTATGGTAGGGTGATGAGAAAGAAGCCCATTCTGCACTCACGCCACAAACAGAGTCGCTTGTTGTAAGCAAATGCTCATTTAGACAAGCCAGATTCATTTTGGAACAAAGTGCTTTGGACTGATGAGACAAAAATTGAGTTATTTGGTCCTAACAAAAATCGCTTTGCATGGTGGAAGAAGAGCACCGCATTCCAAGAAAAACACCTGCTACCTACTGTCAAATTTGTTGGAGGTTCCATCATGCTGTGGGACTGTGTGGCTACTTCAGGGACTGGGGGCCTTGTTAAAGTCGAGGGTCGGATGAATTCAACCCAACATCAACAATTCTTCAGGATAATGTTCAAGCATCAGTCACAAAGTTGAAGTTACGCAGGAGTTGGATATTTCAACAAGACAATGACAATGACAATGAAGAGAGAGAAGTACAATGTTCTGGAATGGCCGACAGTCCCCTGACTTGAATATCATTGAAAATCTATGGGATGATTTGAAGCAGGCTGTCCATGCTCGGCAGCCACCAAATTTAACTGAACTAGAGAGATTTTGTATGGATGAATGGTCAACAATACCTCCATCCAGAATCCAGACACTCATCAGAGGCTATAGGAGGCGTCTAGAGGCTGTTATATTTGGAAAAGGAGGCTCAACTAAGTATTGATGTAATATCTCTGTTGGGGTGCCCAGATTTATGCACCTATCTAATTTTGTTATGATGTATGTTGCGTATTTTCTGTTGATCCAATAAATTTAATGTCACTGCTGAAATATTACTGTTTCCATAAGGCATGTCATATATTAAAAGGAAGTTGCTACTTTGAAAGCTCAGGTTTTGATAAACAAAAATATGAAGAATTAAGAGGGGTTCCCAAACTTTTTCTGTCAATGGACAGGAAATGTATGTAAACGGAGTGAATGTATGTTTAGAACAAGAAATCTTTAGCTTACTGCTGAAAACTTATTTCTATGAAATTTGGCTGCTGCTCAGTTACCTGAATTTTATATTTTGTTTTAGGGAAGGGCTTTTTAATTTCATACATAATGTACAAAAGACTGCTTTTTA
>JANRMT010061414.1:28675639-28711777 GCA_026402145.1 Polypterus bichir lapradei
ACACACACAGGCGCGCGCGAGAGACAGACAGACAGACAGACACTCACACAGGCGCGCACGAGAGACAGACACACACACGCAGGCGCGTGTGAGAGACAGACAGACACACACGCAGACCCGCGAGAGAGAGAGAGACACACACTGGCGCGCACGTGCATTGTTGCAATGTTACTTTTCTTGGTTGTTTATTAAATTACGGATTTTTCAAATGTTCTTTTTTTCCCTGTGCTTAAAACTCATTAAAAAAAGGGTTTTTAGCGAGCAGGTCATAACGCTATAGCACAAACTCTTGCAGTGTTAGTTTTCTCTGTTGTTCAAGGTTTTCTTAGTGTTATTCAATGTTTTTACATTTAGTTTACTATTACGCTGTGCATTCAATGGTATAATTAATTATATGTGTGCTTAAAAACTTAAAAAAAATATATTTACATACAGTTCATATGGTCTGGAATGGATTAATTGTATTTACATGCATGTATGGGGGAAATTAAGTTCACGACCAAATCGGGTTACGACCAGAGTTTTGGAACGATTTATGGTCGTGAGCTGAGGTTCCACTGTATTACTGTCAGACAAAATTACAGGCATTTTACAGAAATACAAACCAGTATTATTGTGAGAGAAAATTAAAGGCACACAATACAGTGACGCATATTACAGCCACATACAAGGTCCCTTTCCATTTAATATAGACTGTAGACATATCCTTCATGTGATATGTTTTGAAACAGTTACCAATGCACAGTCCAATGTTTGCATTTGAGACAAAGAAAGTGTGTTTCTTTGAGCACTTTTCTTGTAACTTTTCTGTTTCTTGAGCCTGAAAGTGTAGAATGTCAGTACCTGATTCACACAACCGTGTGCCCCTTGTTTTATTTTAGGCTACCACATTTCCTCTCATGCGAATGACATTTGCTTCATTGTGAACAGCGCATAATGGGCTAACTTTTTTCTTTTTCTTCCACTTGATCGATATAATTTTGCTGTGTACCTTCTTGCACCACAGTGAACCGTCTCTATGACAGTGTGAATCTGAGCAGCTCCACACTGCTACAATGCAGCAAAATTCATCAGGCGTATTGTGATGGTTCAGTTGTACAGTGCCATATGTATCAATTTCACTATCCCTGTGAACGCCTGATGACCGATTCACATTGTCATCACTATCTCTTGAATCAAATAATGGTTCAGATTCAGATTGTTCTAAGATTGGTTTTACATCTTTTTGTTTCTACTCCATTGTGTGTTTTGGTTGAAGGCTCCACCCAGCTCATGAACATCGAGTTGGTATATATAGCTTGGCAAAATGCAAAGAAATATTCATGATGTTTTTGGTGACAACAGTCTACTCCTGAATGTCAGCAAGACAAAGGACCTGATTATGGACTTTGGGAGAAAACAGCAGAGACACTACAACCCTCTCAATATTAATGACCCTCAAGTTAAAAGGGTGATCCATTTCAGCTACATGGGTATCCACATCACAGAGGACCTAATCTGGCCTAAACTTTGATAAAGAAAACACAACAACATCTTTACCACCTCAGATGGATAGATTTCATGTTTTGTTTATTCCTTGTTCTTTTAGTAATGGATAATTTCGTTATTATTTTTTATCTTTGAGCAATGTTTTCATTAGATAGTTTTGATGAGACTAAACGATATCATTCATTTTTTTTATATCAATCTTACAATATAACATCAAGATTTCAAGGTTCTTAAAACACTACTTTGAACTGCTTATCAAGTGATTTTGTCTTTGCGAACTTTATTTTAAATCCTCTATATGCAAAACCATATTCTAACACATGTCAAAGTCAGAATCGCAATGTGCCTGTGTGTCCTCATATGAATTTCTTATCTGTCACATCTTCTTTTAGTGTCTGTTTTCTATTTGAAGTCTGCAACTGAAAAATGTAGGAAAAATAATGTAGTGTGATGGGGGCCTCATGTATAAGGCCATGCGTAGAATTCACACTATAACATGGCGTATACAGTGCATCCGGAAAGTATTCACAGCGCATCACTTTTTCCACATTTTGTTATGTTACAGCCTTATTCCAAAACAGATTAAATTCATTTTTTTTCCTCAGAATTCTACACACAACACCCCATAATGACAACATGAAAAAAGTTTACTTCAGGTTTTTGCAAATTTATTGAAAATAAAAAAACTGAGAAATCACATGTACATACGTATTCACAGCCTTTACTCAATACTTTGTCGATGCACCTTTGGCAGCAATTACAGCCTCAAGCCATTTTGAATATGATGCCACAAGCTTGGCACACCTATCCTTGGCCAGTTTCACCCATTCCTCTTTGCAGCACCTCTTAAGCTCCATCAGGTTGGATGGGAAGCGTCGGTGCACAGCCATTTTAAGATCTCTCCAGAGATGTTCAATCAGATTCAAGTCTGGGCTCTGGCTGGGCCACTCAAGGACATTCACAGAGTTGTCCTGAAGCCACTCCTTTGATATCTTGGCTGTGTGCTTAGGGTCGTTGTCCTGCTGAAAGATGAACCGTCACCCCAGTGTGAGGTCAAGGGCGCTCTGGAGCAGGTTTTCATCCAGGATGTCTCTGTACATTGCTGTAGTCATCTTTCCCTTTATCCTGACTAGTCTCCCAGTTCCTGCCGCTGAAACACATCCTCACAGCATGATGCTGCCACCACAATGCTTCACTGTAGGGATGGTATTGGCCTGGTGATGAGCGGTACCTGGTTTCCTCCAAACGTGACACCGGGCATTTACACCAAAGAGTTCAATCTTTGTCTCATCAGACCAGAGAATTTTGTTTCTGCCATGTGCCTTTTACTAAGGAGTGGCTTCTGTCTGGCCACTCTACCATACAGGCCTGATTGGTGGATTGCTGCAGAGATGGTTGTCCTTTTGGAAGGTTCTCCTCTTTCCACAGAGGAGCTCTGACAGAGTGACCATCGGGTTCTTGGTCACCTCCCTGACTAAGGCACTTCTCCCCCGATCGCTCAGTTTAGATGGCCGGCCAGCTCTAGGAAGAGTCCTGGTGGTTTCGAACGTCTTCCGCTTACGGATGATGGAGGCCACTGTGCTCATTGGGACCTTCAAAGCAGCAGAAATTTTTCTGCAACCTTCCCCAGATTTGTGCCTCGAGACAATCCTGTCTCGGAGGTCTACAGACAATTCCTTTGACTTCATGCTTGGTTTGTGTGCTGACATGAACTGTCAACTGTGGGACCTTATATAGACAGGTGTGTGCCTTTCCATATCATGTCCAATCAACTGAATTAACCACAGGTGGACTCCAATTAAGCTGCAGAAACATCTCAATGATGATCAGGTGAAACAGGATACACCTGAGCTCAATTCTGAGCTTCATGGCATAGGCTGTGAATACTTATGTACATGTGCTTTCTCAATTTTTTTATTTTTAATAAATTTGCAAAAACCTCAAGTAAACTTTTTTCACGTTGGCATTATGGGGCGTTGTGTGTAGAATTCTGAGGAACAAAATGAATTTAATCCGTTTTGGAATAAGGCTGTAACATAACAAAATGTGGAAAAGGTGATGCGCTGTGAATACTTTCCAGATGCACTGTATACAAAATGAAATGTGGATCTGCACAAAAAATCCAGATACATAAAACTGTACCTATGCCAAGTTCCACACACTTCCCCTTTATAAACCCAAGTGAATGAACCCAAGGGAAATGTCAGCGAATCTGAAGTGGAGGCAAGGAAAAACACACTATTTGTTAGCTTAAGCAGTGGTATAAGCAACAAAAGAAAGTTGTTGGAGTGATACAGAGTGGCGGAGACACCCAAAAATTCAAGTTCAGAAAGTCGCACAGTACCCGAAATAAAAGTGGTCAGATGTCGAAGCCAACATGAAAAGGCGAGTTGCAGCCCACTGTCTGTTTATTCTGTTTCAGGCAATATTCCAAGTGCTGACCCCCATGTCGAGGATATGAATCCACATGATGATGGTGCTGCTATGGTGAGCACATGTTTGGGGGCTAGCTGCACACACACCTCTGCTTCGGAAACCGCTGGGTGACCATCTGCCTGTGTGCTGATGGACACTGTTCTAGAGTAACAAAATGCAATAGTTGTTGCTGTATGTTTTGAAGCCAATGTACTAAGGAATACTGTATAAGTGCTTACTATGTAATATTGACCACAAATTAATTAAAGTGGTTAAAAAATAAATGCTGCATATGATTACCTGTTTTTACATTCTATTAATTACATTCAAACAAAGTTGTAATGCTGTCCGATTTGGTGCATTAGGGTAAGGTTCATCATACCGCATCTCTTCAGGTACAATTTCTCAAAGTCTTCCTTTGTAAAGCTGACGCCAGTTCAGCACACATCTCCAAAAGGATAGCTCTTGGGAATCAAAATCAAAGTCAGTCATCATCATCTACAATTGTGCATTCTCTTCTAATTATTCCATTTCTTCTAACAATGCTAAAGTAGCTATGGTATTTGGAACAGTTTGGCCATTCTTTGCACCATGATATTGTTACAGAATGATTAAAATCAAGTGTATCGAATTTGTAAACGGCATGCAATTAATTTCTGTATATTTGATAAATCCCTCGTCATGGATGTGAATATGGAAAAGAAAGGAATAGACACAAACTGTGGCACTGCTTTGATATTGGGTGCCGCCAGTTTTCAAAACTGAGCAGAAATGTGCGTACGCACAGTCTGAGGCTGCTGTGAAAATATGCGTGGTTTCACCCAAATTTTAGTTTTTAAACATCTCGAAGTGAGCATAGAAATGGGTGTATGCAACAATTTTGTGCGTACGCACAGTTTATACATGAGGCCCAGGGCATTTAGAGCAGTGGGAGAAAGGCTGAATGCAGTGTAGGTCGCTTTCATTGTCTTTCTCATTTGGTCACTTTCTTTATTCCCCACAGCTTGTGGTTTGACCACATAGACCATAGAGAAAGTGGCCCATTGAGAATTGCCCAGTATTCTGCAGTAAATCCAGTATCTTTCTTAAATATGGATATACAAATATCACACTGTACTTCATATGTGCCCTACAAGTTTGTTATGTAGCTTAAACAGTAAATCTCACTTGGGGATGGAGGAATGTGTAGTAATGACAGGCTGGTAGTTGAGAACAAATACCAGGTTGGTTTCTTAAACTTTTTAAAACATTTATTTTAAAGTCGATTTTGCTTAAAAATGTTGGCTCCACGGTTTCTGAACAAAAGAGTGACCAATTGGCTATCAGTCATCACTCCTTCTTGCGGCATAGTATTACAAACATCATTACTACCATGAACTATAGAAACAATTGTGAAAAAATTAACCCTGCACAATACGAATGGGTGTGAGAATGCACCACTCAATAGAACTAGTGTCTTGAATTTTGAATCATGCATCTAGCCATTTCCTGTGCATAGTCTGCACATTCTTCCCTTGTCTGTACTCAGACATCCAGTTGTCTTTCATCATGGAGAAATGGTCATCACCTTAAACTTATCCATTTATTGTCAAATATCTTATACTTGCTCTCTGATTCTCCATCCAGGGTGATGCTTGAAGATGTTATTTGAGGAAGATGTCACCCTTTCACTATCAGTCATGGTCAGGAATCTTGGTGTGACTCTGGACTCCTTACCTTCATTCTTTGAACACACATCTTCAATGACCGTCCTGTCATTTTTTTTTTTCTTTATAATATTCAGGGGATTCAACCCTTCCTCACACATTAGGCCAAGCAACTCCTTGTTCAGGCACTGGTTCTCTCTTGGATGGACTATTGCAACTCCCTCCTGACAGGACTTCCTTCATCTGCAATCAGACCTTTCATGCTCCTTGAGAATGCAACTTCTCGAGTGGTGTTCTGTTCCTTATTTCACTCCTACTATTCCTGTGCTTCAGTTTCTCCTTTGGTTTCGTGTTGCTTCAATGATCCAGTTCAAAACTCTTGTCTTGACCTACAGTTCTCTGAATGGTTCTGCTCCTCAATATCTCAAATCCTTGGTCATTCCTTATATTCTCTCAAGATGTCTCCAATCTGCCTCAGCCTGTCTGTTGACCTTCCATCCTCTTGCCAGGCATGCCAAGCCTGGACAATGTTTATGCATTCTTGCTCCAAAGCTGTGGAATGATTTCCTATTATCTATTCAAGCAACACCCAATTTATTTGTGTTTAGGTGGCTTTTGAAAACGCACCTTTTTATTAAATATTTTGGAACTGCTTAGTTTCTCTCGTACAGGATAGCTGCTGTTTCACAGACAAAGAGTTAACAGATTTGGATTTGTTAAGTATTCTAGCTTCAGATATAATTATATAGTTGTTCTAATTCTCTTGTGCTCACTTTTTGTCTTGTTCTCTGTTGCTTTTGATGCTTTGACCTTCATTCTTTTATGTTTTTAACTTGCTTTGTAAGTTGCCTTGGATGAAGGTATCTGCTAAAAGAATAATAATTATGAATAGATTACATTTTGGTTAGGTTTAAAATATACTGCTCATAAATATTAAAGGAATACTTTTTAATCCAAGTATAGCATCAGGTCAATGAAATTTTTGGGCTATTGATCTGGTCAGTTAAGTAGCAGAGCGGGTTGTTAATCAATTTCTGCTGCTTTGGTGTTAATTAAATTAACAAAAGATACACTAGAGGGGCAAAAATGCGATGACCCCGAAAACAGGAATGGTTTAATAGGTGGAGGCCACTGACATTTTTCCCTCCTTATCTTTCCTGACTGTTTTCTCACTAGTTTTGCATTTGGCTACGGTCAGTGTCACTACTGGTAGCATGAGGTGATTCCTGGACCCTACAGAGGTTGCACAGCTAGTCCAACTTCTCCAGGATGGCAGGTACATCAATATGTGCCATTGCCAGAAAATTTGATGTGTCTCCCAGCACAGTCTCAAGGGCATGGAGGAGATTCCAGGAGATAGGACTCTAGGAGAGTTGGACAGGGCCGTAGAAGGTCCTTAACCCATCAGCAGGATCGGTATCTGCCCCTTTGAGCAAGGAGGAACAGGATGAGCACTGTCAGAGCCCACAAAATGACCTCCAGCAGGCCATTAGTGTGAATGTCTCTGACCAAACAATCAGAAACAGACTTCATGAGGGTGGTGTGAGGGCCCGACATCCTCTAGTGTGCCCTGTGCCCTGTGCTCACTGCCCGGCACCATGGAGCTTGATTGGCATTTGCCATAGAATACCAGAGTTGGCAGGTCCACCACTGGCGCCCTGTGCTTTTCACAGATTAGAGCAGGTTCACACATGTGACAGACGTGAAAGGGTCTGAAGAAGCCGTCGTTATGCTGCCTGTAACATCATTCAGCATGATCGGTTTGGTGGTGGGTCAGTGATGGTCTGGGGAGGCATATCCATGGAGGAACGCACAGACCTCTACAGGGTAGACAACAGCACCTTGATTGCCATTAGGTATTGGGATGAAATCGTTGGACCCATTGTCAGACCCTATGCTGATGCAGTGGGTCCTGGGTTCCTCCTGTTGCAAGACAATGCCCAGCCTCATATGGCAAGAGTATGCAGGCAGTTCCTGTAGGATGAAGGAATTGATATCATTGATTGGCCCCCACACTCACTCGCCTGACCTAAATCCAATAGAACACCTCTGGGTGTGACATTATGTTTTGGTCCATCCGACGCCGGCAAGTTGCACCTCAGACTGTCCAGGAGCTCAGTGATGCCTTGGTGCAGATTTGGGAGAAGATCCCCAAGGACACCATTCGTCATCTCATTAGGAGCATGCCCCAACGTTGTTAGGCATGCATACAAGTATGTGGGAGCCATATAAACTACTGAGTACGATTTGGAGTTGCTGCAATTAAATTTCGGCAAAATGGACTAGCCTGCCGCATCATTTTTTCACTTTGATTTTCTTGGTGTCTTTGAATTCACCCCTTTGTAGGTTAATCATTTTCATTTCCATCAAAGTATGTGGCATCCCTTAATTCCTAACACATTACCCAGTCCATATCAGTAGAGATAGATATCCAGCAGGATTTTTTTTTTCCTCATTAAGATCTGATGTCTTTTCAAAGTGTTCTTTTAATTTTTGGAGCAGTTTATTTAGATTGATTTCTCAGAGTTTAGTGTCTGTTAATTGTAAAGTGTTAATCTTCATTATTGATGTTCTTTTTCTTTATTAACCCGGTTGGCGTTTTGTAGTGTTTTCTGTTTAGTTTGGGTAGAGTCATTCCAATTGTCCATGCATGGGGCAGGGTAGGTTGCAGCAGTAACTTGACCTTCTTTAAAGGTGCTGCATGTGGCTGTAGAGGGACATTTGTGTGTGGTGGGTTTTTTTTTTGTTTCTTTGAAAGTGAAGGGAGAGAAACTGTGGCAGACACAAAACACTAAGAGTTCAGCAAAGGTGCAGTTGGCTGAGAAATAGGGGCCGATTGAAGCTCCCATTAGTCAATAAGTACTGTTGAACATTTTGGTGAGGATGAGCATATGTTCATGTAAAGGTTGTGTCAGAGCCCAGAGTTTAATTACTTTTAAGGCAGTTATATACATGTGGAGTTTGTAAACAAGCAAGAGCCTTGTGATGGTTTTTTTGTTTGTGTATTGTTTTCCTTTAAACTATTTTTCACTGTAAATATATATTGCATCCTGAACTCTGAGGTCATTTTTAAAGTGATTGTGTGAAATCTACCTGCTCATGAACTACTAGCAGGTCATCTACTAGCAGGTACCTTGTGACCAAAACATTTCAAAAGGAAATAAAAAAAAAAATCAAACAGGTAAAAGACAGCCATACAAAAATAATTCATCTTCTGAAGCCAACTTGGATGGATTGCGGCAATTGCAGAATTAAATTGTTATAAAAAGTTATAGAATGAAGTGTTAACTACAGCCAGCATGTGTAGTACAAAGAAGATTTAACGCTGCCATCCATGCCATAAGATTTGCTGTAAGGTATGATGGAAAAATTGTAGAAAAGAATATAACTATTAAAAGGTTCCAGAGTCTGAAGCCCTGGGGTCAATGATATACAGTAGACCTTGTATGGGATCAGTTGGGTGCCATCAGAGTATACTGTATGTGAAAGGTAAGGTTTTGTTGGCCAGTACCCCAACAAAAGCTGTACCATTTCTTCACCTCCATGTTTACAGTCTTTAGGGATGAATGCAAATGAAAGACTTTATTACCATCCCAGAGTGCTAAGCTTGTATCTTTCCGGCCCTCTGGCCCTTTCTTTAACATAAGTGATAACTGCTCCTTTTGAGGATGGAATAAAATGCTGTGTCTGGTAAGGTCCTTGGCCATAACAGTGGACTGCTTTATTTTGGAGATGTTGGCAATCGTTCTGAAAACTCTCTTCCTACTACCTGACCATTCTTGTTCTTTATGTGCAAGAATACAGTGACATAATCATCTTATGGTATTATGTTTTCAAGTGGATTCTATATGATACAATCTTTTATCTAATGGCATATCTTAACAGGGCGGCACAGTGGCGCCGCTGCCTCGCAGTTCGGAGACCCGGGTTCGCTTCCCGGGAGTTTGCATGTTCTCCCCGTGTCTGCGTGGGATTCTTCCCACAGTCCAAAGACATGCAGGTTAGGTGGATTGGCGATTCTAAATTGTGTGTGTGTGCCCTGCCCGGGGTTTGTTTTCTGCCTTGCGCCCTGTGTTGGCTGGGATTGGCTCCAGAAGACCCCTGTGACCCTGAAGTTAGGATATAGCAGGATGGATGGATATTTTAACACAGGGTGAGAAGGATCTGGGCCTGCCCTAGTAGTATTGAGCCTGGACTAGGCAGCAGTTCATTGCAAAGGACCCTGCCATATACATTCATATACCAAGCCAGTTTCCAGTCTGCAGAGATCATGAGTTTCTTGTCTTTGAGATATGAGCAAAGACCCAGGTACCTTAAGTAAAACACGGGGAGGGAATTGACCATGAATTAACCACTGTGCTGCCCAGGTCCAGCTGAATTTAAATGTATTCTGCTTGTACCAGAATTTCGGTTTCTCTGAAAAAGTTGAAACTTCTGGTGTGATGTTCTTTAGTGGGCAGAAGATTTTGTGTGATTATTGGAAACTGTCATGTTTTAGCTGGTAGTTTTGTATATCAATCCACAAAGTCAGAATCATAATCATTCTGTTCCGTGAAATATTTACTTTTGAAGAAAATCAAATGCATGAAAAAATTTAAGAAGCTTGGGGGGTCCTTTGTGTGTTTAATCAAAGAAAGAAGGATTGTAATAAAACTCAAGAATATAGGGTATAGACACACATGTTGTATGTGATTCAGCATCATGCTTGGTACGGACTACGTGATATTGTACTGACCTTTGATTACGCCAAGGAGTTTTGTAACAAATAGAATGTATAATTAATTGAAAAAGATGTGCATCCTCCTGCATGATCCATATTTGATTATGTGGTAACAAATGGCACTTCGATCCGAGCCTTGTGGACAGATTGCAGCCAAGTAAAGGGCATTCCAGTGAGTCATAGATTGATTAATGACAAAAATGGTGTAAGCGAGAACGTTGCCTTTATTATTCTTATGAATATGAGTGAGTGCAGATCTATGTATGAGTGTGCACTGTCACGGGATGGACTGGCCACCTGTCTAATGTTGCTTTGTGCCCCACACTTGTTGAGGCTGTGATAAGCTGTAACCCCCTGTGATCCTCAAGTAGATTTAGATGGTTTAACTCTAAATGTCAAAATCTGCATTCAAGTCAAGTCTTGCATTCATCGACAAGGATGCTCACACCTTATGACTGCTGTGGAATTTCTACAGTATTACGTGGAGGGCCTATAAAAAGAATTCACCCCTTTGGAAGGTTTCACATTAATGTTATACAAAATTGTAGCACAGTGGATTTCATTTGACTTTTTTGACACGGATCAACTTATAAAGACTCTCTAATGTCAAAACGGAAAGAGACTGCTACAAATGTATCTAAATGAATTACAAATGCAAAACTCCAAATTGAATTCATATGTATTCACCCCCTTCAAATCAGTATAAGGTAGAGATACCTTTGGCAGCCGTGACAGCCTTACGTCTGAATGCACATGTGACTTTTTCACGTATGGAAACTGCACTTTTATCCCATTCTTTGTAAAACCACTTAAGCTTTGTCAGGTTGCATGAGGATCAAGTCCAGCCACAAATTTCATTATGATTCAATGTCATATAAGAATAAAATGTGATTTTCCAAAGCGATGAATACTTTTCATAGGCATGGTATTTGTGGTTTTGTACCTTTTTGCCTTCACTTGACTACATGTTGCCCTTAGTTCAAGTTATGTTTCTGGTGATTGCCTACTTTTACCTGCCAGTCACACTCCACATCAACAACTGTCCAGTGCAGACAGTTGACAGCTTCAGGTCCCTGGGTGTCTACAACACTGACTGTCTGTGGTCTGTACACACCACCTGCATACTGAAAAAGGATCAGGAAAGGCACTTTTTTCCTGTGGAAGCTATAGACGTTTTGGGAGGGGAACCAGAACACTAGTGCTTACCACTGCAGAACAGGTCATCCACCTGAAGGTAAGCATATTGGGGTCCAGCCAGCACTTGGATGAGAGACCATCTAGGAAAAGCTGGGGTTGCTGCTGGAAGAGGTGTTGGTGTGACCAGCAGGAGGTACTTACCCTGTGGTCTGAATGTGGATCCCAATGCCCCAGTGTAGTGAGGGGGACACTGTGCTGTAAACATGATACCGTCCTTCGCATGAGACGTAAAACTGAGGTCCTGACTCTCTGTGGTTATAAAAGATCCCAGGGCATCCTATGTAAAGATCAGGGTGTATCCCAATGTACAGGGTAAATTGCCCATCACAGCCTAGTCATTCTGACTCCCTAATCATCCCCTGTCTCTAAATGGCTATCCCTCTCACCACTTCACAACCTAATAGCTCATGTGGTGAGCATACTGCCACAAACATGGCTTCCATTACATCATCCAGGTGAATACTACACATTAGTGGTGGTTAAAGTGGCTCCACACTCACTATGTAAAGTGCTTTTAGTGAGAAAAGCACTAAATAAACATAAAGAATTATTACTAGTGAACATTCACATTTGCACTACTAAAAGTGTCCTGACCAGATGCATCACAGTGTAGTTTGGTAACCTCTGTTTCTAGGTTCACAGAATCCATCAAAGTTCTGTGCATACATTGGGGTTGACCTTCACATAGCTTCATACCATCATTTCAGCCAGATGTCTGAAGAGACCTGCATTCATCATCTTTGATGACAGCCACCCGGCTCATCCGCTGTTTTCATTTCTGCCTTCTAGCAAGTGAAATTAGAGCCTCACCATTCGCTCCTCCTGCTTCAATAACAGCTTCTTTCCCCAAGCCATCATGTCAATGAAATCTGGGTAACCTGGCCCTTCCTACCCTGCACTATGTACTGTACCCACCTGCTGGTTTATGTGTAATTGTACTGTACTCTTATTCACTTTATACATTTATTTATGCTCTTTACAGTGTGATCCCTCCTCGATCGCGGGGGTTGCATTCCAGAACCTCCCGCGAAAGGTGAAAATCTGCAAAGTAAAAGCCATATGTTTATGGCTTTTAACTCTCCCACACTCTTATAAACATTTTCCGCACAGTTATACAGCATAAACCCTTTATATTCTCTTAGATATTAGGTAAGATTCGCTGGAATTACTGTATGTATGTAAAAACACTGTTTATATGCTACGCACAAACATACATATTGAATATCATTGAGGAGTTTTATTTAATACGTAATACAGTTTTTTTTCACACTATTATGGATTAGGTAATATAAAAATAAATGAAAAATCTACAACATGTCAATATAAATAAAACCTAAATGTTATTTTAAAGATATCGAGCGTCTCCGATATCACATATGTTACAGCCATTACAATAGACAGGTCACCAGCAATAAATATGTACAATGCAAGAAAAAATTGTATAAAATATGTGTACAGTTACACTAAACGTATGTACATGTACTAAGTAAGTAGAAAATTAGTTATGGGTACTTACCAACAATGACACAATGACTTGTCCGATAACGATGAGATAAATGTTACTGCACAACAAAGGAGAGTGTTACAGCTCTTCTAAAGGAGCCTCTTCAGGTGACTGTGGCGCTTGAGCACAGCCCTGGAAGCAGGAGCAGATCGTTTTGGAGACATTACAAAGGGATTGACTACGCACAAAGATAAACACAAAAGAGCACAAAAGTTAACTCTTTACACAGTGAAACATGTTGATGCTGAATGAACGAGACATGATGCTGGCTAACGCAAAGTGGAATCGAATGCTGTTCTCCGTCGCTAAGCCAATCAGCACCCAGGAACTTAACCGCGTACTCTGATTGGGTATCTCCTCAGCCATCCGCCAATAGCATCCCTTGTATGAAATCAACTGGGCAAACCAACTGAGGAAGCATGTACCAGAAATAAAAAGACCCATTGTCCGCATAAATCCGCAAACCAGTGAAAAATCCACAATATATATTTAGATATGCTTACATATAAAATCCGCGATAGAGTGAAGTTGTGAAAGTCGAAGCGCGATATAGTGAGGGATTACTGTATACATTTATCTTCTGCTACTCTTATGTTTTTGCTGTAGTTATTTATACATTACCTCAACTGTGGCACAAGTATTTACTCTGCTCTTACAATGTACGTGACAATAAAGATCTCTAATATTTCTATGTCTTTGAATCCTTTAGACACCTATTTCAAATAATGTACAAACTGTTTTTCAACGTCATGTATGAACTGTTTCTCAACTGTATGAACAGTCCTGAACTTCATCCTCCATGCTGTGACAATGCCTCATGCTTGCCATCTACCCATTTTCACTCTTTGCACTACTAGTTTGTCCTCTATGACCTCTTCTGCTTACTGTTAGCAAGATTTTCCTTGCACTAACTTTTCACTCAGTTCCTTCATTCACCTCTAATCTTTTTTTGAGTCTTGGCTTCTACTTACGTTTTCTCAACATAGTTTATGTTAGATGTGTCTGCATGAAATTTGAATGCACTGCTTGTCATTGTCATTTTTTTGTGCGGTGGTCTGACAGGCAGCTTTGCTCCCAGTGGACATTTTTTGTTGATATTTGGTGTAATTATTCTTGAGGTATATTTGTCAGGAAAGTTACATTTTTATCGAGAGATCTCAATTAATCAGAATGGAGGTCTGTCATACTCAAGGTGAAAACATGATTGAACAAGAGAGCCATTGTTAACCAAAGGGATTATGCTAAATGCAAAGTCAAAACCAGATTTTTGCCAATAATAAGAGTACTGCAAAGTATTTTCTCTGTTTTATTACAAAGTTTGGAAACAATTGTAACCATGATGTACATTTGAGAAATGACCAGCAGAACAGATGAATTAACAGGAAAGAGTCAAATCTGGCTGATTTAAGACTTGAGCGTCAAAGCCATAATGAGAGACAAAAATTGTGGTCAAAAATTCAGACCAAGGAACCATCAGGACTGAGAAATATTCAGAAAGAGTGACTTGAAAAAAAGATTTTGAGTCAACAACTTAGATATGTAAGTTATTTCCTGGAGGACCATTTAACCTGTCACATCATGTAATGACCTCAGATGCCATGTCCCTAACAACAAGCACATTTGCCCTAATGACGGGAGCTCCATCACCTGACTAGCAACCAAATGGCACCTCAGTGGAAAAAGATGGCTCTATGCATGAACAAGTATATGAAACGATATCACCAAAATAACAGTAACAAAAAATTAACATATACATAAACATAAATGAGGTTTATTTATGTGAACCTGATGCTGCAAAACAGGGGTCTGAAAGTGTGAAATAGATGGAACTTGTCTACTGGGGGAAATTTGGCTTTTTGCAAGAAGCCCAAAATCTGCTACTCTTTATTAAATAAATGAATCAATATATTTATTTTTCACACTTTGAAAATGTTTTTCTTTATAAATATATTATTCGTTAGATATCTAACAAAGCTGGGGTTATCAACAATGGAAAATAACAGGAACAAAATCTAGTTTGTCCGTGTTTATAAGGTGGGGACCCAGCTTGCTGGGCTAGATGGCTGAGCAACACCTATCCAACTGAATGGCTTTTTTAGATATCACATTAGTTTGAAAATATATTTTATGTTGACAATACAGTAGGTGTTATATGTCTCTCCAGCTCTGAATGCTTGTCTGAAGTGCCCAACTTTACCACAAGTGTATTTTGCTTATAAGAGAGGACTTATTACAGAAAAAAGGAATCACAGATCAGACTGTTCTGAGGTTCACGTCACATGATTTAAGGCAATGGCCTCACTGGTGGGGCGGCTCATCCACTGTACCACCAAAGTTCTCCTTCTCGGCCTTTATCTCTCTCTGTTTCTCTCCTTCTCTCTCACCCAGTATATCCAGGCTGTCCTCCTTCCCTTGTTCTTTCTTAAGGTCCCTTCTGAATTTCAACATCTTTAATCCCAAAATCTGTTCACATCAAGGGTCAAATGTGTCCCATTCATCCCCTCATCTACTAGATTAGGTACATCTTAGGACAGAACTTCTCTTCTATAACTTAGCTAGCATTCTAAACAGTCAGGTGTGCCAAAAATGTTCTGAAATATGAGGAGTTGTATTCTGTATATCAGATTTTAAAGGCTCTTATTGTCTGATTAATTTATCATCCCAGGGGCTGTATAGTTTGTCTCTCTTTGTCCCTCACATTCTGGTGTAACATGCCTTGAGCATGGGAAAGGCACTTTATAAATAAAATTTATTATTATTATTATTATTATTATTATTATTATTATTATTATTATTATGTCAGCACACAGCAGTCACTGTCATTCTTGACTGGCATGAAGATTTGTTTTTGATCTTTCACTTCACTCCTAAACCCCTTATAAGACCTTTGCTCTACCCTGAACTACTCCGTTGTTACGTCTGCCCCACATACTCCTTGCCAGAAGGGCAACACCATACAACATAAACTGAAAAAGCTGATCAAGGTTGAACTGAAGGTGATACTAATAATTTTCTCTATTTCCAGCATCCAAGTGACCTGGAAATGTGAATGTTAAATTTAGGTGCATGCAGATATATGCAAGTAGGGCAGCTCGGCGGAATCAGTTTTTCCCCATCCACTTAATTTTGAGAGAATAAATTGATTTTGACTTGTTTATACAGAGCACAAGTGTGTACATCTGTCACAATTTACAATTAAGATGAAACATTATTCAATAGCTGACAAAGATAATTTTGGGGAAATTTCATCAGGAATCAGCTCACGAGCATCATCCTCCACTACAGACAGAAGAATAAATCAGGTCCCTTAGGATTCAGTTTGAGGCAGCCATGTTTGGCCTTCATGCCCTAAAGCTGGACAGGTGTAGGTGTGCAAAGGAATCATTTGGTTCAGAACTGCCTGAGAGCGAAATTGATGAAAATAGGAAATTGGGTTAATGGGAAGAAGGTAAAGCTTCTCCAGGCCTATAGTTGTCCATACTCATGTTCCCAGTGGATCCTGAAATGTTAACAGTGGGATTGAGATGGCATAGTAGTTTGCATTGTTGTCTGATAGTTACAGGGAGCACTGTTCAAATAGCATCACACTTACTGAGGAGTTTCCATGTTTCTGTGCTAACATGGATTTTCTCAAATTTCCCCAATTTCCTCACACATTCCAGCATTGTGTACGTTTAACTAGTTAGCCAACAATTCTACCGCAGTATGCAAGGGAGTGTCGGTGTGTGTCAGAGTCTGGTTTGCATTGTTTTGGTGTCCCATATTAGATTCTTTCATCCTTTGCATCCGATACTGCTGGCATAAGTCAGTTCAGTAAATTAATGGGTGAATGGATGGGTGGGTTTTGAAGGAAAATCCCATTTCTCACTGTTGTGACTACTAACAGCTCAGTCAGGTTTTTAAAAGGTCAAAAACATTTCCATCATTGGTGGTGTTTGACTGGGGACCTACGACCTCCATCTTTTTTGAGGCCCTCAGATAGTAGCCATGGCGTTGGTCAGGAAATTAAAACAGTGTAACAGCTAAATTCTGGGTATTTCAAGAGGGGACTGGTCACAGAAATGCCACTTCACAGTGCTTGAATTCAGATGTGGTGCCTCCTGTTGTGAGCTCTGTGTGCTTCTTCTAGGGCACTTTCCATTGTATTAAGTGAGATAAGGGATGATTACACATTGGCACACTTTCAATGATTCTGAGTGTGTGAGTGTCTGTGGCCTGCTGTTGTTGGTGTTGGTTTCTTTTTTAAGTTGATTTTGTTGATATGGAAGGGAATGTGGTTGAGATATACGAGGGGCAGTCAAAAAGTTCCTGGAATTGTGATACAGCGGGAGAGTGAGAGATCAGATTACGAACACATTGTTGTGAAGGGGCGCACAGCTCGTCTGTAGACCAGTTACAACAGGTCTGTATTGGTTTCGCTATGTAGTATTGTTTTAATTACTGTTTGAGTTAGACGTGTGCATAGTCATTCGGTGTAATGTCTGATTTCCCTTTTTCCCACTATATCACAATTCCTGCAATTTTTTTACTTCTCATCGTATCTGTTACAGACATTTTCATCCAATACAGGGCAGGAATTGGACAATAAGATACCCTGAGAAAGTACCTTGGTAACATTTACATTTGTAGCTATGTACCTTTGCCCTAAGGGATACTACGTCCCTTTGTAACAACCACTCTCATGCTTGGAAGACAGCAATTTATAAACTTGAGCCAATCTTGAGTAAAGTAGTCACATCAGACTATACTTACCATAACAATATCTCACCCCACCTGTATACAAACTCCCCAGCTGATGGAGAAAACCAGTTAAACAAGTCAAAATAAAGATTTTGTAAATATAACGTATATTTAGTCAATCCACAATTTTTTCAGGAGTAAAATTGCTAGAAATTGGTGCAAAAGTCAAAGATGTGAATGTTGATACACTGAACCTATGGGAAATAGGGGATTAGGTTCTCGCAACCACGAAAAACTGTAATTTTTCACTAGAGGTTGCTTAAAATAAACTATTCTACATAGACTTCTTTATAATAAAACATTATTTCTGATAATATTCACTTTCATAACACAGTAATCATGAAATAATCTATAAAATACAGTACACAAAATAAAATTGGTAACATGCAAAACATCTCTTCTTGCTTGCCATTCTCTAAAATGTGCCTGAAGAGCAGCATCTCTACTTTATGGAGCTCCCAAATTGCTCCACTCATTCTCTCTCTTATTCTTTTGGTCTTTTACACACAGCTCAGGACAACAGGTGAGGAGAGGGATGTAGATGGACAGGTAAACTGACTCTGGACGCAACTCCCACTTTACCACCAAGAACCGGTACAGCATTCACAAAACAGGTGCCACTGCTCCAGACTGCTTGTCGATCTCTTGTTCCCTTTTTCTGTCACTTGTGAACAAGATCCTGGGACATTTGAACTCCTCACTAAAGGAAGTTGTTCCCTTTCTCACTTGGAGAGAGCCATCACCTCAGACTTGTGGGTGCTGATACTCATCCCAGCCACTTCACTCTTGGCTCAAGTGCGTGCCGAAGGTTACCATGAGATGAGGCTAAGAGGACAACATCATCTGCATAAAGCAACAATGCTGCTCCTACTAGGTATCTTCTCTGATATTTTCAATATTTTGTTGGGTCAGGTTGCCACTGTAGTGTTATGGGTCCACAGCTCGTTTAGCAAAGGCCAGTTTTTGAATAAATAATCACCATACTTGCGGCGGCTTCATGAGGGGGCATAGTTGTTGTGGCAAGCCGCGGGGCAATCTGTGATGTGGGCGTTTCTCACCGAGTGCACAGGTGAGGAACTGCCCACATCCGTGATTGCTCCCGTGGCTAATGTGCTATGGCTGCTATGGCCCCTCACTAGATAAAAGAAGCGCGAGTCAGTTGGGAGAGGAACGAGAAAAAGAAAAGAGAAAAAGAGAGGACGGAGGTTACAGGGAGTGAGTGAGGAAGCAGGCGGTGCAAGAGAGAGACAGACACGCAGAGTGTGTGGTGAGCGAGCGAACGAGCGCTCGCGGGCAGCTGCGAGGAAGCTGGGTGTTAGGCCGACACCCAGGCGTTTGAGTTGATGTTGCTCCCGCTGAGCGACCACATAGCGGGAGTGACCAGGGGAAGGCGACGAGCCGCAGAAGGCTGCGGAAAGGCAGTGGAAGTCGGGAGGCTTGGTGGTTGGAGTCAACAACGTGAGCGACCTGGCCGTTGGTGGAAACCAAGTCTCGGGGACTGTTGATGAGTGCCAGAACGAAGCCAGGGATCGGGAGGTCTCCAGTCTCGAGTAAGTGCAGAGAAAAGGGCAGCTGCAGAGTGAGAGTGGCTCCCCTGTTGCGAAGCCTGGACAAGGAGAAGCAGGGGAGTCGCAAGTTAAAAGAAGCACCGGGATCGTTGTTGTTTTTAAAGACTGCTTCCTATTTATTTGAACGTTTTAACCTCTGGTTTTAAAGGATTGTTTTTTGTAGTATTTTTAACCTCCACATTTTCTTAATGGATTATTTATTTATTAATGGAACTTGGGCATCACTGCACTTTTCATGGAACACTGTTTTGTTTCGATGGACTGTTTTTAATAAAAGCACTACACACTTTTTATACCATCCCCTTGCTCAAATGTTGTCTCACTGTTTAGCTCATCTCGGTGACATTATCAACGGTGTAGGGTTCAAGGGCTTCCGAAAAGCAAAGGGAGAGTAGAGCCAGAACCCGCATCGTCACAGCCACCCCCAGCCACTTGAAGATGTCCAATATCATGTCACAGAAATCTACAGCCACACGTCTGAATTAGCACGGGCCAGTGTTCACTACTGTTATCATTTAGTGCTTTGAATGGTTTGTCCGAGCCGATATCAATAGACTTGTATCACTTGCATATTGCACTTACATTTCCATAAGCAATGTTCCGTACGCTACATCATCTTGAGATGAGTTTTGTGGGAATGTTGTTTATTAACTCTAGTTTGGCAATGAACAACACCCGCTCCCTCACCCTAGGTAAGCTAATTGTAACAATATTGTTTTGCCTAACATGACACAAGCTCTCACTAACAAATTTACTAATTACACAATGGCAGACGATCTGAATATAGACAATGATGAGACAGCCTAAATGGGCGTCGTAATGGGGAGGGGGCCCACAGGGGGAGGGAGACCCTCAAAGCCTGGAATGAAAAGTGTGTTTTTGAGAGAAAGGTGCCCACAGAGACTGTTTATGTATAGGTTCAAGAGTTCTGTGGTATACCCCTGACAGCCAACATGGTAAAAGGTAACTTTCTAAGTGAATTGTACAATGACAAATATTTGTCTATCAAAGTCAGCAAAAGCAAGGGGCTGATTGTTGACTGTGGGAGACCTGGAGGAGTTTGTGTTTTAGATAGATCAATAGACAGAACTTTATTTATTTGTCCTTGGTAGGAAAATTGACTTTTTAAAGAAACTCTTCAAATAAATAAACACATAACAGATAGATAAATAAATATATATACACACACAGTATGATATACTATGGTGGACTAGCTCTCTGAATAGAAATAGTAGCCCTCCCCAATTCAGAGATTCCCTTTTTGCTGTCCACTCCCCTTCTGAGTTGTTGCTTTTAAAGACCCCACCTTGGTCACGAGGCTGGAAGGGGCCTATGGCTCCCTTGTTTGGACCTTATGGGACGTGTCTTTTCTCCCTCCTGGGCATGGTCAGTTCATGCCGACTTCTGGCCCTCCCCAGAATAATACAGAAAGGACTCTTTACTGTTATGTGCAGACTTAAAGACTTCTTCTTCTTTATCTTTTCCCAGTTCTATGTGGAGCTGATGTGCTTGATCAATAGCTTGGTCCTGCACCTCGTCACCATACAGACGTAAAGGCTATATCTGTAAATATTGGAAGGAAAATGGACTAGAAGAAGAAAAGAGACTTTAAAAGACCTGGCAATCTCGTAATCAGAAATGGGCAGAGGTGTACTATCTGGCAGAGCAGACAGCAGGAAAAAGGGTACACAGCACCTGGAGATGGAAGCAAGCTGAATCAATGTCCAAGGACAGGCTAAGGTTAAATACTGGGAAATCAAAAGGCACATTTGTCTAAAACAAAAACCATAGTCAAAGAAAACACAGCAGAACCCTCACTAACTTCACAACAAAAGTAATGGCTGCCTTCAGTGCAATGCCAGCTTAAATCGCTTTACATTGCTGACATCACCCTCATGACTTCTGTAAGTGCCCCTTAGCAACTAGGCACAACTAGGATTGTAAGCATACCACATCGCTAATTTATATAGTCAGTTGATGGTAAAGTTACATGTCATGTAACTTCAATAAAAACAATGACATGGCCGATGCCATATGGAAACAACCAAAATGGTGACATAAACTGCAAAAAAACATCCTTGAAATGACAGCACCACTGTTGTTGAATCACTCTACAGTCTGCCTCATTTCAGACATTTGTACGGTGGTAACCAAACATGAACCCACAACACCTGGACTATAAAGGCCCTCAGAAGCAGCTTCTTTACGCTGTGAGCAATAGGAGGTTTCCTATGCTTGTGTGCGCAAGAACCGTCTCTAAGCTCTGTAAGCCAAGCACTTCCTGATGATATGAAAAAACACCATCATAATGAGAAAAATTACTAAACAATGCATAATCAAGCCCTGTGGTGGGCTGGCACCCTGCCCGGAGTTTGTTTCCTGCCTTGCTCCCTGTGTTGGCTGGGATTGGCTCCAGCGGACCCCCGTGACCCTGTAGTTAGGATATAGCAGGCTGGATAATGGATGGATGGATGCATAACCAAAACAATAGCTGAAAATAGTGCATGGAAACATTGTTCAAACAAAAATCTAATAAGGTTCAGAACATATAAGCATCGAGAACTCTCATACTTCTTGACCCACTATGTGCTCCTAGTCCAGATGTCACAAGGAGGCAGAGTGGGCTGCGACATAATCTTCAGTATTTTGTTTAATGTCTAAGCAGCAGCTTGTGCTTTTAGATAGATAGATAGATAGATAGTGTGGTATCCGGCCAGGGCTGGAGCCCAGCCAGGACGCCCAGGAGGACCGGAGGAGGGCTTGTGCTGAATATCCCTGGAGCCCAGCACTTCCGCCACACCAGGAAGTGCTGGGGGGAAGACGACAGGGGACACCCGGACGGCTTCTGGGTGTGCAGCTGGCACTTCCGCCACACTGGGGCGTGTCTGCGGAGGAGTGCCGGGAAGCAGCTGGAGCCCATCCGGGTTCCTATTTAAGGGGCCGCCTCCCTTCAGTCGATGGCGGAAGTTGGGTGGAAGAGGACGGAGCTGGAGAGAGGACTGGAGGCGGCCAGGAGAAAGGCAGTGGAACTGTGTGGCCTGGACTTTGGGGAATCGGTGCTGGAGGCACTGGGGTTGTGAGTGTACGTAATTCTTGTATATATTGTACATAATAAACAGTGTGTGGTAGAGCCAACGATGTCCGTCTGTCTGTGTCCGGGTTCAAGTTCACAATAGATAGATAGATAGATAGATAGATAGATAGATAGATAGATAGATAGATAGATACTTTATTAATCCCAAGGGGAAATTCACATAATCCAGCAGCAGCATACTGACACAAAAAACAGTATTAAATTAAAAAGTAATAAAAATGCAGGTAAAAACAGACAATAACTTTTGTATAATGTTAACGTTTAACCCCCTGGGTGGAATTGAAGAGTCGCATAATGTGGGGGAGGAACAATCTCCTCAGTCTGTCAGCAGAGCAGGACGGTGACAGCAGTCTGTCGCTGAAGCTGCTCCTCTGTCTGGAGATGATCCTGTTCAGTGGATGCAGTGGATTCTCCATGATTGACAGGAGCCTGCTCAGCGCCCGTCGCTCTGCCACGGATGTCAAACTGTCCAGCTTCATTCCTACAATGAGGTCATGGAAAGCCAGTCTTTCATCTTCTACACACTGGACCTGGAACATCCCCTGATTAACTATTTCAGAGACATTTATTGGGACTTGCTCGTTGGTGCATGCCAAGGTAACCTGGCATTCACCCAAGATGAAACTGTAACATTTACACTTGAATCATGTCCTGGAGTGGAAAATCTTCCATTTTGAACTGCAAACTGCTCATATTTAATATTTTGCTCAAATGAACCAGGATGAACTGAATTTACAGGACCTTAACTTCAGTTGGTTTATAACTACATCTGTTTCAATTAGTTTGAGTATAGACATCACAGAACTAGAAATCGTTTTAATTAGGAAAGAAAAATGAGGTGCGTAAATAGATCAAAGGTTTTGAGCTGGGTCATTTATTACAAAGACAGCCAACCAATCAAATGTGTAAAATATCACGTCCTGAAACCCCAAATGTGCATTTTAACATATAACTGACTCGTACAAGGGACCAAAGAAGGTGACAAAAGCGGAACATCATAAGAAACAACATCAGTGATTGAGACACAAGACCGATGAATAGCACTAACACTATGAATAATGCTAAATCAGAAGCCTACCAGCACAACATCCACTCCTTGACATTTCTGATTTTCATGAAGCTTTTCAAAGACTGTTTATATCCAGACTTTCCTCTCAATTTTATATTTACTTCCATTTGTTTTGGTTATATGTTAATAAATATCACATTGCTTTTATGTTTTTCTTTTATCTGGAGCAGTGGTGAGCAATGGTGGTCATTCTTATGTCGTTGATTTTTTTCCTTTCTAAGGGTATCATCCAAATGATTTGAAGCCCTAAACAGATAAGCATTTTTCAGACCTTCACTTTCTTTTCTTCAGTTTCCTTCCTAACATCTGAATAAACCAGATAGTTCAAGATTAGAGCTTCCAACTGTTCTAATTTTCCTGGACATGTCTTCATTTTTAACTTGCCATGGGCTGTCCGGGAGGAATTTAAAAAATTTTGAAAATGTCCAGAATTTTGGCTCCTAAAATTTGAAAATCTCCATATCCTTGTTATTGGCTTTTTCAATTCATCTTTTGAATTTATTTTTACCTTCTTGGTGAGTAGACAGTTCATTATAAATGTTGTTCCTTTCCTTAATTATTTGTAATCCTAATTTACCATAACTAAGTGAATTTATTCAAAATTGAAATTACAATTTCACGTTTTCTATGTGAAATCTTATTTTCAATTCTTCTTTCAGCCGCTTAGTTAAACAAGAAATTTCATACATCCTGGTACAGTCTGACATATTTAACTGCAAGTACTGTTTTGTAATATTTTAATGGAAAATATTGTTATTACCACTGTGGTATATGGCCAGCAGTTCATCCCGGCCAATACCCCCAGGCCGCCAGATGGAGCCCTCCCTGCAGCATGGAGGTGCCCCGAATTCCAGCAGGGAATCATGGACAATGCAATCTTTATTCACAGCCCTGCTGGATACCATGGGCGCCACCAGAGGACGCCGCAGGGAGGCTCAAGGATTATTTTCCATACAGCCCAGAAGTACGTCCCATTCATGGGGACAGAAGAAATGACGTACTTCCGGGTTGAAGAAAAAGGAGTTTTCATCCGACCAGTCACATGGACAGAGAGAGAGAAACACTTCCGGGTCAGGGACTATGAAAGGACTGTGGGAGATCCCAGCAAGGGGTCGAGTTGGGAGGAAGGGTGACTGAGCTGCTGGGAGGCGTGGAGGATTATTGAGTATTGATTGTGATTATTATTGTGTATTATTTAAGTATAATGAAGGTAAAGGTGTTTTGTGCACAATATTGTGTAAATAAAGTCAACATTTGGATTTTTATCTGGTGTCTGGCATCTGATCTGACGGTTCAAGGGACGACAACGCCCCCTATCTCTCACATCACCCATTGTTCCAAAATGGATTCATAAATGTTGTGGACACTAGGGGTCGCTGTTTCCCCATTGAACCCACCAGACAGACGTCCAGGACACACGTTTAAAAGCACTAAGAATAATTTTAATAATTCTTTCAAATAAAGTGCACAAAGCACTGCACACTCCACAATTCTCCCATCAATACAATAATCAATAATAAACACAATACCAACAATCCTCCACTCCCAGCAGCTCTGTCACACTCCCTCTCAACTCCGGCTCAAGCTGCTGGGTTTTCCACAGTCCTTTTAAAGTCCATGACCCAGAAGTATTCCTTCTCCAGGTCAAATGCCTTCTTCAAGTATCCCGGAAGTACTGCAGGTTTCCATCCTCGTGACGCCGAAGTATTTCCGGGTTAGCATAACAGTAATATTCCCCGGGTTCTTGGTGAGCTCCCCCTGGCGGCACTCACGGCACCCAACAGGGCTAAAGAGACGGACTCCATGTCCCATACTGCCCTGCGGGAATCCGAGAAACCATTTCCATCCAGGGGACCTGCAATCTAGCGTCCTGGAGGATGTTGTGCCCTCAAAAGGCTGCTTTCTTCTGTTAAGGGACGTCCCGGCCAGACTGAAATGCCGGCCTTCCATCACACTGTAAATGAATGAGTCAACTTGGAGTTAATTAAAAAAATTACACATTTATTCTGTTATATAAATGCAATATCTTTTTAGTTATTAGACACTTCTTCCAGTAATTTAATGTTTTCATAATTCATTCATTATCATAAATTCAGGAATGCCCATTATGCCAAAAAGAAAGTGCAAATTCACAGACTACATGACCAACAAGTATCCTTGTCTTATCAGATTATCATATTATGTGAGATCTACTGAGAAAAATAGCTTCATCAGAACAATATGAAAGAATGTAGATAAATGCAAATAAACTAAATTGAAAAGAGTAAAATTATTTTTGTTTTACTAGAAGTGAATTTGCCATGTGTGTCATTTTTTACAGGTTTATGACAATTAAGCTATCCAAATAAGAATGGAAGGAATGAAGTTTGTTAATTTAAGAGACTTGACATATTCAGAATATTTAATGGTATATTATTTTGTCAGTGACTCGTTTCATTTTAAAAAACCATAAGACAGTATAAAGGTGTATTACGGCATCATAGAGAAAGGCGTACTCAAAAGTCCTCATTTTCTGACCCAAATGTCCTCATTTCCAGAGAAAGAGAGTTGGCAGCCCCATTCAAGATGAATCCACACAAGTGTAAATTGAGACAAATTTGATGGGAAACTTTGTCATTTACAACCTATTGCTAATAAGGAGAAGTTAAAAACAGTGAATGGAGCTGTTTAAGACTAAAATAAGCAAACAATGGAGGGAAAAAGCGAGACCACCAAACTGAAGCATCAACATGTTGCTTGGGCAAAAAGTGCTTCATCAGTAATAACTGACTTCTCATTGAGGAACTGAGCTGGCTCTTTGGCCCTCCAGGACTGACGTTACTCACCCCTGGTATAGAGTGACTGAAATAATAAGAGGGCACCTAGTGTTGGAAGGATTGCTGCTTTCTTGCCCACAGGGTTTGTCAAGGCTATTGAGGTCTCTCCTCAATAATCAGAGCAAATGTGGTAAAAGTAAGATATTGTTTGTTTGGTAAGCACCATATAACCAAAAGCGTTGTGCTTTTATGTGTGTCGTGAGGGCACCTTCATGTTTGTTAGTGCTGGTGATAGCGAGTCCCTGTGCAGAGAATCCTATGCGAAATATTGCAGAGTGACTGGCAGTTGGCACCACTCGAGACTTTGTCTGGATAGCATTGCGATGTGTAAGTGTGTTTGTATCTGTGTGTATGTTAATCTTCAAGGCCAGGAGTAGATGTACCTAGTATGCATACCTGCTGAGACTGACAAATTCCACGATAATGCAAACCATTTATCATAAATAAAGGCATCAGAAGACTATAAAAGAACTGCAATGACTGATTTCAAATGTTCGTGTCTTAAAGAAAACACTGGTGAGCAGCAGTAGTTAATGTGCTGGACATATTGTATTTATTTTTATAATTACTAGCGGGGTCCATAGCGCTGCCCAGCATGGAATAAAGTGCAGGTGCAGTCACTAAATTAATGTCCCCAGGGGAAAATCTGTGCTCCAAACCTAAATTTTTACTGACTAAACGCACCATGGAGAGCAACTTTCCATACCTGTGCCAAATCCAAAAATGCCTCCTAGAGGCACTTTGCTAATAAAGAGCAGCTGTGCCAATGAAATAAAACTGCCCAGGTGGACAATTTCGGAAAAAAACATAGCCTGTTGTCCTTAAAGAAAGGAGGAATCTGTGGGTTGCAAACACCGAACAACCACATAAATGCATAAATTAGCTTATTTGTATGTTGTAACACTGAATCACAAAGATATTTTCAAGACATAATCAATGCTATTGATTGGAAATTGCAAAACAACCAAATCAAGTGCAAAGAATACACAGCACTGTTACTTAATTATGAAACCTTTCTGGAAATTGTGCTAAGTTAATGGGGGCAGAAAAGGTCTGTTGAAGAGGTGCCCTGTGCAACAGACAGAGTGTGCATCTCTTTCTTGCCTTGTACCATGTAGTACTGTGGTGTTGAGTGCCATACTACCAGATTCACAAACAGTTTTAATCTCTTTGTAAGGTGTTGACTCTTATACGGTCATCTGGTGACTTGTGACCATGGCTAGTGTAAAGCCCTGGCTCCACCAGTCTGATTCATTTGAACCCCCATCCCCATTGTACTACATCACTTCACCCGGAGCAGTTTATTATTTTTGACCGTTCAGCACTTAAATTACTTAGTTCACTGATATTGTTGTATATTGTAAAAGGGGCAGCAAGGGGTGCCAAGGTAATAGCAAAACCAGGTGGGCACAAGTGTTAAAGTCTGCATCCCCACTGGGGTTGTTCTCTCTGAATATTTTAATTATTTGTATAAGTAGAGTTAGCAAAGAGTGTTTTGGGTTTGAAGGAACTTTAATGGCATTAAACGGAACTCCCGTAAGTACAGTAAATGCAGGGTGGTACACACAGTGGTCATGGCTGCTGCTTCATAACTGCAGACTCCAGGACTAGGATCTGTGGAGTCTGAAGTGTGAGTGTAAATCATTAAGGTTTTTATGCTGCTTTGTAGCTTCCTGATAACTGCAGCTGCTCTTTAGTAAAGCATTGCATAAAGTTGACAGCTTGTTTACAGATAACAGGCCGACTGCTAAGCAATAACGCCCAGCATGCTGGAATCTGTATTGTGTAATGGTGAATGTGGTGCAAGCTGCTGTATGAAGGGCTCCCTCTTCGAAGAGTAATGAAGATTTCTGGGATGAAGCTTCCTCCTACCTGGTTTCTGAGGTGTGCCAAAAAGGGGTTATGAGTCTCAACTTCAACAGATCCCAGCCACCAATGTTTGCGTTGAGTGTTTTCTGTGTCTGTCGAAAACGCTTCTGTCCTCTTTCACATACTAATAAGTCATTAGCAGCATAGCCGTGATGTGTACGCCCTTCTGGTTTGAAGCGAAAAACGCTTGAATGCTATGCCATGATTTGAAATTGAATATGCAAGCATTTATTGATGTTATTCAAATAGTGGGAGAGCAGAAATCTTAAAACAAGAAAAATAAAATTCAGTTTTCACTCTGATAGAAATCATATGCTCGTCTTGGTGCTTTCATAGTTATACTAAATGTAGATAGCATGCAGGCCTCAAGACAACACCTTTAAGTATCAGAGAACTTCATAAATGACACATTTTTCTGACATCAAATGCATATTTCATGACTTTGTGGTATAGCGGGTCCGCGGCTTTCGAAAAAAAGTCAGGTTTTTTAAAATCCGTATAGCAGTGTCGTTCCCTGTGGGCGCGATTGCCCGACCGCGGGGAGTTAATGAGGTGATTGGAGCGAGTCGCACCTGCACGTGTGGGTGCGGTCGTTCTTGTTTGCCTCATTGACTTCCTGCAGTCGTGTAATTAAGACGCTGTGCCCACAGAGTTAGAGGGGTATATGTGTATATATAAACGAAGAAATACCAGAGAGGGAAAAAGAGGATCGTAGAAAGAGAAGAGAAATCGGAGAGAGAGTGAGAGAGAGAGAGAGAGAGTGAGAGAGAGCGAGAGAGAGCGAGAGAGAGCGAGAGCGAGACTAAGAGAGAGCGCGCGCGAAAGGTTGACGGAGAGAGAAAAGCGGATGCAGTAAGAGGTCGGAAAACAGCAGTCAGGTGGTGACGATCAGGCCACCTGGAAGGTGGAAACGCCATGAGATGGGGTCCCGCGAAGGAGCGTTATTCTGTTGCACTCTAGGGGCTAGTTCGCCCCACTGAATGTACCAGTGAGTGTGGTGAGCAGGAGAGGTGCACTCCCGAAGGATCTTAGGAGCGACTGCGGGTGCGCGAATGATCGAGGGAGGAGAGTTGACCTCGGCGGTCTGGCAGTGACTTCCTGATGGAGGCCAAGATGGAGGTTAACTAAAGGAGCTCGTGGTTGTTGGTCTCCGCTGGCCACGAGTAATGGAGAGCCGGGGAGAAAGAGACAGAGGTCGGCTGGAGAGTAAACGGAGAGAAAGAGATTGCGTTTTAATTGCTGCATATATTAACCTTGCGTTTTAAAGGATTTATTTATTGTTGATTTTAACCCCACTGGACCCTTGATTTTATGGATTTATTTATTGAACTTTGACTCTGCACTTTAGCACTTTTTGATTTGATTATTTTAAATAAAAGCACTTTATGGAATATCCCCTGGCCTTGAGAGATTTGTCCCTATTTGTCAGCTCATCTCGGTGACATTATCGACGGTGTTGGGTTCAGGGTTCCTGAACAGAAGATGAGAGCATGGAAGAGAACCCGCATCGTCACAGACTTTCCACATTGAGAAAATTAGTTATTCATAGAGAATTTTGTGCCAAAGGGAAACAAAGGCAGCTGGCATCATGATTTTCAGCCTAAATGTCACACTTTTATTACTTGGTGTCCATTTCTTTATAGCTCTGTTCTACTCAACGTGCTCCATTCCTCTTGACACCCTATGTCGACCCTTCTGTTTCCGTCTTCTTCCCAGGCCCTTTCTGTATGTCGTCTCTGCCTTCCCTCTTCAGTCCAGTTATGGCTGTGGGGAGTGCAGGATACTGACAGAGTGAAATCGAACTAGCACTTAAACCATGTAACAAGTGGCGTGTGAGCGCTGACAGGCTTTTACATCCTTTCTAGACAAGACAGCTGATGAATGACCGCTTGATCTGTGTTGACAAGGCACCCTGCTGAAGTGCCACCAGTCATTAGATTTAGTAAAGGCAAGTTCTGAAAGAGAAACAAGGAAGCCATGGGGTCTGCGTCTCATACAAGAGGCATGAATCTTAAATGATGAGCAGGAAACTGTGAATGCGCGAACACAGCAGGTGCACAACTTGATAGAATAATGTGGGGGACTATGCAGCTCTAGTGCTGTGATGTTGCTCATTGTAACCATGCTGGACTGTTATAGCCACCAAAGGCTTCTCCTCCTCCTTCACAAAAGACATTTTCCCACCGCTGGAACTTTTTTCAGGAATTAGGGACTTTTAGAAATTCTGGAACTTTTGTAACATTCCCAACCTCAGGAATTCAGGTCATTTGTAGTTCCTGCTAGGAAGTCACTGGTACTTTTTTTTTAGCTCTTACTCCAGGTTATATACCTTCATTCAACCAGGAACTATCATGGGTGGGGCTTGAACAATGAATTGTGCTGATTGGTTGACCACAAGCACTGGTGCCACATTACAAATCTGTTACTATTTTGGACTTTGGAGAATTATCGATAGAGCAACGCACTTCATACCACATGACTCTTAATAGTAGCCTGTCTGGTGTGTGGCACCATCAAAGTAATCATCTTCCCTGTGTAATAAGTTGTGGGAGTCCCCCATGAACTCCTGATCATGCCACACATTGCACCACATCACTCTTCAGAGCTGCAGTGTGCTGCGCCATGCATGACATCAAAGCAATAACCTCCCTCATGAAATCATGATTACTTCAAAGCAATAAGGTAGTGGGATCATCAGTGAACTCCAGATCACACAACACATAATTTGTATAAAGGCTGCAGTTCCCGCTGAGTGGTAGGAATGCAACACACAAGTTGGCCAGGGCCTACATCATACAGGAACTAATTGGTTCCAGGAAGTAAAGTTCCTGTGGTGGGGAAACGCCTTTTCTCTAGCAGGTTTATTCATCAGGCTAGCCTTCTTGTAGGTAGAGACCTGGAGCTACTGACAAAGCTGCTGACCAAACAGATGCCTTAGGTTGGAATGAGACATAAATATTAAGTTTTAGGTCATGACTAGAGTCCCATTGCCATTCTTGGCAGGAAAGGTTTAGATTGAAACTTTAATTTTTGTCAGTTTAAGAAGATATTTCCTTAAGGGGGCATAGCACATCCTCACTAAGTACTGTACTATAAAATGGAGGACACACAGGAACTAAATAAGACCACTGACATATCCCCAAATTCGTAGTCCCCTTCCTGAAAAAAAGCATTTACAGAAGAACTCTGATTTAATGATGTCATGTTTAGCATTTTAACACATTTAGTATTTTTTTGGATGCCATTGTTGAACATAAAACAGCTATCGTCTGAAGAAGAGTGAGTCTTTAAAGGCAACATTCACACTGCAGCTAAAAATGACTCTGTTCTAATTTTTGCCTCATATCTGACTGCTCAAATACATTTTTTCGACTGATCCTTATCTGAAATGAGTTCAGATGTCTATTTTTTTCTGACCATAGTTCATATGAGAGCATAAGGGCAACCATTAAGAAGGATAATAGGGAGGCTAAAAAGTCATTAGAGAGGAATATAGCAGATAAGGCGAAACTGACCTACAGAGGTTCTTTCAGTATTTTAGTAGTAAAAGGATAGTTAAGGAGGATGTGAAATGCATCAGGAGTAATAAGAGGTAATTAAAAAATACAGACAGCAAAATAGCAGATGCTCTAAACTCACATTTTTCTGAGGCCTTCACATGTGAAGAAGTAGATAACCTCCCAGTGGTAACAGGGACTACTAAGGAGATACTGAAGGGTTTGGAAATTGTAGACAGAGGAGTACTGCTCGGATTAAATAGGCTGAAATCAAACAAATCATCAGGGCCACATATTTACCCTCGAATTCTTAAGGAGGTTAGTGAGTACATAGATAAACCCTTGATGCAAATGTTAAGGAAATCACCGCACGATGGGGAAATTTAGATGGACAGGAAAATGACAAATATCCATCCATCCATTTTCCAACCCGCTGAATCCGAACACAGGGTCACAGGGGTCTGCTGGAGCCAATCCCAGCCAACACAGGGCACAAGGCAGGAATCCAATCCCGAGCAGGGTGCCAACCCACCGCAGAAAATGACAAATATTATCCTGTTATATAAAAAGGGTGACCGGGTAGATCCAAGTAACTGTAGACTGGTAAATACTTAATGTGCATTACAGGTAAATTAATGAAAGGAATTATTAAGGATAAGATTGAGCAACAAATGGCAAGAACAGAGTACTTGGCAGCACTCCCATGATGTCATTGCCTACCCAAAGGGTACAAAGTGTTGCCAACTACTGCAGAGAGAAACAATATTAAAGGAACAGAGATATTATTTATTTGGAAAAGTGTGTCTGCAGAGTTTTACTGAACAGTCAGCATGGGTTCAGACATGACTGACATGCTAGAATGCTATGAGGGTTAGGGACATATAGTAATCTCCGGTTATGGCACTTGCTGGTAGCACATCATCAAATTCCGTCTACCACTGATGATTTAGGTGTAGATGTTATCTAAGCTATAGTTTGCCATTTGATGGCTTTGAGCAGTGCTTATTTATTTTCTTTTTCTTAAGATATGACTCTTTATTGCCTTTGCACTGACTTTTGCAGATTTCAGTAAACCCCTCTGTTGCCTGTAAGATCACACAATGCAACATAACAGCTTCTCACTATTTTATTTAAGCTAAATTTGTTTTAAAAATTAAATATGCATTTTTGCTGCTGTCTGCATGTGGATTCTGGATGAGGCCTGTTTGTGATTTTTGTGGACAGAATATCAAGGCGCAGCCAGGGAGTGAAGGGTGTCCAGTTCTGTGGCTTTTAGCTTTTTGCATGTAATATGATCTTGTTGGCTTCATCGGCCTGTAAACTCCAGTACACATTGGAGAGATTTGCACCTCCAAATCTGAGGCTATGGTCCTCAGTAGGAAAAAGCTGGACTGTCTCTCTGAGTGGGAGGTGAGTTACTGCCTCAAGTAGAGGAATTTAAGTACCTCGGGGTCTTGTTCACTTTATTTTGTACATCCACTTATTACTGGAAACAGGCATGTCCAAAGGGTGTTTTTGAAAGCTTGTACAGGTAAAAGGGAAAAGAGATGGTGAGATCAACAGACAGATTGGGGTGGCGAGCGCAGTTATGCAGTTGCTATACCGATCTGTAGTGGTGAAGAAGGAGCTCAGCCAGAAGGCAAATCCCTCGATGTATCATTCATTCTATGTTCCTACCCTTACTTATAGTTATGAACTTTGTGTAATGACCAAAAACAGCAAAAATGAGCTTTCTCTGCAGGGTAGCTGAGCTCTCCTTTAGAGACGGGGGAGAAGCACATAAATCTGGGAGAGGCTCAGAGTTGAGCTGCTGACCCTCCGTATTGAGAGGAGCCAATTGAGGTAGTTTGGGTATCTGATACTAATGCCTCCTGGATGCCTCCTTGTAGAGGTTTTATGGGAATGATCAGCTGGAAAGAGACCACAGTGAAGACATGGAGCTCGCTAGGAGGATTATATCTCCCAGATAGCCTGCGAATGCCTATGGATCGCAGTATGAGTTGGCAAGTGTGGCTGGGACATGTGAGCCTCACTGCTAAGACTATTGCCACCTGTGACCTGGCATTAAGTACGTGGTGGAAAATGAATGAACGAATCAATGAATGATAAAGGGGTACACCACCTCATGGGGGCTGCAGGGGTGTTCTCGACATCACTGCTCACAACAAAACTAATCTTTGATAATTTCACATAGTTGGAGCAGGTTGCTCTCACTATAAAAGAGTGTTTTTGAAAACATATTTTGTACTGGCAGATAATATGTAAAGGATCTATGCAAAAGAATAGTCAAAAGGACAGACAAGAGTAATTAATAAAAGACCCTTACCACGTACTGAGCTAAACCAGAATGATAGAGTAAAATTGAAATAACGAGAGCAAAAAGTCAAAATAGACAACTAGCACAAGAATACCATAGCAAGACTTGAAAGGATTTATATTTGAATCAAGAATCATCTTGTTGTTTTGTTCTTGGTAGCCATGATTTAGTTTGGATCTTATGATTCTGCCCCTTACTTTGCCTGACATCTTTTTTTCTTGTAATCTCTAGGGGTCTCATTTAAAAAATTTTGTATGGATTCGAACAAGAAAAAATGCAAACACTAAAAAAACAGAAAAATGCACGTGCCAGATTTATAAAACCTTGCATACACCCATTTCTAAACAATTAAAATTTTTAAATCACATGCATTTTGTAAATGTGGATACATGAACACACATCAAATCATGCTAGTTTGCCACTCTGAAACAATCATATATGGACTATGCTAATCAACCTCATACTTATGCAGTCTCAATACTGTAGGTCATCAAGGATGGCAGAGCAGCTTCCATCATATCAACCCACATCTATGGTGAGCTCAGCATGGCATTGAAACACAGTGTTAGAGAAAGGCGTAAGACACCACTATCACCTGGCATATGCAATGACAATGAATTGTACAGACAATATGATAAACTGTGACTTCAGCCAGTTACCTTACCAACATACCAGCTATCACGTACAACATTATAAAATTTGAATTTCCCCTTGTGAAAAAATAAAGTATAATCTACCTAATCTAGATCTAAGATCTAACAACATTGTAAGCAAATTGTCTGCCAACACTGCTTGGCTTTGAAATAAATGACTCTTGAGTTGACCCAGGCCACCAAACCATGATGTTAGTCAGCCTCATCTTGGCATCCCAGGTGACTTGTGCAATAATGGAATGTTACTGCTTATGATTAACAAAGGCAGCGTACCATCAATTGCCCCAATTACATTAAGAAAACTGAACAGCTCTTGGGAGCCTATAATGGCTCATAAATTAGTCATAATCATGAACAAAAAAAAATCCCACCAATCTCTAAATGCCTATTCCTTTCATATATGGCCATCTGCATAATTTTCAAGCAGTGCCAAACAAGTCATGCTGACTCATACTGTTAGATTATGAATTAGATGTTGGGTATGAGATGTAGCACTAGCGACTCATGTCTGCATTCTTATTGTGCTTTGGTTTCAAATCCTGAGACGTCACAATAAACATTAGAACATTAGAACATTAGAACATTAGAACATTCTAGACGAGAACAGGCCATTCAGCCCAACAAAGCTCACCAGTCCTATCCACTTATTTCCTCCAAGAAAACATCAAGTCGAGTTTTGAAAGTCCCTAACGTCTTACTGTCTACCACACTACTTGGTAGCTTATTCCAAGTGTCTATCGTTCTTTGTGTAAAGAAAAACTTCCTAATGTTTGTGCGAAATTTACCCTTAACAAGTTTCCAACTGTGTCCCCGTGTTCTTGATGAACTCATTTTAAAATACAAGTCTCGATCCACTGTACTAATTCCCTTCATAATTTTAAACACTTCAATCATGTCACCTCTTAATCTTCTTTTGCTTAAACTGTAAAGGCTCAGCTCTTTTAATCTTTCCTCATAATTCAACCCCTGTAGTCCTGGAATCAGCCTAGTTGCTCTTCTCTGGACCTTTTCTAGTGCTGCTATGTCCTTTTTGTAGCCTGGAGACCAAAACTGCACACAGTACTCAAGATGAGGCCTAACCAGTGCATTATAAAGGTTGAGCAGAACCTCCTTGGACTTGTACTCCACACATCGTGCTATATATCCTAACATTCTGTTAGCCTTCTTAATGGCTTCTGAACACTGTTGGGAAGTTGATAGCTTAGAATCCACTATGACTCCTAAATCCTTCTCACAAGGTGTACTCTCGATTTTCCGACCGCCCATTGTGTATTCAAACCCAATATTTTTACTTCCTATGTGTAATACTTTACATTTACTGACATTAAATTTCATCTGCCACAAATCTGCCCAAGCCTGTATGCTATCCAAGTCCTTCTGTAATGATATAATGTAGCGGCTTTAGAATGGCTGCTGGTGATTTGGAAGAAGACAGACACAGCAATACCCGAATTCTGCCGTTTATTCTACAAAAGCGTCATCCGGCTTTTTTCTACAAGACAAGCAGTAAAGGGCACAGTCAGCACATGTAACGTCAGGCGCTCT
>JANRMT010061414.1:28717139-28741290 GCA_026402145.1 Polypterus bichir lapradei
ATAGATAGATAGATAGATAGATAGATAGATAGATAGATAGATAGATAGATAGATAGATAGATAGACAGATAAAATACACACGCTCTATGGTTTAAACACACACCAGAATGACTATAAAGAAGGAAATTGAAAAGACAGTTCTGACTTGGCTGTCCCAGTCCCAGTGAGGCATTATGCAGACATATTGTTGTTGGTATAAATGAGCCCAAGCTGTGCTTCTGCTGAATAAATTGCTGGCTGAAAGTCCTCAGCGGTAGTGTGTTAGAGAGAGGATGTGCAGTATAATGGCACTCAGTTTTGCTTTTCATTCTCTCCTTTGCTATGACCTCCAGGGTCTTCAGACTGTGGCCTGGACTCGAATGGGTGGGCTTCTCTTGAAGTGATGTACAGTGATATACTCACTCGTAAATCTGACCAACATGCAACATGTCACAACTCTCCGGCACTATGATAAGAAAGAATGTAGTAAAATAGAGAAGATATTTTTTATTTAATAAGAAACACAAATCAAGTGTAGTAATACACCATCAGTGCCTAAAACATTTTATTCTTTACATTTAAAAAAACAAATCTCTACCACATATAACGTGTCCTAAAATGTGTATCACATTATATGTTAGTTGTCAGTCCCCAGGGTTCACAATGGCCCATGAATGATCTAATTACAGGTCTCTATTGACATTGACACCCTTTTTTATGTCATGCAGAGAGTCCTTTTCAGGTTAGAGCAGGTGCAGGGTTTTGTTTTAAAGTTGTTCAGCTCAGACATGCAAGTGTGGGTATACGCACACGGAGCCACGGAGATCTAATGGGGCAAAGGGTTGATTAATTATGCAAGTGTGGGCTAGGAAGTTGTACTTCCATTCTTCATTAGCAGTTTTATGAGTTGGTGAGTGGATGGACTCAGTCTTCAGAGTCTCAGTAGTATGAAAGAGGCAAGATAAGAAAGAAACAGATCAGAGGATAAAACAGAGGAAAAATGAGAGAGCAGGACCAGGCTGGAGCTACTGCTGAGAACTGGAGATGAACCGGTCAGGAGGCCCTGCAGCAGAATGATGGGAACGGCACCCCAGAGGTGGATGGCCCCTGCTGAGTTGAGGAGCAGGAGTGATTGAGGGCTCGTGATGACTTTTCACATGCTGATGAATGGCAGCAGGAAGGTCCTAGAGGGTACCAACTGAGGAGGCTGGGATGAGCGACAGCCAGATGGGTGACTGCATTCATTGGCATTTCACCCAGGTGGGTGAGCAGAGGAGATGAGTAAGAGAGAGCAATGAGGGAAGTTAGGAGACAATCTTGTTTTTTTTCCTGGTTTTAGATATTTAATGGATCTATTTATTGAATGAATTGGAACTGCACAGCACTTTGAACAGCATTTGATTTGCTTTTAATAAATGCACTTTGCACTTTTGAACTGAGACCTTGGTGCATGATTATCAGTGCTCTAGGAAACAGGTGATGGTAAGGCAGCGGGCACCTCGATGAAGAAGAGTACAGGGATAATGATCAGTGAATTTATCAGTGCCAAGTCTTATTATTTTTGTGAACACACCATTTGGCCAAAGTAAAATAAATTTATGCACTGAGTTAATGCAGAAGGTCTCAAAAGCTCTTTCTGCTTCACTAAAGTGGAGCTGCCCTTTGTTTATATCGGCCATCAGAGTCTTACTGCACTTATTTCATTTTTAATTATCTTTACTGAATTGTCAGACAGACATCGCTTTCAAGTGGGGAGCACACAAAGTTATAAATCTTATTAAAATATTTATGCTGCTGAGCTTCAGTTGCGGGGGCCTGATAAAAACAGCTTCTTCTAACCAATAAACATGAAGACAAGAACATAAAAAACAAAATTGGGAAAAGTTAATAAAATTCAACTTGTGAATTTTATGCTGAAAAAGAAGCTCACACTTCAGACCAAGTTTCTTTAAAGAAGAGTAGGGTTGAAATGTTTACTGTGCCGGCTTTAATGTGTTTATACTCAAGCAAATTCACCCAGTTGGTTTTTGCTCATTTATGTGTTTAAACAGGAGCCGGCAGCCCAGTGATGCAGCAGTTAGACCCCCTACCTTCCTCAGTTTAAGTCCTGATGAAGTATTTGAAGCTCCTTCCTTCCTTCCTGGGTTCAAGTCCTGTGCCAGTCTGTGGGCAGTATTTGTATTTTCAGTGTGTCTGAATTGGTTTTCTTTGGCTCCTCTGATTTTCTTCCTGTAACCCCCTTGCACCACCCTTCATTTACTCAGTGTGCAAGACCCTGAGCTCTTTATTATGGTGTCGCCACCTCTATTGTTGGCATGTACAATATATGCCACCTTCAGCCTTTAAACACATAACCAAATCATCATTACTCAAATTTAAAAAAAAACTCTCTTTACTTAAATACAAAAGGAACAGGTTTCCAAACTTGGTATTTTATAAATATATACAATACATAATAAACACCAACACTAAATTATTTACAGCTATACATATATTGTCAGTCCGCTACTACTGGTGAGCTCACCCTTATTAACTATCACAGTTATTGAAGTTTACTCACTATGTTGGGGGCCCCAAACTGTAGCTCGGGTGCGTGGTGGCCAAATAAACAAAACAGAACTGGCCCCTTCACTTGAGTATTTAACTCAAGCCACTTAAAACAAACAAAAAAAAAAACACAGACCTTGTTAGAAAGTACTCCCCTTTATCCTCGGGTACCTCCTTTGGGCCTCTCGTCTCCCTCTCTCTTAAACAACCTCCTCACTCGCTGTTCGCCATTGCTGAACTCGTGTCCTGCCTTCTTTCTCTTCTTCAGGTCACCCCTTTTATGCTTTAGTGGTTTGCTAAATTTAGTTCCTCTTTCTTTCTTTTTATCTCACTTCAGCGTTCTGCCTCAACTGTGCCTCTCTTTCCTCTTTCTTTCTTTCCATCTTGTTTCGGCGTTCTGCCTCAACTGTGTCTCTCTTTTTTCTCCTTTTTTTTCTTTCTTTCTGTCTTGTTTCGGCGTTCTGCCTCAACCCTCTTCAACTATCTTCCTTCGACTGTCCCGGCCAATCAGAGGACACTTTATATAACTTAACCTTACCCAACCCCCACAACTTGTACCCCATTTCAGTCAATAAACTTTATTAACACAAACTCACATTCGGACATTCCCTGTTTTTTTCTTTTAAACCTAGCCCAGGTTACATTCCCATATCCCCAAAGATATATGTGTGTTAGGTCAATTCTCAATTGGTCCTGTGTGTGTGAATTGGCCCTGAGATGGGCTGTCATCCACTCCAGAGTTGGTCTCATCTTTCTGCTTGATGTTGCTGAGGTAGCCTTGGGACCGCTGCCACCTTAAAATAGAAGAAGTGGGTCTGAATATGCTATGTTATAAAACAGAACCACAAGTCACAAAGTCTATATATTAACTCTTAAATCTCTCCAAGCATCACTCAACAACAACTAAAACATTTACATTTTAAAACAGATCTTGAATGGTAGAATTAATTTTCAAGATTTGGTTTTCAGTTCCTTCCAGAAATTGCATTGACGTTTTCGCTTCTGTTTAGACTTTTAGGGTTGGTTATAATTTGACACCGCAACCTTGTTCTCTATATTTCGTTGCAGACATTATGAGCAGACAGTCTGAGTTTTACAACCTGTTAGGGATGATCAGTGGTGAGTAAAATACTCAACAGCCATACTTGAGTAAAAGTAGAGGTATTTGTTATCTGTTGAATTTTTTTTTCCTTTGCTGCTTTAATTGCTTGGTATTCTTCTATCTGTTGGGATTCTGACTTCAGGTTTGTCCTTTCTTGTCTGGCTACTCATTCTAAATCTCCCAGCTATTTTTACGCTCCCCTTAAGTTGCTCTGTATGTCATTAAAATTTCAATTACCATATATATTCTCGTTTAAGTTCTCCTGAGGATAAGTCAGGACTTGATTTTACTGTATAATTTCTGGTATTTTATAACATCGGTCGTATAAGTCGAATGTGGAAAACTCACGCTATTGGTCCAAGAGATTATCATATGTTAATGCCCACCAGAGAGAATAACTACAGAGCGCATTGCCTTTTTTTTCTATGTATTGTGCCTACGTGACCACACGGTAATACCTAAACTATTCCGAAGCGATGTTTGCACTGTTTTGTGTTTTTTGTATCTCACACCCTTATGGACCTTTATCGTAAGAGCATCTCTTATTTACGATGGAGTGTTCGATCAGAATAAAATATAAAGCTGGTTTTAATTAAAATGTCTTTGAAGTAGCAAAAGAAATTGGTAACTGCGCTGTTGCAACAAAATTCAATGCATCTGAGAAACTGATGTGAGATTGGAGGAGGCAAGAAGATGTAAAAAAAAAAATTAATTGTTGCATTTTTGAACGGGCGTATAAGTCCGATTTTATGATCGATTTTTCGGGTTTCAAGACTCGACTTATAGGAGAGAATATATGGTAATTTTTCATTTGATGTTTCTATCTATATATATAATCGACCAAGTCGCCCAACCATGGGAAGCACGACCATGGGGTACGCACGACGGAGCCCCGTCCTCCAACTCTAATCATCCTCCCACGCTCACCCTCGCTCTCGAGGCATGCACATTGCCTGCTCATGTGCCCGCCCCCAACACTTCACCAAACACATGTTTACAGTACATGCTGCATACTGCGATTCCCATCCGCAACAAACATGCTTCTTCTTAGATGGTCCTGCAGGAACAGGGAAAACCTTTGTCTACAAAACCCTGATTCATACCATCAGAGCTAGGGGAGACATTCCTACAACCGTAGCATCTACAGGAATAGCTGCAACATTGTTACCGGGTGGACGTACTGCACATTCCGTGTTTAAAATACCGTTGAAGCTGACTACTACATCAAACCTACCTCGCCACACGCTCAACATCTTCTGCAATCCAAATTGATAATATGGGACAAGGCGCCAATGACACATGCATACGCATTCCAGGCAGTTGACAGGTTATTACATGACCTCACGGGTGACATGCAGCAATTTGGAGGGAAAACAATACTATTGGGTGGAGATTTCCGACAAATACTCCCCGTCACTATGCGTGGCTCCCGAGCACTTACTGTTGCCAGTTGCATTAACAAGCAACCTTTGTGGCGTTACATGCATGTCCTTACACTGACGACAAATATGAGAGCTCTTGCTCACGAACAACATTTCGCAAAATGGCTCCTCGATGTTGGAGACAGGAAAAACAGAACAGCTGTAACATTACCTTCACATTGTTTTCCTTTTAATTCTGATCCCGTTCAACAACTATATGGCGACATCGACTTCTCAACTGTCACTCCGGAACAACTCAGTACGTGAGCTATATTAAGCGTCACCAACGAAGACTCGCTACACCTTAATGAACAAGTACTGAAACTTATTTCTGCCGACGAAGTAACTTTCACCGGCGTTGACTCCATCGTCACAGACGATCCCACAGATCAACTTTCATTCCCTGAAGAATTTCTTAACAGTCTTACTCCCACTGGCATGCCTCCGCATAAACTCAAAATTAAAATTGGTTCAGTCATCATGCTTCTCAGAAACCTCATGCCAGCAAGAGGTCTCTGTAATGGCACTAGACTGACTGTTACCAGCATTCACCGCAATGTACTGGAGTGTAAAACTATCGCAGCTCCTACCTCACAAACTGTCCTTATTCCCCGAATTTCCCTGACCCCATCAGATTCAAATTTGCCATTTACTTTTACATGCAGACGAGTTCCTGTTAGATTAGCCTTTGCAATGACAATTAATAAGGCACAGGGCCAAACTTTCAAAAAGATATGCCTATATCTGCCAAAACCAGTTTTCAGTCATGGACAATTGTATGTTGCTCTCTCCAGAGTTCCATCTTTTCATTGACTCACAGTCGTATCCTCAAACCCACCCCATTTGGACAACTGTGTCTTTCAGGAAGTGTTCACCCATCAATAAATAATTATGTGACGTATGCTACGCCCCAGGTCGGCTAGTTTCCTTTATTTTCCAACTTGTTCTGATTTACATTTTTAAGGAATGACGAGGTGTTCAGCTACTGTTTAGAGGTGATCCTTCTGTGATCTGGCATTTTTACTAATCTGGCACTCCTCAGGTCCCAGTGGTGCTGGATTAGTGAAGGTCTGCATGTAGTTAGATTTTTATTTCTTTTTAGTCCATAGATTAAGTAAATGAGGGCTAATTTTTTTTCCTGCCCATTTCATGGTAGGATTGCTGTTGAACCAAAATAAAGGATTCAAGTGAATGGATTCTGTGGGCTAGAGTAGTTTCTGTAGAGGCTGCTCTAAAGTGAACACTAACTTCTATCTGAGTCTTTTAGTTTAACTGAAGAGGCAAGACTTCTGAAGCACAGCAGAAGTGAGGTCATTAATCTGGTGTGGGATCATCCTCCTCTCTGGGGTGGAAGAAGGCCCAAAGGTTGATGACGGTGTCTTCTCTGAACCATTGTTTTTACCCCATTGTACCTATTGTGTTGAGCATTCAGCATACTCCCGTAACACGTATGTTTGGCACTTTTACCTAATCCAATCTGAAGGATCCTGAACAAAGAGTATTAAGAGTAAGGCCATGGTTAGAGGCCATGTCGTTCACCATTAGCGTGAAACACAGTAATCAAGTGATCATGCAGTGAGTGCAACCCTGCAGGAGAGGCTGAGAGAGAAAGGACATAGAACTGGTGGCTTGAAATGCCACTATTGTGAGTTTGTGAACAATTTTTCCTCCTTACAGAGGACAGCATGAGAGAGAGAATGAGAATGTTAACTCTAAAGGGATTCCTTGCTGGCGATAACTTGGTCTTCATCTGTGATTGCTCAAGGAGGGGTGAATGTGGCTGGTGACGTGCACAATAGGAGCTAAAGGAGATAGATGGAGAGACAGAGATTTCCCTTTAGTGTAGTGGTAGAATGGGCGGCTTGCAATCCCAACATGGTGAGTTAGCATCTTAAGCAGTCACTGCTCACAAACAAAGCACTCAGCTCTAAGGGGCTCATTATGCTACAAACCCAACACCAAATCAGACTTATGAAATTGCTGGAGAGTTTGGCTTCTAAGTCAAAGTGAATATTTTCCAAACAAGGAGCAGATGTTTGAAGGTTGTACAGTTACAGAAGGTCTTATTTCAATGTACTCAGTGGTTGTGGTGTTCCATCATGTCCAGATTCCAGTGACTGTGGTGTTCTTCAGGTACCAGGGTGTGATAATGCCTTTAATAACTTTAAGAGAATATTGTTTTGGTCCCAGAATTTTAAACTTTGTGCCAAAAATAAATGATAACCCTTATGAAGGCTAAGGGGCCCAAAAAAGCCCCTAACCCCAAGCATAAACACACAAACACAGTCCCAGGTTCAAATCAAAGGGGTGTTTATTACAAATACCTTGTATAAACAATGTTTCTTCTTCTTCTTCTTCTACTTTTTCTTCTTCTTTCTTTTGCCCTGTCTCTCCACTGCACTGCTACTCCTCCAGTTGTGAGTTGTGTGTCTCCGCTCCCAGCTATGACTTGCCTGGACAAGGCAGTGCAGTCTCTTTTATTGAGGACCCGGGAGTACTTCCTTTAACATGACATAGCCAGTTGGAAGCACTTCTGGGTTCTGAGAAACCCAGGGAGATCCTCCACCAGCAGCGCCCTCTATCGTCCTCCAGAGATCCCTACAGGGCTTCTCCAACTCACATGCAGCCCTGCGGGTGCCCAAACTAGGACTCTTTATAAGGGACACTGTCGCCTATTAAAGTGGTGGATGAACTGCTTCCTGCCATGCTTTCATGCCAGTTCTTGTACTCTTTGGGCATCCCACCTAGGATGGGGATCATAAGGTGTCTCGGCCTGGTATTGCCCCTATTTAGTCCATCCTTCCATTATGGCATCCTAGCTGAGTAAGGACTCCACCTACATCCTGGGCAGCATGCCCAACTGTCCTCTGGGGCATCTACACCCAGTGCTACAAAAACATCTGTCCAAATTAAGCAAATAAAACAGATCATATAGCTCCAGAATTACATTTCAACCATAATTCTGTCCAACTTTAATACTGATGATTGTGTACATTATTTTAATAGCAATGTAACTCTGACAACGCAGCCAACATTTACTAGGCCTGTTGTATAATTTTTCCTTTCTTCTGTCTTCAAACCCCAACAAAGCAGAAGTGACCTTAAATTTACAGTAGACTCCATTCTAATCAAATGTATCATTTTTTTATGTCATTAATTAACAAGTCTGTGTGCCCCTTTGTTTTTTGATTAGCGCATAGGGCCCTGAGTTTTTAAATATGGTGTTACCACAGCTAGAATATCTGTAACCTTTACTTTTGCCTCCATACCTACTTTGAAATATGTAACCTATTAAAACATGGGTCAATCACAATTTACACAAAAAAACATTATTTTTAATTAAAATGCTCAAAATTATAGTGATAGATATCCAAATATTACAAAATACATTATATTCAGCATGAAATACTGTATAACCCAGGAACAATAAGCCATTTGCAATAATATACAACACCCTCCCAACTACTACTGGTGAGAGCACCCTAACCCTACCCCTAACCCTAAGCCTAACCCAAACCCCCTGTTAATTATACAGTCCAATAATAATTATTCATTCAGTTGGGGGCCTCAAATTTGAGTGTGTGGTGGCCAAAGAAACTAAAATAGCCAACTTCTTTACTGGAGGTTTTACCCCAAGCCAATTAATAAGCAAATGAAAAAACAAAAACACAGATATTTGTTGAATCAACTTCTCCCTTTCTCTGCTTGTATCTGGTATCAAATTCTCATCTGACCCCATCAGAAAAAACACCAACTTATCAGCAGTTTGCTGGAGTTGAACTTGTGTCCTCCTGTCGCCCTTGTCTTTGGCTCACTGAAATGTTCTGTTCACCCTCGTGTATCGTTTCTTGTGCTCTCTCAGTTCTCTTTGCAGCCTACTGTAGCACATTTCTTTTCCCTTCTTGTAATCACCTTGACAGTCAACCTGCTGGTTGTTTCTCCCTTTATTTTCTTATCTACCCTCTCTCTGAGAATGTGATCAGCGCTTACTTCCGTTACCCTGAATCGTCTTTCCTGGCACTTCAGTATTTGTTGGGGCTTTCCCATTCCACGTCTTTTCAGCATTTTGTTACAACTTTCACTCTCTCTTGAGCATTATAGTAGAGCTTTTTTCTTTCTCTCTCTTTAAGTGTTTTTCTAAAACTTTCTCTTTTCTGTTTGCTTGTTATTTTTAGTGTTCTGCTAAAGTTTTGCTTCCCTTTCTTGTGCTTTTTTCTTCAGCGTTCTGCTGGAGCTTTTTCTCACTCTGTCGACATGGCTGCCTCTCCCTCATTTTTTTTCATGTCTCTGCTCTCTCGCCTTTTTTCTCCAATCCTGTTCCTGTAACTATCCTTTAAAGACTCTGGACAGACCAATTACAGGGCACTTGAGGCTATCCAGCTAGCCTTTACAAACCCTTCACTGCTCTTCAACCAGTCTTAATATGTTTTATTGAATTAGTTTTATTAAACAACTTGCATTCTTCTTTTTTTTTCCCCAAACCTACCCAGGTTACACCTGCACCAGTCAATATCTCATTGATCAATGGGTATTGATCTAAACTTTTTATAAAGCTGCTGTGGAGCAAATTGTGACAGCAGTAGATCTGGCGCTGGGTCCTTTATGGACTTCAGTGAGACAGAAGAACCAGTAGCGGCCACTATCCAAACAAATATAATATAGTATGGAATTAACAGGTGTAGTATTGAAGAATTAAAATAACTTTAAATGAATCCTCACGAGACGCTGAATATTTATGCATATTTCTAACAACAATCGGATTTTTAGATTTCATAAAATGCCTTCACTTACACTTTTTCTTCTTTAGCGGGCTTGCTGCTATTATGGTCAGTTGATTGGCAGTTTTCATCCTGCATGTGAGTGTTTATTTATTGCCAGTTTACACTTCACGCTCAGAATGCTCACACGCATGCATCATGGCTGAAATGCGTTCCCAGCTTTGTTTTGACGTATCTTCTGAGCACATTGTCAGAAATTAACACAACGCTTGTGCAAGTTGGAGTACCAGCAAAAATATATGTGGCATGGGTGTTCAAGTTTTGGTATGTGACAGCATCATTGTTTACTATCAGCGTGCAACAGCTTGCAGCTCCAACAGGATCAATCTGTGAGCTTTGATATTTGATGAATGGTTCGGTGCGGTGAAGCAAATCATTAAACTTAAATGATGACATATGAATGCGATTTTCTTCATCCATTTCTCGCATAGGCAATACAAGTGTTGCATGTTCTACATCATAATGACGCATCACATTTCAAGGTCTCACATACCATCTTCTGTGTCACTGTTGCCATCTATTTTTTTTTTTTTGCACCTTCGCAAGAGCATCGCAATGCAAAGAATTTTTATTTTTAACATCTTAACATCTTTGTACCACAACTCTGAACACAGCAAAACCGGACCTTGTTTTCTCACCGCAATGATGTTGCTCTTCGCACTTCCACCTGGTGGAATCCTCCTGATTTACTTAAAGTATAGACAGCAGCAGCATCCACAAGCGCATGAGTCATGTAGTGTTAAGTATATCCCTGGCCTTACTCCCTTTATGCTGCTAAAAGCCAGCAAGGTGCTGACTTCACAAAAGGCAAGAGCAGCGAAAGTGGAAAGGGGGAGAGCAGTCGCAGTGCTGGGGTGGTAGAAAGTTTAGTTTAGTTGTTTGTGGATTTTGTGTTTTTTGTTGTTTAAGGGTTTAGAAGTAATCCTAGGGGATGTGTTAAATGTATGCAAGTTAGTTTATGTTTAGGAAGTAAAGTGATTATAAGGGGATGCATCCCCTATTTTTTCAGAATGGTATGAGTCCATTGCCTTTAGGTCAGTGTGAAGGGAAGGGAATGGTTAAGAAGCCCCTGTGCCTTTAGTTTGGTGGTCACTGGTGAGGATAGGTGTCACAAATGTGCATATTTTGTTTTTTTGTTTCGTGCTGTTGGCTGTTTTAAAGTGTGGTACCCAGATGGAGGTGGTACCCAGCCGGGACGCCCGAGAAGACCAGAGGAGGGCTTGTGCCTCCTCCAGACCTGGGGGCCGCGGGTAAAGAGCTGGGAAGCTCGACCCTGTAGGGACCCGTGGTTACCACCAGGGGGACCCCAATACCTGGAAGATCCTGGACCTCAGCACTTCTGCCACACCAGGAAGTGCTGGGGGGAAGAGGAACAGGGGCACCCGGAGTGCTTCCGAGACAGCTGGCACTTCCGCCACACTGGGGCATGTCGGTGGGAGATTGCCGGGAACACACCTGGAGCACATCCGGGTGCTTATTTAAAGGGGCCACCTCCCTTCAGAAAGAGACAAGAGTCGGGTGGAAGTTGGACGACGTTGGGAGGAAGACAAGGAGGCGGCCTGAAGAGTGGAAAGGCAGTGTGTTGTGTAGCCAGGACTTTGGGGACTGTGGGGTTGTGAGCATTGACTTTTGTAAATAGGAATGAAAAATAAACGTGTGTTGGGTGGCATGAGCGTGTTGGCCTGTCTGTGTCCGGGTCAACGTTCACAAAAGGTATGTTTTCAAACTTGTTAAGCTAGGGTGCCCCCTAGATTCTGGGAGAGCTTCAGCACCAGGGTGAGCGATATAGAGCCATTGAATCAATTATTAGACCTTGACAGCTTTGGACTATTTGCATTTTCAGAGCCTTTGTCCTTTTTTTCGTTTTTGAATATGACTATTTTGTTTTTGTTTGATTGCTGCATATTTTTATGGATTTTTACCTGATTATGGCACATTTTTCTTGTTAATTTCTTTGTTCTTTTTCTCACCAACAAATACTGGATTACCTACCTCGTACAATAAACATTTATGACTTTGTGCTTTATCTGTGTTTTGGGGCATCTTGAGTGCCGCCTGGCTATGAAGTACTAGCAGGCGCTGACGTATGTCAGTGAACGGTGACACAAAAGGTCACGTAAAAAATAGTAAACTTGATTGGCAGAAAATGTTTTAAAGAACAACAATCCTGCTGCAGTGCAAATCCATCCTTTAGTTGCTTCCAATGATAGAGGAAGAGGGAGGATGGAGGATGTGTGTTTCTCCACAGCATCGGTCGCAGCTCACTCTGGGCCTCTGGTTACATGAATCGACGAAATGTCTTTCTTACTCCTCCAGTTTTTGATAATCATCAGCTGTGACATTTGCATGCCATCATTTCTAAAGGAAGTAGCTTCTCATTAAAGGAGTTAGACACAAATATTAACCACTATTCAAAATCTGTCTAAAGTCCTGCTTCACTCTGCACTTTTTAAGGCAGACCAGGCCCCCTCAAGCCCAGTTTGGACAGCAGTGTGGTGCACAGGCGCCTAAGATGTATGGCAAGAGAAGGAACCTTCTATACTGTAAAAATACTCCAGTGGTAATGCATTAATGGTTATGTGTTGTAAAAATAAAACAAAACAAAATAAAAACACCAAGATATGAAGGCAGTTTGGGTCCCCAGGTGGGAAAAATGCTGCTTATTATCAGTTTTGGTAAGACAGTCAGACAGTTATCGTTTAACCTACTTAGTCCTAAAAAGGCTCATGGGGGTGCTGGAGCCTATCCCAGCTAGCATAGGACACAAGGCAGGAACAAACACTGGAGAGGTGCCAGTCCATCGCCGGGCAAACACACACAACAACAACAACAACATTTATTTATATAGCACATTTTCATACAAAAAATGTAGCTCAAAGTGCTTTACATAATGAAGAATCCTCTTTAATAAAAGCCCTGTGTGCGTCCAGGTGTCCGTGTGTGTCTTCTGGTGAAGTGCGCATGCGCGGGGTCACACGGCTCGTGTTCAGTCTCTTCCTGTGCATTCCCTGTGCAGACACATACATAGAATCATGAGAGACAGGCACGCACACACAGGCGCGTGCACAACAGACACACGCACGCATACACGCACACACACACACACACACAGGCGCCCGCGGGACGCACACACACACACACACACACACGGGACGCACACAGGACGCACACACACACACAGGCGCTCACGGGACGCACATGCACACACACACACAGGCGCGCGCGGGACACACACACACATGCGGGACGCACACACACACACACACACAGGCGCGCGTGGGACACACACACACACACACAGGCGCGCGCGGGACGCACACACAAACACACACACACAGGTGTGCGCATGCATTGTTGCAGTGTTACTTTTCTTGGTTGTTTATTAATTTTTCAACTGTTCATTTTTTTCCCTGTGCTTAAAACTAATTAAAAAAGGTGTTTTTAGCGAGCGGGTTGTAAGGCTATAGCGCAAACTCTTCCAGTCTTAGTTTTCTCAGTTGTTCAAAGTTTTCTTAGTGTTATTCAATGTTTTTACATTTAGTTTACTATTACGCTGTGCATTCAGTGGTATAATTAACTATATTTGTGCTTAAAAACGTAAAAAAATATATATTTACATACAGTTCATACGGTCTGGAATGGATTAATTGTATTTACATACAATCCTATGGGGGGAAATTACTTCGGTTCACGACCAAATCGGGTTACAACCAGAGTTTTGGAACGAATTATGGTCGTGAACCGAGGTTCCACTGTGTTACTGTCATACAAAATAACAGGCATTTTACGGAAATACAAACCAATATTACTGAGAGAGAAAATTAAAGGCACACAATACAGTGACACATATTACAGCCACATACAAGGTCCCTTGCCATTTAATATAGACTGTTCCTACTAATGTTTATGAACTACTGTTCTAGCGCCCGTTATTGTAACGGGCATAATGTCTAGTAGAAAAATAAAAGACACAGTAAGAAAATAAAATAAGTCAACATTAATTAACATAGAATAAGAGTAAGGTCCGATGGCCAGGGTGGACAGAAAAAACAAAAAAAAACTCCAGACGGCTGGAGAAAAAAAATAAAATCTGCAGGGGTTCCAGACCATGAGACCTCCCAGTCCCCTCTGGCACACACACCCTGTCACACACTAGGGCCAATTTGGAAAAGCCAGTCCACCTAATTTGCATGTCTTTGGAAACCAACGCAAAGAACATGCAAACTCCAGGCATGAAGGACCCAAACCCTAATCTCCTTACTACAAAGCAACAGCGCTACCACTGCGCCAACATGACACTCCTTTGAAGGAGAAAACACTTGCAGACTTGTACTGGCACAGCCTCCTGTGGAAATCTGGTTGTGGAATCCTGAAGTCCACTCATGAGATGGTGAGTTGTGAGGTGAGAGAAGAGACGAAACTGCTGCGAAACTAAGGGAGCTTAATGCCAGTGGGACCCCTGAAATGACTTTAGTAATCGTTTCTTAAACATTTCGGGTATCTACTCTATGAGAAGGGGTTTATAAACGATAATAACATTAATAATATGGTGCAATTCAATACAAAATAGTAGTTAAAATAAAATTAAAAGGTTATTAAAGTATTACATAGGCCAACCATTGTGGAGGAGGGCTGATGCCTTTACCCAGCTGGGACACCTTTATACTGGAAGGACCAGGGGGAGAGAACATATTCAGAGCCTTACCTCTTCTGGAGTGATAGATGGCAGTCCCCCTGGGTTGCAGCAGTGCCTTGGACTCCCACAGGGCTCCATGGGAGTTAAAGTTTGGTGCAGCTCTGTTGAGTTGTATGGGCACCGCCAGGGGGTGCAGCAGGTACTGTTGTGCCCTGTGTGGCAGCACTTCCGCCATACCCAGAAGTGCTGCCAGAAGATGGTTGCTGGTGCCCTATAAAAGGATCCAGCTGCCACTACTCCGGAAAGCCAGAGTTGGGAAGAAGGGAGACAAAGCTTGCCAAGAGGAGTTGAGGAGGTCAGAGAAGAAGAAAAAGAGGAAGGGAAAGAAGACAAATGTTTGGAACTGTGTGTTTGTGCTTTCACTGTGCTGTACAGGTGGGAAACAGGGGACAGCGTTTCCCACAAGGAAAAAGAAAAAAAAATAATAATAAAACGTGTGTGCTGAACTTGTGTCCTGCGTCTGTCTGTGTCTGGTTAGGGTGGCAGGAGTGCCCTCTGCAGGCCACAACATAAACAAAAAAATGTTCAAATTAAGGATGTTTCATTCTAAATATATTTAGTATAAAATAATTATAAATAATTGAAAGCACTGTTAACATTTATTACAGAAATGTAATATTTTATGAAATTATTTATCTTACCCTAGCCATAGTTGATAAAATGAAACCGTATTTCGTTGCTTACAGTCACTGCAAAGGACAACATTTCTGTAAGTTATTATTTCTTTCTCATAGTTGTCTAAAATAAAAGATTACATTTTCTGTACCATTTTCATGTTCTATGATGCATAATTCATGTTGTAATAGACAACATGGGTTAGCTGGCATCCCAGGCGGGGTGGATGGGTCCTTATCTGCCCGGGGGGCTTTTAATGGATGGAAGTGGGTGGGTGGTCATCCTAACCAGGTTGGTTACTGGTACAGAGGGAGACTGCTTCCCAGGGCTATGTACACTGGCTGGCGACATCCCCCTGGCGTGTATCCTGCCCTGTTAGGGTCCTCAGGTGCCGCCAGGGGGAACTACTGGAGGCGGACTCTCCTCAGTTTCTGTCTGATCTGGAAGGGCATCCTGGATGCAATATGACAGCACTGGAAGTGCTGCTGGATCTGCTGTAAAGGAAACTTCTTGGCTTCACCTAGTGAAGGACAGTTTGGGAGAGTCAGTAGTTGGATGAAGATCACCTGGGAGGAGTGGAGAAGGGAAGAGTCGTACTGTGGGAGTTGTAGAGTGTATATAAGGTATTTGTGGCAATACATCTATTTATTGACATCAGGAACTGTGTCTGTGTGGTTGTTTCTGGGGTTTGGGGTGCTGCAATGCCCCCTAGTGGTTCAAAATGTATATAATATTTCCCTAATTTTAATCCCTCCATAACTCAAACGCTGTAGGAATTTTTTATTCACACCAGTGGCTTTAAAATTTGTATACTGGAGTATCTCCCATGCCAATCAAAATCTGAGAAGTAGTGGTTAAATTTAAAAAAAATATTTGAGGTAATCTGTCGTGAAAACACCCCGTTGAAGAAGAGAGCAGTGGTTCCCAGACCTCGTTGCTGGTTGAGAAGAAGCCCCTATAACAGTTCAAGCTTCAGGGCTCCAAAAATGTAGGTCTGCCACTGGGTGAGGGAGTTCATACAGAGTAGAGAACCTTGTTCTGCCAGGATAGAGGGCACAAGGAAAAAGACATGGGAGATGACAAACATAAATCATAAAACAAGAGTAAGCTAAGGTCGAAGTAGAAAGTCATCATAACTCAATATTTAAACAACGCAAGATTAATGACTCCCTTGTACAATTTATTTTGAATTATCCACAAATATAGACACAGAAGACAGAGAGCCACTTTTATATGGGCACATTTTGGGCATCATGGGTCATGCTTTCCAGCTTCAACAAAAAATAGAGAAATTAACAGCAAGGGAGATAATAAAATGGTGATATGAAAATGTAAATAACATAACAATAAAAAGGAATCAAGAGTTCCAAACCAAAATGAAAGTAAAGGATAAGTGCAGGAAGAGAAAGTGGCATGGACCAAAGTCTAGATACCTAACAAGAGGGAAACGGGAGGTTAGGGCAGAGTAAGCCATCCTCTTTGTGGTCCAACGCTTCTGGTCTTGAAGAGAAAATTTGATCCAATAAACCTTCTTCTGGTAACACCAGGATAATCAAAGTCTTTTTTGGTTTGATTTTCTAAACTCTCATTTAGTGTGATGAGTGTGTTTTCTTTTGGATCAATCTTCAGAAAAATTGGAAGCTTCTGTGCTTTGAAATTTTGACTGCGTCTTTGGTTTCTGGCTTTGGCTTCATTGAAAGATGGGACTGATTCTTGGTTATAAACTTAACTTGGCAAATGGGTTTGTGTCACCTTCTGATCCATTTTAATTTAATCTTCCTCTTCTCTATCAGAAGGCAGAATGACATGTTTAGTTCAGGCCCTGTAAGACCTGTGGAACGGTCACAAATTGGATGTTATTGTAAGGATGGACAGGCTTTCATGAATACATTTGATGAAACAACTGAATGCCTTTAAAAACATAACATTTCCGTTACCCTTGGGAAAAGAGAATATGCTGGTTTATCGAATTAAACTAATTTTAAGATATGTTTATTGTTTGTCCAATCCAACATAAACTGAGGCCAATTTGGTCATGCCAGTCCACCTAACCTGCATGTCTTTGGACTGTGGGAGGAAACCCATGCAGACATGGGGAGAACATGCAAACTCCACACATGTAGGACCTGAACCCTGGTCTCCTTACTGCTAGGCAGCAGCGCTACTACTGCACCACATTGAAGGAGAAAACACTTGCAGCCTCCTGTGGACATCTTTTCGTGGACACCTGAAGTCCACTCATGTGATGGTGAGTTTGTCCAATTCGATATGAAAAAAATGACATGGAGGAACGCAAGTTGATCCCCATTATAGTTAAACTCTAGCCCTTAGCTGGATTAGTTCTCATTGAAAAGCACAGCTTAAACGCCGCTTATTACACTTGAATGGAAAGACTCTTGGCATGGTGGTCCGTGGAATTAACAACTTTTGTCCAGCGGCTTTTCCATTTCATTGTTAATTAATCTTATGCTATGGTAAAGTAGTGGGAGATTAAATTTAGGGTGGCATCAAATATTCACAACAATTTTTAATTTAAAGAGTTCAGAAATTCAATTTGGTAGTGAAAGGCTTGTCCATCCTCTAGGTGTAACTTTCCAAAGTAGTGATTGCTTGTCGGCATGCATTTCTCTCTTGTTCTTGTTCTTGTATTCCTTATCCTGTATTAAGTGCCTTCCATAATGCACCTGACACTCAGCAGGTATCACTGCTCTGCATTTTCCTTCTTCCTATTTTGGAAATCTTCATCATGAGTGCTCTGATCCTTTCTCTTTCTTTCCTGCAGACCAAATGTGGGAAATTCCTCCTGGACCCTATGACATCACTTCCAGTTCCACCCCAGAAGATGTCACTTCTGGCTCCACCCTAGAAGATGTTACTTCCAGTTTCAACCCCAGATGACATCATTTCCCCCCTTACAACTTTAAAACAGCCTTGTCTCTACCACAACCTAAGTTCTGTTTTGGACGTTTGTCTGTAAAGACCTTTTTCATCAAACCTCCAAGTTTTTCAGCCATTCTACAATTATACAGGAGGCTGACTCAAACCCTCTTAATATGTCAAGGCTTGATTATTCTCACAGAGGTTAAGCCAGAAGAGAGAGGCAGGACATGAGGAGCCTGTGTTGTCAAGGGTGAGGCAGATGGTCAGGAGTATGCCCTGGTGAAGCGAGTGGCTTGAGTGCGGGACTGGAGAGGGGGCACTCCTTAGAGCAACAAAGGGGAAAGTAGGGGTGGCCCTGTCATGCAGCATCTCCTTTACGGATGCCGACGGACTGGCTGAAGGAGATGTGATTGGGGTTTGGCTGGAAGTCCTACACTCACTGACGACTGGTAGTAGGACCAGCACCCGGGATTTAGTGGATGACTGCACCTGTCGGTGGGTGTCTCCTCATGCTGCAAAGTCCTGATCTGATAAGCTGGGGAGACACCAGATTTTAGAAAGAGGCATTGGGGCTCATGAGTGTGTTAACTGGAGAAACCTATCTGGGATTTTAACCTGTTTTAATGGAATTATTTATTACTTGTTATTAATCTCCAAGTTTCACTTTGCTTTGGAATAATTTGTTTAACTTGTTATTAACCTTTACATTTCACTTTGCTTTTATGGATTATTTACTTATTGAAGAACTTGTATTGCACTTTTTGAACACTTTGGACTGGTTTTAATAAAAGCACTGAACATATTTGCACCAACCCCTTGCTGATTGTAGGTGTGTTCATATCCCCGGGTCACCTTTGCTTAGGACTATCGGCGGTTCTGGGTTCAAGAGGCTCCTGGAAGCAACTAGGGAGCATGGAGCCAACCGAGACCATCACAGGGGGCACTGTCAAAATTTGGCTAGACGCAAAAAGAGCCTCATAGAATCTTCATATAGTAAAAGATTGATTCTTCACAAAGTGTATTCCAATTACACAGAAGCTCTAATGAGCCCAAAGGCAAAATGGAGTTGTTCAAGACACAACGCAATCCAAAGCAAACAAGCCCAAATACAGTGATCCAGAAAATGTAGTCCAACACAGAACATGAAGGTCAAAATCCCAATAATTCACAAAAACACAGAAACAAACACAAGGACTCACCAAACTCCCAGAGCACGGTCACGATGAACCACCAAGAACAATGGGATGGAGGGCACTTCCTGGTGGTGATTGGTAGGTGGCCCTGCCTCTTAGGGCATCACCCACGAAACACATGGAACATCGCCAAGGCATTGTACACAAAGCACATAATGAACAAAAGAAACATTAACATAAATAGGTGATTCGGAAATTAATAAAAAGGACATAAGATTTGAACTTAAAATATAAAACTCAGTAGTTTGTGAGTAATTTCATTTTAGCATTGTTTTTCTCGTGGTTAATCTGGTGAGTTCCGATCAGCTATGCAGTCCGGTGAAGAGCAGTAAGCACACGGCCTTAACTTACTCATGGATTTCTTAAAACAGTGTTCAGCGTTGCCAATCATTTTCTAAAAGTGGCTGACCAGTTATTTTTTGTTTTCTAGTAAAACCTGGATGGCAGGTCGGTCAGTTCTTTTCATTAAAGCTCCATTGCATAGCAACTAACCCAAACATTTTGTATACTGAGAGTTGAGTGCCCTTGTGAAGCCGGGCTCTTGACGGAGCTGTTAGACTACTGTCTCATGCACTTTGAATAAATTCCCCCTGGTATGTGGGTGCAGAATATCTAACAGCATTTGGGATCGAATTGTGGGATTTCAAGTGTGTAAAAGCTGGAGCAGATGTTGGGGGAATAGCAGACTGAAGCAGAGGGCTAAGTAACTTTGTCTGCAAGAAATCCTTCTAGATGCTTAAGAGGGTCATGAGGTAAAGTGTTTGGGGTGACTTTTCAGTAGCGAAGCGGATATGCCATGAAATTGTCTTACTTTGTTTGATTTTGATTCTAGAATGTATAGAAGAAAAAAAAAAAAGCAAAACTTTACAATGTCTGGGATGTTGTCACTATGTTGATTATAAATAGAGAGAAAGCCTAAGAGCCGACTGTGGACATGAGCAGGCCCTCCTAAAGATAGCATTTGTTCATTAGCCACTACAGAATTCCACTGAGAGGAAAACACACTGAACTGAAGAGGAGCAGCAGTGGCTGCACAGGCTGCTTCAAGAGGGCCACTTGTGCCGATCAAATAAATTACAAGATAAAAGCTTGAAGTCTGTCAGCTGTTGGAGTTGCTGCCTGAGGCTCACCACCTCACCATACTACAATGACAGCCTAGGCACACGGAACCCTCTTAGAAAGTGATGAGAAGCAAGTGAGTGCCTCTCCAAGTGGCTTCTAAGAATCAGAGCTCTTAAGATGAAGTGACACCTGAGCAGACCCTCACACGGGAGCTGGCATGGAGCAGAAAGCTGCTGCCGCACTTGTACACACACACAAGAGGATGAATGAATGCTTCATAGGTGAGTTAGAACACTTGTATTGATCAGAAATAATAATCTTTTCCCACTTTAATGTGGAAATGATGTTCTTGATTAACTTTCTCCAAATAGCTCAGTGCTGCATCGTCTCGCCAGTCAAGCCCTTTTCTTTCAGATCTTCATTTACTTTATCCATCTTCCTCCACTTTGGCTTCCCTCACTTTCTCTTCCCCTGTACCTCCATTCCCATCACTGTTTTCCACACATATTCCTTGTCTCTCCTCATCACACGTACAGACCACTTCACCCGACTATCCTGTACTTTTTTAAGATATGTCTCCCACTTTTGTTGTACCGCTGATTGTCTCATTTCTTATTCTGTCCTGTTTTGTAACTTCACACATCCATCTCAACATTCTCATTTCTGCCACATCTAACTTCTTCTCCTGTACTCCCTTTACTGCCCATGTCTCGGCTTCATACATCATTCCTGGTCTTACCACTGTCTTAAAAACCTTACCTTTAACCTTCGCTTTAATTCTTCGATCACACAACACTCCTGATACCGTCTTCCAATTGTTCCATCTACACTGCGCTCTGTGAGTTATCCCTGCATCTAGTTTCTCATCTCACGCTACCACTGATCCTAGATATTTAAACTTATCCACTTTTCTCAATAGCTATCCCTGCATGCTAACTTTTGAATCCTGGTCATCATTAAACCTCATATATTCTGTCTTCCTCCTAATTATCTTCAACCGTACATCTTCCAAAGCCCTTCTACATCCTTCCAACTTCTCTACTCCCTTAATTCTGGTGCTACACAACATAATGTCATCAGCAAAAAGCCAGCACTTGGGGGGATTGGGTTTGTATCCCACAATTCAACACATCCATAAGCAAATCAAAGAGTATTTCCCCGGTGCAGACCTACTCTTACTGGAATATAATACATACTTAATAAACAAGCTGATACCAGTAAGGGAAGTGGCCATGGACTACACATATTCAGTTACAGCACCACAGTGATCAGGATGAGCTCCTTCACCAAGCCAGCAGACACATTCTGTAGCATATATTGGACGCCAATATCACTTCTTGATAGAATATCTGTGCGTCACCTTTCATCTGTTCAGTGCTATCTGCTCTTGCCTACTGGATTTTGTTCCTGGTGCCTCCTGTTTGATGGTTTCTGACCACCTGCCTGTCTTTTGACATTGCCTTTGAAGTGCAGACGTTTTACCTCTTTACCATGGCTTCTGTCTAACATACTTGTTCAAGTTCGTATCTCGGCCTATGTTCATGCTGCCATCTGTGCTTTGCGGTAATGTTGATTGGTATTTCTTGCAGGAAAATTCAAACCAGTGTCACATTCCATAACTTCTAGCTGTTGTGTATGTCAGATTTTGTCAGTGGACCATGGCATTTCACATGACTGAAAATTGCAAGTAATGATCAAGTTTAGTGACAGTTCGGCTCACTTCTTTTTGTGACTGCTAATATTGTGCTGCATGACAGAGCCAACGCTGACGGGTTAAGAGGTGACTGTTTTTTAACCTGAGGATTGTAACCAATTTCGATTATTTCTTGGATTATTTATTGTTGATTTCAACATCCACAAGGGCACATGTTTTTATTGTTTTATTGTGAGCTATTTGATATGGAAGAAACTCTGCTGTGTCTTTTGATGTGTTGAACGTTGTTTGAATCATAAAAAGCACTGAGCACCTGTTGTGTTTCCTCACTGCCCAGTTCAACTCCGTTTTACAACTATCAATGTCCCGGGTTCAAGGGAGTGATGCCAGCTATGGGTAACCCAGGTGTCACACACTGAAATATGGGAATGCATGCAATTACTAGAGTTAATTACCATGGATGAGGTTAAGTGTGTACAGTGTAAGGGGCAGGTGTCAAGCAGGAGGGAAAGAAAGAAAGAAAGAAAGAAAGAAAGAAAGAAAGAAGAAGAAATGGGATAGAGTAATCATGGGAGTAAGAAGAGTTTGGGGGTGTGGACCTCTTCAAAGAGGTCATAACAAATGAAATCATGTTTGCTGATTATTTGTGCAGGTAGCAGGACCAATGGTAATTGGTAAAGCGGTGGCCTTCAAGTCTGTGAATTCTGTGGATTTTAAAGGGCAGAGGAAAATGGTGGATCACTGCAGATAGGAGAAACTGCAGATGGAGCAAATCCAGGGGACTGTGATAATGGAGCAGTGGAACATGAAGGAAGGGAAGTTGCTGGGGTCTTCATCAGGACAGAAAATGCGGCAATGGTGCCCTGACTACTGAAAAGTCGCTACGGACGTCACAGAAAGGGATTTATTCTGGTGTCCTGGAGAAAGGAAAACAGTGTGGACTGGATTTTAAAAGTGTTTATTTAGCACCACTGAGCGTGATTTTATTGGAGATTTATTGGCATATATTACTTAATGCACTTTGACCCTTTTGTTTTAATACACACCATTCACTTTTAAGGCCTGAAGGTCATGTCTGCCTCTTCACATGCTAGTGGTCTACCTTGGTCATGAACTGCAGGATTTCCCAACAGGGGTAACTTCAATTGTTGAGGGCATCGGGGCATCACAGGTATTTGCAGTTATTTCTATTGCTGATTATCTTTAATGATGTTATTCTGCCTCACAAGCCTTACAGGTGTTCAGCTAGGGGAGCAGTTGCCCACATTTGACCATTTAGGCAGTGCCATAGCGCAGGTGCTGGATATACCATACACCTCACAAACTGGTCTACCCATAGTCATGAATGTTGAGATGTCTGGATGGAGAGTCATAGGTTGCACTGGATTCTCTTTTGCATGCATTAATACACAACATTTTACTGAACATTGCACAGAATTTGCAAACTTTTGGTACTGGCTGTCTGCTGAAGATGGCACCACTGAACATTTCCCAGTGCCGAGCTTGATCATAGGAGCTGGAATTTGCTGCTGTGTTATAAAAAGACCTGGTATCTATAGAAGTAAAAGGGTGTCTGTAGAAGTAAACATTGAAATCGATGCCCTGTACAGTATGCCCAGTAGCTCTGCATGAGGCAGGTGAGTTGTGCGGTATTGGACTTCTTATGTATGGTTGCTTTCTGCTGCTGTGTGGGCGAGTGAGCTCCCATTAAACTGTGACTCTGTTGTGTCTTATCCTCTCCCTCCCGTCCTTGAAGATTAGGAAAGGTTATCCCTCACTGCTGAGTCAGGATTCTAAGCAATGTCAAATCAAATTAGAAGGTCCATTTTCTAAAAAAAGCATAATATCTGACTTTGCCAGTGCACTGCCTTACTTAATCATTCTAGTACTTCATCTCAGCAGACTTTTGTTTACTCTGCTTGTGAGTTCCCAGGGCCTCCATGTTGTCTGCTTCATTGTCATCATATTTCTTATATGACTGGCCCAGATGCCTCCCCTGCAGCAATGTGTGAAAGAGACGCATCTGCTTTATCCACTTCAAGGCTTCCCATTAATAGTTAAGGAGTCTGCTCAGTTAATATTCACATACAGTCCAGTAAGAAAATCAAGACTCACTTCGCCCAGCACCACAAAGAAGCAGCCAGCTGAGTGAATGTGACTGGCACCTGGTATGTATCCAATACAGTATGGGAATGTTGGGGAGCAAAAATCGAATTCGCCTTGT
>JANRMT010061414.1:28741390-28766606 GCA_026402145.1 Polypterus bichir lapradei
GGTGGTCTCCCCACCATCCCTACAATATCAACAACTCCTACCTGGAATGGCCAGTGACAAGTCCAGCTCTGACCATCAGTATGGGCTTTCCATATCTAAACACCAAATAAGGAGACATCCTAGGAAGTTACACACAGGCCCAGATGGACCCAGTCCTTGAGTTCTTAAGGCCTATGCTGAATCTTCTTGTGGTAGACCACCTGGACCCACTGCAGTCTGCCTATCAGACATAGATTGGAGTGGAGGATGTACAGTAATTACTTATCTCCTCCACAAGGCTTATTCTCACATGGGCAAAACTGGCAGCACTGTGAGGATTATGTTTTTGATTTCTCCAGCGCCTTCAATATGATCCAGCCATCCCTGTTAAGGGTTAAGCTCAGAGATATACAGCTGGATGAGCCTATGGTGTCCTGGGTAATGGACTATCTGTCAGGTAGACCACAATTTGTGAGACTTGAGGGCTGTGTCTCTGATATGGATGTGAGCAACACTGGAGCACCACAAGGAAAAGTCCTGTCGGCTTTCTCTTCACTGTACATCTCTGACTATAAATATAGCAGCAGGTCATGTCACTTGCAGAAATTCACAAATGATTATGCACTTATATGGTGTATTGATAAAGGGGATGAGACAGAGGAGAGATGTCAGGTGGAGAACTTTGTTTCTTGCTGCAGAAAAAATGAAGAAGTGGTTCACTTCTACAAGTACTTGTGTACACATCAATGACAGGTTGGACTAGTGTAGTAACACAATGGAACTACAGTATATAAAAAGGGGCAGAGTAGACTCTTTATCCTTAAGAGCCTGCATTCCTTTAAGGTGAGAAATGACATCCTTCACATCTTCTACATCTCTGTGATGACCAGTGTGGTGTACTTAGCTGGTAACGTTACTTTAGGAGAGGCCCACTGAATCAATAAGCTAAGTAAAAAGGTAGAATTAGTTATGGGACACACTCTGGCTGCCCTGGAGATCACAGCAAAGGAGATAATTTAAAACAACTTGAGCACTATTATGAACAATTCTGCATATCCTCTATCTGACACACTAACACTACAGACTTTCAGCAGAAGTTTATGAAGAAACACTACTGCGGCCCCTTTATACCAACAGCAATACACCTGCATAATCCCTCAATAGAACTGGGGCTGACAAGACAGAAGTTTTCTTTTTTTTTTAATTTTCTTTTTAGTTATTCTGGTGTGTGTTCAGACCATAGTGTCTGTGTATGTGTTGTGAAAGATTAGGGCTTTGTTGTCCCCTTGAACCCTCAGACCACTCGTCAGACACCAGGTAAAAGTCCAATAATAATATTTATTATTATAAATAAGTGCACAAAGCACGCTACTCTCCACAATTCTCATATGACAAACCAATAATCCAATAAACAATCCTCCAATCTCCCAGACGCTTAGCCACCCTGCCTCCCAACTCAGCTCGTCCGTCTGGGATTTCCGAGTCTTTTATAGTCCTTGACCCGGAAGTGTTTGTCCCTCAGTCCATGTGACTTTCTATCACTTCCAGGTCAGGTAAAAACTCCTTTTCTTCATTCCGGAAGCACGTCATTTCTTCTGTCCATGTGACTGGGACGTACTTCCGGGTGTAGGGAAAATAGTCCCTGGGCCTCCCTGCAGCGACTCCTGGCGGCCCCCATGGTATCCAGCAGGGCTGTGCATTAAAAGTCCACTGTCCATAATTCCCTGCTGGCATTCGGGGCATCTCCATGCTGCAAGGAGGGCTCCATCTGGCGGCCTGGGGGTATAGAGCTTATAGAGCTTCTGTAAAAAAGTTCTTTCCTATCTATCTATCTATCTATCTATTTATCTATCTATCTATCTATCTAGAAGAAGCTCAATAAATATTATAACAAACAACGAACCCCCTGAAATATAAATAAGAATTACAAAAAAGAAGAAAAAAACCTTTCACTTGGCTAAAGATAAGAGGCATTATTACAACGGATGGCATTTCTTGAATATTTTGTTGGCTAAAAATACTCAATGACAGTGTGCTACATCCTCTTAAAACACACAGAAGTCATTTATGATAGGAGGGTCAGCCATCATGCCAGACCAAGGTGTGCTCTGTACTGACACACCACCCGCACTCATTATTCCTGGTGGTGTCATACCCAAGAACTGGCCAGGCTCAGCACTGCTCAGCTTATAACCTTAAATGTTTAGACAATTATGCAGCACTAGAAATAGAAATCATACATTTCTATAATATTTTGTGAACTCGTACCTCTGCAGTCGTGTGCAGAATAAGCCTGCTGCTGTACTGAAGGGTCATCTTATTAGAAAAGACCCAATGTAGCTATATTTAGAAGAAGAGCCAAAGAGTTTAAGACTGTACTGGGGTCCTAATGGGAAGCATGAAAAGAAAACAGCCAGACACCCTGCTTGCTCAAGCCTCTGAGTCACTACACAGGTAAACATTATCACATATGGGAGTCTAAGGATCACATTCTGGGCTCAGACAAAGTATGCAGTACCCGCTGGGGCAATTGGGGCCAAAGGCACCAAGAATACCATCTCTTTTGTCCTCCATAACTCCGAAAAACCACCCAGTGCGAGCACCTAAGTCATGTCTGCTACCAGCCTAACCCCACCTTTTCCGGTCAGAATTCAGGAAGATGGCGTCTCAGTCTGATGAATGCAGTTCCATATGATGGAGCTCCCCAACCAGGTCTTGCTTGAGAGAGCAAACATATTCGAGAAGCCACAAAGGCTAGGAAAGGAAGTTGCTGTGCCTTATTTTTGTTGCTCCACTGCACGCTCATTTTTGAACATTAACAGTAAACAGGATGGTCTGGTTGGCACACCAACTTTTCCCTGGTTCTCCATTCCATCGTTCGAACCTCACAACATGCTGAATATTAAAAACACACATCTGGAACAGGAGGGAATTAGACATTTTGAAATTGAATGTCTGCATGCTTAAAATAGATTTCTATCTGCAAAGCATTTTTTAGGTTTTATTGTGCTTATAGATGACCTTACAATCAGTAAAATACTGTTCAATCAAAAATACAATCAGAACAACATTTCAACCAATGCAGCTTAAATTTAATAACATTAAATCATATTCAGCACTCGACACAGGGACGTATAAGTCAAGGAGAGGAAACTTAAATCCTCAGCCAGGCCTTGGCATTTCTTTTGCATATCATGCAGTGTGGAAGAGATTTATCATTTAAATGTTGTGAAGAAATGTTTCAGAAATTGACTCTAGTTCATATTTCACTTTTTGGATGATCAGCCAAACTCTTCCTTTAAGGTGGCTATATGTCAGATTTTGCTTAAAATGTAACTGCTCTAGACAGTCACTCTCAGTATGGCCCAGAATCACCCTGTGCCAAATAACAAACACATAAAAAGCTCTTATTTTATTTGCTTTTTACTCTTAATTTTCATTACACAAGTTCAAAAAGTGTACCGTTGAGCTATCACAATGTTTCCATCAGTGCATATGTGAATCCACTGAATGTGGATCAAGATACCATGTAACCATCATTTGTCTGATTCTCTAGTCCTTATTATGGGTTTGGGTCCTTATTATGGGACAGGCATACTGTACATGAAGCTAACTTTTCATTTGGAGCTATAAACTCATAACCTATTTTCAGACACACGTGAGCAGGGGATATTTTCAGGGATTTTGCAATACTCATTTTACCTGTAATTCCACCCCAGACCAGCTGTCATTTATGCCTTTTCCTTTTTTACGTTCAGATCTTAGGATCATTAAGAAGAGCTCTGGTGTCATCTCTGTATCTCAATAGGAAGTCCTGTCTATTTCACCCCATGTGCCTCATAAGAACCATCACTTTGGGCCATCTTAATGAATGGGTACAATGGGCACTGGCCCCAGGAGCATAGGGGCCCATGATGTTTCTGATGCCTATGTATGTTTCTGTTTTGCTATCAAAGCAGGAGCCCCAATGCAATACTTTGCCCTGGGGCCTAGGATGCTGTTAAGACAGCCCTGCCACTGTCAAAATGGGGGCTGTCAGCCTTAGACTGAATAAGATGCAGAGAATCTCGAGTAAGTCAGATCTTCTATTTTGGCTCACAGTCTGCCAATTAAATGTTGATAAACTCTGGTATCCCAAACCTTTATGCCTTCTTTATTTTCTTACACTGTGAACACTGAAGGAGGACTAGCACTTTAAATACAAGTCTGACACTTTTGTTCTTGTGTAAATGATGCATTCTCTATTGTCATCATCATCATCATTTTTGTTCCACTTTTGCTGTCGAAGGTCATGGTAAAAACACGCTGACAGAGGCAGCCTTAGGAGCACGCGGGGCCTTAGGTGAGTGTCATATGTGGGGCCGAGAGCCATAAGTGTAGGCTATATACCGTACCACCACGGTCCGAATTCCGAAACCAAACTGAGGTGCTAGAAGCACAAGGCGTGTGATAGGAGCTATTTCTTGGAGGCGATGACTCAGAGGCGTCCCTTAGGAACGCCCTGCCGACGACCACTCTTTTCACCCAAAAGCAAGAAACGTGATTTCTCACTCTATATTATGACAAGAAAGAAGAGTCAAGATAAGGCCATTTGGGGACACCTGCATGGTATTAGCGTCGCCTATTTTGCTGACCCAGTGTAAATCCGAAACTGAAGGGCGTAATTATTACGGTATTTTGAAACCAAAAATGTCATGCTAAGAGCTTTCTTGGTTATTGGTATAGATGCCGGAAAAGGCTTCTAAAGTAACAAGTCCTCGTTTATGAGTGGTTTCTGAAGAAATCCACCACGTACCGTATTTCAGTCTATAACAGATGTGAATGTTATAATGAAGGCCCTGCATATTTGTATGATGAGCTGACGGTGACAAAAGAATCTCCTATCGTGGGGCCCCCCTCAGGCGCGGGGCCTGGGGCGATTGCCCTAGTCGCCACCCCCAAAGGCTGCCTCTGACGCTGACTAAGCCTTTATACCAGTGTGACATGGTTAACCCTGACAGGAGCACATCTGTCAAAACAACACAAGTCTAAGGATTATTGAAGCATACAAACTTCTCCTCCATGCCAAGGTTACAATTCACAGTTGATCTTTATAAACCAAGGAGACTCTGAGAAAAAAGTTTCAGTCTGATAAGCAGTGTGTCCAACTACCACATAAATTTTGAATCAAGTGTGTTGAATGGGACAAGCAAACCTATTTTTCCAAACATTATATGACCCCTGTTTCAGGATTCCCAGAAGGCCATTATATATATCAAATGCATGTATTTTTTCATGTATTTATATTATTACAGCTAGATGTGTTTGTTAGGTTAGCTGGACATTAAAAATTGACTGTGAATGAGTGTGGCATGCAACAGACTGGTAGCTCCCATCCATCGATGATTGCCTCTCAGATAGACCCTGAATTGAAAAACAGGTTAGACACGAATGGACGGATGGAGAGGTGTTTTAAATTTATCACCACTTTCATTTCCAAGTTTTCTCATGCAAAAATAATACAAAACGGCTACCAGTTTCAACTCTGGAGAGATGCTTTTCTGACGGCTCATATCCAGGAGACAGTAGCTGTGCATTGTTGTGTGTCTTCCTAAGTAAAGCTGCTAATTCACAGCCACACCCTTCTTTTTGGACTTTTCTCTCCTATCTGCTAATTTAAAACTTATCCTAAACAATGAGCACCAAAGGACATTTTAAGATTAATGAAAGGCACATTTACATCTCTTAGATATTTAAGTATCTTGAAAGTTCAAGACATAATTGCAAATCTATGGAATTTACTAAATGGTTTGGGGAAAATGCTGATTCCTGAGAGATGATTGGCTGGTGTACTCAAGTCCTGCACATGGTGTCTCAAAAGGATTGTCACATGTGCACATCAGTAATCACCTTCCAGGTTCCTCCCAGGAAATGTCATCTCACCACGGGGTGAGAGGGTGGTGTCTTCTTTTTATTCCACAGTGCCAAGAAACAGTTCAGTGAGGGCAACTGACTCCACCCTTTCTGGTCCCTGGGCTATAAAAGCATGACCACCCAGAAGGAAGCATCACTTCTTGACTGAGCAGTCGACTAGATGGGGCTACTTCATGGCTTGACCCATCTTGACCCCCAATTTCATGTCATTGTGTTTTTGTTTTTTGTTTGACTCTTAAGTAAACAGGGACAGCCCGGTTGGCACCCCAACATTTATCATTTGTCCTGACCTGTTATTCCCTTAGACAACTACAGGATACATTGCAATGATAGGATAGCAGGATTGTTTGAAGATTAAGCAAAATTTGATGGTACCAACTCTATTTAGGCATATTGGTGGAATCTGTCTGCCGTACATTACGGTTTTGTTGCCATCACATGTGGGCACAAATTGCTGCTTTTTTACATATTTTAAAGCTGCATTGAATACAGTAATCCCTCGTTTATCGCGGGAGATAGGTTCCAAGGCCGGCCGCAATAACTGAATTTCCGCGAAGTAGGGACACCATATTTATTTAATTATTTAACGTGTATTTGGACGTTTTTAAACCCTCCCTGTACTGTTTACAACCCACCCTTTACTCTATTAATAACAGTGACAACTGTTAAGCAATATGAAATCGGTAAATTTACAGTTACTGTTTAGCAAAGTACACGTACCTATATATGACGTGATGATGGTGATGAATATGCTGTGCAGTAAAAATGATGACGATGAAGGTGATGATGACTTTTACTGCGCAGCCGGTGACTGCATTTTACGTCTCTTTAGACGGCGGTGCCATTTCATGGGCATGGTTTCCGAAGGTGTATCCGTAGTAGTAGTAGGAACTGGCTCTTTTTTGCGAGGCTGCAAAAACATTGTGATCGGCAGTTGCTGCCGCTGCTTCTTTTTCCGGTCGAAGAGCAGCTTGTAGGCAGTCATGACGTCGTCGACCTTGTTGCAAAATTGGACTGATCGAACCATATCGTCATCCCATTCCTGTGACCGCTCTTGCAGATCCTTAGCCAGTCTGCAGCCACAGCCGCGAACGTTCTCCCTTCCTTCAACATATCCAGAAGTTTCACCTTCTCAGCGATCGTCATCATTCTTCGTTGGCGTTTAGGCTCAGCACCAGCCTTGGAAGAAGGAGCACGTTTGGGAGCCATTGCAGGGGGTGAAAATTGAAGCGAAGTTCAACACAAAGAAACCACAAAAAAATCACACACAGTACAGTGTAAAGTAAACCGCTCGGCGAGAAAGCTTGAAGCGAAATGGCCGCGACTGAGAGACAAGGGGAGGTGCTGTGGGATCTGGGCATCAGTCAAAGCACCAATCACGGGCCCGATTAGAAAGCGGGAAGCTGTGATTTGTCGTCTCCCTCCCATGTACCAATCACAGCCCGTGTTACAACGCACTTAGTCACCGAACTTGTTTTGTTGTTCTTAGACTAGGAAATACTACTACTATATTTAAAAACCCGCGAAGTCGTGAATCCGCGAAAAGTGAACCACGAAGTAGCGAGGGATTACTGTACAGTCAAACTCATTTTGGGACCTTGGTCTTCTAAAAAAGACATTCTGTTGTGCTACAACTGGTGTTTTCCTCCTTGGCTTGTATTTATTCATTGTTTCATTGTGTTTTTTTGTTGATTTTTGAATATTGGTTTTCAAAAAGCCCTGTAATTGATGTTGCATTTGTTTATGATTTATGTACTGAGTTCTGTGGGTGGAACCCTTGAGGAGGCGTGGCTATCCTGATGTCACAGCTGCTGTGAGCTCTGTCTGGCTATTTATTGATTCAGAGAGAAGATCTCAGTAGTGGATCATTGAGTTTGTGTTGCCGTCATTATTGCTGTTCTTTGATTTATTTACTGGTTTCTAGATTCTTTTACTCTGGTTATTGGATTTTTGATTGTGTTTGGATTGTGTTTAAGGACTAGTTTCCTTTGGATTGCCTCTTTTCCCTGTTTTTCTGTTTTCTTGGTAGTTATTTTGCATTTCTGCAACAAATTCTTTACTTGTAAAAATTAGTGTTTGGATTGTCTTTCCAAGACAGAGTTGTATGTTTTTCTCTCCCTTGTAAGCCTTTTTTGATATGTATTTTTTGAGACTTACTTTACTTGTTGAATCTTTGAAGCCAGTTCTCCATTTTATTCTCCAGTTAGTGGTTAGGGACTGGCGACCTAGTGGTGAGGCTACATTAAGTCAAGTTAGTAATGGTCCTGGCCTGATTTGTGGCTACTTTAGAGGCCTCATACTCCCTTTCACCATGTTTTTATCTCCTATTCCAGGCTAGCCCAGGCATGACTGAATTAAATTGCAAGTGTGAAAGCTTATTTTTTGGTTTGATGTTTTCATGTTTCATCATTTTCTTAGGGTAAACATTTTTTAAACTGTAAATATTAGTTATTTGGAGGTTATACAGTAGGAGATGTTCTCAATATTGGCTAAATACAATATTTAACAAGTTAATTATGTAATGATCCAGTTCTCAGTTACAGTTAGCATGCCAGGAATTCTTCCATATTATATGATGTTCACTTAGTCCACTTCTGGGTTTTCCTCTACTATTTCCATAGCCAGATAATACGCAGCATGCCAGTAAAGTCAGTTGTGTTCTGTGGATATCATTGACATCAAACCAGATAAGCACAGTGCATTTTTAAAAAATGTGACATGTTGCAAATTTTCCACATGAAAATGCACAAAAATGCTCCATTGCTAATATTTCTGCATTTTTTCCACAGGAAGCAAACCTTGTTCTTCCCTTCTTCTATCGTGATAGTGTAGCTCAGTGGTGCTAAATTTGCTTTGGACTGAGGATCGGTTGCATTGCTAATTTTAGCCGACGTCATGACTTTAACCACCCAAATTTTCATGTGATGTGTGCGTCAGACCGAAGAGCAGGTTGGGGGGCACCGAGGGTACACTTGAAGATAGATCAGAGGCTGGGTGCCAAAGCCCACTGTGCTAAAGTCAGATCTTGAGTCTGCCTGTCACCTGTTACTGCAATTCCACATTATATTTTCCAAATGTATTTTACAAAATGTATGTGAAAACACTAAAGTCTCAGATTTCAGTCATTGATCCACAATAACCTCTGTGACCTGTTGGGGGCAGAACAGCACCCCCCAAACCCTAAACACAACCTCACCAACACAGTCCCGGGTTCAAATATGTATTTTATTCAACAAGGTACTTTTAACTCTTTCAGGGCTGATGTCGACTTTTGTCAAAATTCAGGAGTAGAGGATGGTAATCAGCTGTAAACTGCAACAAAACTCACCGTTACAATTTAGTTTGACTCTCTTTGCTAGAAATAGAGTTACATAGCTGTGTTGATTTAATCTCAATTCCCTACGCGTGCATGAGTAGCGAAGGGCAAACAACCTCTAAAATGGCACCGACATCTGCTGAGAGACCAAAGCAAATGTGCAAAGCAAAATACTCCATGGACATTTTACGTAATTTTATTGAATAGGACTCCGACTTGTCGGACTCAGAGTTTGATGCAAGTGATCTGGAGATGGATGTCAAAAACGAAAGTGAGGTACCAGCATCATCTGATCGGTCTCCAGCTGATCATGGTGCTGAACACTTTTGTGTAGCTGATGCGCCTACAGCAGCGTTTGCCTGGAAGGACCATCACTTATGATGACAAGAGGTACAAACCATATTGCGTCACACTGCAACTGCCACCACCACCCACCTGCTGTGCGAAGACAGCCAGGCAGCTGGCCCACCGTGCATTCCTGCTGACCATCGAGGTGCCCCCATGCAGCCACTGCCACCAGAGATGCCGAACATGCGCCAACAGAAGCCACAGCACATAGCAACAGATGTTTAAAGTTGACTTATGTGTGAAACCATTGCTTTGTGTGCTTTTCAGAGTTTTTTGGAAAAAAATATTCAGCCCTCAAAGAGTTTAACAGGCTTCTTCTTATGAAAATACAGCACATAAAAACAGACTCTTTCTCTCTTTCTCCTCGACCCTTCCTAGGTGAATACTGTCAAACTCCTCTACCGACTCCGACTCGTTTCAATGAGATCAAGCAGCTTTTTTTATTTAAGATTTCGAAGTACATCTGGTGCTAGGGCATAACCTGCTGGAAGCACTTCCAGGTCAAATGGAAGTCCCTGAAATTAGGAACTGTGAATCTCAGCAGCTCCCCTTGACGGCCCCCATGGAACCCAACAGGGCTGCTCCAAGGGACTACAGGTTCCTGCTGGTGTCCATGTGGGAATCCTAACCCAGGGATGCTGCCATGTAGTGTATTCGGGAAGAAAATATATACCAGTCCTCTGTCACACACATGTGCATAGGAGGCAGCTGAAGGGCTTAGAGAGGACTGATTATACATCTGCCCGGGGGGGCGGGGTACGCTGACGCTCTTTCTAAGTTCCCTACAGGTCTTTCCCGGGAAATCCCACCAGGAGCCAACACCTCGAAGCGGGACACATCACGTCCGGTCCCGGCCCTGAGGACGACATCACTTCCAGCCCCGGCCCCGAGGACGACATCACTTCCGGCCCCGGCCCCAAGGACGACGTCACTTCCGCCCAACGTCCTATAAAGCCTCCCGCCTTTGCTCTGGGAGGCAGTTCTGTTTTGGACTCTGTCGTGTAAACTTGTATTACATGAATCATTTGCTTTTGCAGCCAGGATACCGCATTAAACGGGTGGCTGCCCCAAACCTTGCCATGCCTCGTGTCTCTTCTTATTACACCTCATCTCCGCTGGTCCTTCCACTTTGCTGGCTTCCCGGCCAAATAAGAATTTCTTTTCAGTCCTAGCTGGGATGCTAGCCCCTGCATGCTGTCCATTGCAAACCATAGCCATGAAGACTGATTAATAGTTGGCAGCCTTATGCACACATTAAGGACAGCTTGGAGTTTAAAGACTGCCTTATCTAGACATTGGCTCTGCTGTCTGGTATCAAAGTCATTTTACAAAAGAGACCTACACAGTGACTGACACTGGCCGGACTAAGGACCAAGGCTGAAGAAGTGTTGAGTGGAAGAGAGACAAAGAGAGATAGAAATAGGCGACTACAACAACCAAGTGGGAGAGGAACAGGAAAGCATGGAATTGAAGGAGAAGTTGTTAACCATCGGTAAGTAAGATAGGCGGTGTGCTCCATGGTGGTACAGTAGCTTTAGACCATTTCTAAAGTCAGATTAGTCTGATTGCACCTGTATATACAAGACTTTTCACTCAGTCTTTGGCTCAATGTAAAGTCCCTGATTAAGAAGCAAAATACATACCATCTAAATGATTATAGGCCAGCAGTACTGACCTCTGGAGTAATGAAGTCATTTGAACGTCTGACTCTTCATCATCTAAAATCTTACAAAAATTCTGTTCTTGCCATGCTAACAGGTCAGTTAAGGATGCATTAAAAATGGCTGTCCACTACATCTGGCAGCATAAACACTGTCCAGCTACTTATGCCAGGATTTTTTTTTGTGGACAGGAGGATACTTTCTGCCAGTTGGGAACAAACGTGGAGCTGGAATAGGAATCAGAAGTCAAGTAAGAGGCAGGATGTCCACGTGTGCAGGGAGAGCCACTGGGATGTACTGCTCAGCAGTACACAGACCCCCACTTGGAGGTCAGCGCTGAGTCCTGTGTTAGTGAGGATGAAGTAGGCACCCTGACATTTACTGAGTTGTGTTTTTTATTTGGTTTTGTCTCGTCCCATGTTGTTCACGATCCAGGTGGTGGTACCGCCATACGCATGTATCTCCTTGAGGATTTCATGTTAGCTACACAACTTTATTCTTCTGTTTTCCTCGTATCCCGCTTGCAGAGCAATACACAGACATAAGTGGAGACAAAGTTAACCGAGTGATCTCAACGTGCCTCGTGTATGATATTTCCAAAATGGGTTCATTGAGCTCTGACAGGGTCTGTCATAATTCAGCAACACAGTTTAGTAACTAAAAGTGAAGAGATTTTCATTTGCAATGGCATCTAAAAAATGCAAAAAAAAAAATCAGTAGCATAGATTTCATCCTGCATTTCATTGATTAAACTTAAACAATAATTACATGAAAATAACTGGTACTTAAGTGATTTAAAAGATTTTGATTCCTATTAAGTGGTACAGAATATTACGAAGCTTTTAAAGGCTCAGCATCAAATTGGTTTTCTGCTGTCTATGCTGGCTACAGTGAGATGAGCAAAGAGGATTAGCAAGTGTGATAGGCACCATGACAGCAGCTCAGGTAATCAGACACGGATTACAAAGACTCATCCTCACCGACATGTTTTGCTGTGCTGTAACTAATGATCAGGTTCACGCAAATTACACATTTTTCTGATGCAGAGGGAGTTGTTGGAGGCATACAGTATGAGCTACATTTTTAAAAAACTTTTTACTCAATGTTCACATTTTTAAAATGAGCTAAACATATATAACACTTTTTTGGAAAGAGTGTAAAAGCCGTCAACACATGAGATGGATTTTCTTCAAAGTTTCACATTTGGACAAAATGTTGAAAAACCTTGTCACTCACAGAATATTTCTTAAGAAATATTTTAGAAATCTTAAATAAAGTCCACATGGACGGGATGATATGAAGAATCTTGTGACCCTCATTGGGTTGCTGTGTCTGTGCATGTGGCTAGGCCTTTGTGTCAGTCGGTGGCTTCCTTACACTCTTTTACTACCAACACTCTCATCTGCCTCGTCTCTCCCTCTGAGACCCTGACCGACTGACCTGAGCTGCCTGTAATGATTCAGATTTCAATGTCAGTAGGTGTAGTGCACCTTACTCCCCTTAAGTTGCCTTGAGTAAATGTGCCGTCTAAAAAGTGTGGAAGAAAAATTAGACTTAGGGGTCACATAGTGTTTAGATATGTTTTCCATTTTAAAATATAGCCTTCATCTTAAAGAAATAGCATAAAGAGTTAATAAATGTCAGAAACCTGTTCAGGTATATCAGGAAACCAAATAAAGGTCAAGTGAACAACAGACACAAAGATGTAATACATACAATGTACTGTAAGATGACTAAGATATGACTAAGAAATCAACAGATGTCCTGTGAACAGTCAGAATGGACAGTTATTACATATACATAAATTTCAAGGATGGTAGTTCAACCTAAATGGTATAAGACAAATAAGAATATAATTAATTAATTTTATTGTATATAGATCATTTGGGTGTAAAGTAATGAAGCAGCCGGTGTAAAATGTATGCATTGGTTGACACTGTTATGTAAATTTAGTTGCTTATAATATAAACCTATACCTTTAACATTTGACCATTCTTATCTTGGTCTAACAGACTGCCGTGAGAGATGATCCCTCTTCAGCATGGTGCTGCACAAATAATAAATGACGCAGATGGGCAAGCTTTTCTCCTGCCTGATTACTGACTCAAAAGGTTTTATCAGTCTTGTCCTGTTACAGGATAAGTTTCTTTCTTTAATTAAGATGTTGATTTCTACCACAAAAAATAAAGGATACAGAGATAAAGGGTCCTTGATGGAATCCACGTTTAATGGTAGTCACTGCAGTAGCTGAATACAAGCAAGCAAACAACATCACAGTCCACATATTGACTTCTTCAGTCTCCAAAAGTCCTTTTTGAGGAATTAGCTCCAGACGTGGATTCGCAAATACTTACTGAGATCCAGTCTGCTTCTTTTTTATATAGCAGAAGGAGCGGGACTTTTAGTGTCAAAAGAAACATGACATCAAAGGTCCACCTGGGTTTGTTCTTCCATTCTCTTGTAAAGATGGAAAAGGTTGTAATTGTAAATGGCAGAGATTTCTCCAAAGGCACATATGAAGAAACAGGCTTAGATGAGACTATAGTTTATTTCAGTAGAGATTCCCAGACGGGTGTCAAAATTTTGGACTGTGATCACCCCACAACCCACCCAATGAACATCTAATTAAAGGAAAGACATGCTCGAGAATAAATAATAATAATAAGGTTTGGAACTTTAGGTTTCGGACTTGTCCATTTTCAAGTATGATTCTTGTTTTGCCCCATTAACTTTTTACTGGTGGGTGCAAACAAAAATCGTAACAAGAAAAACAAAAGAAAATTTTATTTAAGGTCAAAATTTAGTTTTTAAATATTGGATTGTTTTATTTCTTAGTCTGACCCATTTTTTATAAAATTGAAAGCTTTTTATGGTCTTATCTTTATTTGTAAATGAAGTCCATGCGCCTATCCTTTTCCACGAGAATCTCTGTCACTTTCTTGTAAAAGTCCTCCTTATTTTCCTTTAGTTTTAAAAGTCTTAATCTTCCATTTTGACAGTCAGTCGGAACAAAAAAATGAAAATAAACAGACCGCTGCAGTGCACTTGACTTTCTGATATCGCTAACTTATTGGCACCTCTGCATAGAAGAACAGTAGCAACGAGCGCCTGTTGGGCTCACATGCACCCCCTTCAGTGCGGCACGGTACTGTCTGCCTCATCTTGTGCCTTTTCACTGAGTGTTTTGCGTCCAATCAGCAAGACTAAATATGTTGCACACATTTGTTAAAGATATTAGCCAGACTGTTGAAACTCAGGGTGTATAATAAATGTGTCTGCAAACATTATATTGGCGACACACAGAGAGACAGCAACAGGCTCGCACCAATTGCATGCATCAGCCCAGTGTGTGAGGGAGAGCGCAGTCCGAGGTGAGAGTCGGCTTGTCGCTACCACACCTCGCGTTTCTCCCCCGTACTTGAACAGGAAATGCTCCAATTCAGAGATTTTAACTATAAAAATAATCAAAATTAATGGAATCATACAGAAAACAAATTTATAGCACAGACCAGTGGACAAATTTATTTTATGTTGTCATTATTAGTTTTTGAACTTTTTATGATGACCTCCCCTGCCTCCCTTGACCGCATGTCCCTGCTAGGATAAGAATTTGTCCTATGTAAAAGTAGGGCCTATGAAATATTTATGAAGCATCTTATGCTGTCTCCCAGCAAGAAATAGGAGTTCACAGTTGAAAGCCAGTGTCCTCTGGCTTTCACCACTTGGCTTCATAAGCTTTCCCGTGGAGTGCCCATCTCTTACCGAAGCTACAGTTACTAGAGTTTCTGTAAGTGTTTCTGTAGCCAATTTCATTTTTACAGAGTGGGATATCTAGACCTGTGGCTAACCCTCCTCCTTTTGTATCGGGCTTGGTACCAGCATCAACAGAGTTGTGGAGTGGTGGGAAAATGTATAAATGAGCAAATTACCTCACGTTTTGTAAGAATGTTTAAAGTTTTATGTAAAATTTGAGAAATGGTTGTGACATTCACATATCATCACTTTTGTAAAGCTGCATTTTTCCTGTGGCCAAATACTGTAGTGTTACCAACAGTTTCATTTCGGCTGACAGTCCGTTGGCTTCTTCGCATAGCTGGAGTGATCACATAATGTGCAATATTTGTTACAAATATTAGTCCATCTCCGTCAAATCAATATCTTTGTACAAGTTCATTGTTGTTCAGCATTTTCAAAACATTCCACCTTTCCAGGAAGGAACGTGTCAATCTTTGCCATTTTCTGGCAGCTCCTAAGGAGTTAGGACAGCTCATGAGCTCTCCTAAATGAGGGCGAAGTCAGGAGTAGTTTCCTAAATTAGAAAAACTGATAAAATGCTCTTGCTCCTACACCTAAGAGTAGGACCTAATTTGCATCACTCTGAGATTTTTGATTTTTTTTAGATTTTTTAGGACTGTTTTCCTACTCTGTTTTGCTTGGTCACTTTGTAGGCCACCACAATCATGTCATCAATGGGCTATAGCTACAGGCCTCCTGTCCTCTATGGCCTTTCTCTCTTTTACTTTCCTTGCCTATTCTCTTTGGTATGTATAGTTTCTTCACCCTTCTGCTAATATACATTTTTCTCTCTCTAACTAAGCTCTTGCCTGGTCTTACCCGTATCTTTTGGCAACCAAGAGTCTTGAAAAATCTTGCTAGCTGGGTAGCATGGAAACAAAGATTAACAAGGCAACAGTGATTTAGTTCATGGGAAGATTTTGATTGTTAAAGATAAGTAAATGAGCCACATTAGAAGAAGAAAAACAAAATAAATCAAACATGAATTACGTCTGTAAAGAAAATCCATGCACAGCCAAGGTAGAGTGAATAGATAGGCTGTCTATTAGTCTGCATCTTCATGTTTCTGTGAAAGCGTGTGTGACTAAACCTGGATGATTAGCTAACGCCTGAGGCATTGTGACGGAGAGCGAAGGCAGGAGGGATGCCAGAGACAAGAGAACAGGCCAGTATTCTCTGTCTTAAGTGATCTTCTGCAGATGTGTTTTTTATGATTTATAACACATCAAGAGGCACAGTTTGAGTGTTCAAAGCAGGGGATTACATAGTAAAAGTGGTGAAGGATTGAAACTTGTTTGCCTCAAGGCTCATTGCCTATGGAGTGGCACACTCTTTAGTGTCTCCTCAGCCCTGTCACTGACACAGCAGGTTAACTTAGTCAATAACTAAATGTCTCAAGCACATAACTTATTTTTGCATGGCTTGTCAGTGGAATAACAAGAGTGCACAGAGAAATAAGACTCACCAAGTAGTGGCATCCCCCTCAGGGACCTATGGAGACAATGCAGATTAAAACTGTGAAGCAGATAATGATGGATCATGCACATTTGTGCACTCTAGAGGCAGAAAGGGCAAGTCTAAAGACTGAAGTGTGACTTCTTCTCCTCTGTCTCATTCCCCTTGTCAATACATCCCATATTTGCAGAATCATCTGAGAATTTCTGCAAGTGACATGACCTGGTGTTATATTTATAGTCTGAGGTTTACACCGTGAAGAGAAAAGAAGACAGGACTGTTCCTTCTGGTTCTCCAGTATTGTTCATAGTCCATAGTCTCACAAACCACAGGCTCATCCACCTAAATATTCTTCTGTTTACCCCTTAAAGGGGATGGTACTGAAGGCACTCCTCACAGTGAGTGCTGCCAACATTTTCCAGCTTTGTAGAGCAGATTGCAGATTGCAGGCCTATTACAAGAGGATTCATTTAGTCCAAGACCAGTCTCTCAAAGGTCATCATAGTGTGAGATGCAAGTGCCACTGGTCTGTAGTCATTAGGTGAAGAGATGCCTGCCTTCTTTAGAACTTGACTGGAGTGATGGTTAACTGTTCATCACAATTCTATACTTGGGGTTAGAATAAGGTTACTGCCCCACCTTGCATATTTTAAAAGGTGACAAGAGGAGGGTGGTGTCATGAAGGCCGTCTTTTGTCCTCAAAGTTGGCCTTTTAACAGCAAAGAGAAAGAATGAGACTCATTGATGTAATGACAATGTGATGACACCCACAAAGCATTTTTTTAAGATTAGGTCTGTGGCTGGACACAAGGCAGCCATTACTTATTATAACATTTGAATAATGTAGACAATAACAGGCCATTCAGTTTAACAAAGCTTGTAAGTCCTATCCACTTAATTCTTCTAAAAAAACATCAAGTCTACTTTTGAAAGTCCCTAAAGTCTTACTGTCTACCATGTGTCTATGGTTCTCTGTGTAAAAAGAAACTTCCAACCATTTGTGCAAAATGTACCCTTAACAACTTTCCAACTATGTATCTTGTTGAACTCATTTTAAAATTTTGATCCACTGGACTAATTCCCTCCATAATTTTAAACACTTCAATCATGTCTCTTCTTAATCTTCTTGTGCTTAAACTGAAGGCTCAGCTATTTTAATCTTTTGTCATAACTCATCCTCTGTAGGCCTGGAATAGGCTTAGTCACTCTGAACGTTTTCTATTGCTGTTATGTCCTTTTTATAGCCTTGAGATCAAAATTGCACACAGGACTCCAGATGTGGCCTCACCAGTGTGTTATAAAGCTTGAATCAGTCAACTAACAGATTACCACGTATCAGAAAAAACACAACATGTTGTGCTTTACAATTTCTGAGGTATGGCAGACATGGACCCCACTCCTGTCGGTGTAAAACAGTAAAATGTGATTATAGCATGTGTGATAACGGCGCTATATAGCGCCTGACCCGGCACAGACCACACAGAGGCACGTGTTCACACTCAATACGTTTTATTGTTTCTTCTTCAGCCGTGGGCACACGTCTTCCCCGTGTCCCACAGGCCCAACACAGTCCCAAGCACCAAAAACCCACACTTTCCTGCTCCACCACTCCTCCCAGGCAACCTCGTCCTCTTCCTCCCGATTCTGGCCCGGATTGCTGGGAGGCACACCCTTTTATACCCCACCCGGAAGTGTTCCAGGTGCCTGACCAGCTGGTCTTAATTGCACCTCCGGGTGGGGCTGATAAACTGTCCAGCGTGGTGGCTGGTCATCCGCAGCACCCCCTAGCGGCCACCCCATCTCCCAACCGGGCTGCTGTGGTGGACTCCATGTCCCATGGAGCCACGGGGGAGATTGAGGAGGGATCCACAGCCAGGGAGGCTGCCCCCAAGCGCCCCGGGGAAGGTACTGCAATGTCCCTGATGGCTCCCCCGGGACGTATGTAGCAGAGGCGTCCCGGCCGGGCATGGGACCCGGCTGTCCGTCACACATGTTAGGAAGCACAATAACACAGCATGGAGTCTTGTGGGCTGATGAAACCCAGTTTCTGCTGACTCATAGTTGTTGATGGCAGGATTAGGATATGCAAAAATCCCATGATTCCATTAATCACTTCTGCTGGGTGTTAAAAATGATCATTGGTGGTGGTGCCATGTCATTGTGTGTGTTTATGTGGTACTCACTGGACTCTTTTATATACGTGGAGCAAACATGTACAACAGTATTGCTGCCTCATGACAACAGGGTCTCCAACAGTTAAACCACCTTCACAATCCCCAGATTTCAACCCAGGACTATCTATTTAGAGAGCACATTGGTGTTTAATTTGCAAAGAGACACATTGGAGACAATATGAGATTCAGCACTTTTTGGAATCTCTCCTTTCTGGAATTCAAGCAATTATAAGGGGAGAAATGGAGGACCATTCATTATGAAGTGAAGTGGCCACTCAATGAATGATCACCTGAATAATGTCTTATCTTCTCATTTAAGCTGATGTCACATTAAAGAACTTGTAGTCATAAGAGATGTCAAATTGATGATCACTTGCTGATCTCGTCGTCTGATTGAGTAGAAGTAGTTGGAAATGTCAAATTACGTGAGTGTGTAATGACCTTCCAGAAGAATTTCACATATCCAAAGAATCGCAAGTTTGCCCATTTACCTGATGGCCAATAACACGTTGCCTGGCAGAACCTTCTATTGTTGTACATAAAACACAAGACATTGCATAAACTGACCTCTCTTCTGTTTGCAAGGCTCGAAACTCCTGAATTACTTATTCCTCATTTTTGCATTCCATGGACTGTATTTCTAGATGAGTCCCCATTGGTTGTCAGCTCTCATAGACACAAAACCCACCCCTACAATCCTAACAGCTGTTTGATTGTGTCAGGGCAAGATGCAGACTCATTTGGATATTTCACACTACATGACAAGCAGCGGAGGCTTTGACTTTTCCCGACTCGCTACTATTAGGTAAATGAAGTCTACGACTGAAAATCGCTGGAAAAGTTGTGTAATGTGACATGATGACATGACCTTTAGCCATAGAAATGTACCAGGTGTGAAATAGAGCGGCCCGGACACACACAGGCGGACACCGTTTCAGTCATCACCAGACGTTTATTTACAAATGTCAAGTGCACCGCCACCAAAACCCCCAGTTCCCCAAAGTCAATAGTCACTGTCTTCACACACAAATCACTCGGGCCTCTCCTCGCCTCCTCTGCCACGACCTCGTCTTCTTCCTCACCCGACTCCAGCCTTGATTGCAGGACGGCGGCTCCTTAAATAGGCGGCTGATTGCCGACCGCACCCAGCCACCTGTGACACAGGGGATCTTACAATGATGAGACTAATAGTCAACATTCCCACAAGACCCACAAATGTAGTGCCCAAGAAAGTGACTAAAGGTTGTAGCCTGAATTTTGGACCCCCTGGTCTGTATTTGTGCACATTTTGGAGTTTCAAGTGGCATATTTTTCTCTTTGTTCAAAATTTCTATTGTTATCCTATGAATGTCATATGTGTGTTTTTTGTTTGGATGGTCACTGCCATACTGTGGCAGTCCTGCAAGGCTGTGACCATGTTGTTTATGGTTGCGATGCCCGTTGTTAATCACAACACCGTCACATGTCACATTGCAATTTTATTTTTTAACATTAAACAACCTGAATGTCTCTTCATCTCAGTGTCCTCTAGACCAATGGTTCTCAAAGTGTGGTCCATTAGCATGTGCCAGGTGGTCAATGGTACGCAGTCATCTTTCTTACTGATAAGGCCATATGAAAAATCTCTAAGACACCAACTATAGAAAACTCTGCACTCTGAAATGTAAATCTGTCAATGTTAGACTTGAATGTTAGTCTTTTAAAGTAGACTTTCCCTGCAGGTAGGCAGGGTTGAGCACCAAGTAGGTAAGAGATTCACAAAGGGACATTGTGTGCCAATGAGAGAAAACACCAGGGGCCTCATGCATAATGCAGTGCGTAGACTTCACACTAAAACATGGCATACGGACAAAAGTTGAAATGTGTGTATGCACAAAAAAATTCTGACACACAAAACATGCACATGCCTGCCACCCCAAATCGTCTTCTCCCAGAAGTACGCCTTTTTGAATATGCAAATCAATATAAATATTCCCTTAAGTACAGCGTTGTATGAAAAGACAATGGCAAAAGCACAGGGAAAAAGGAAGAATTTCAGCGAATGCCAAGTGGAGATATTGAAAAACTTACTCTGTGTTGGTTTAAGCAGTTGTATAAAAAACAAAAAGAAGCTGATCGAAAGGTCAAGTTCAGAAAGTCTCACAGTGCCTGAAATAAAAAAGATGTTGTCGGATATCAAAGTCACCATGAAAAGGTGAGTTGTAGTCCACCGTATGAGTGTCATACGGAAGTGTATTAGGGTACAGAGAAAAGAAAAAATAGGAACACAGTGAAAAAAAGCTCAAAATGTCCACATTAATCTTGTAGTTTATTTTGTCATTGAAGTAGAATGTCGTAAACTTAATCTTGAAATCTATGTGCAATTTACTAGAGTTTCTCAGATTCCATCGTAACTAAAGTAGCACGTTAAATGCTGCGTATTCTGCGTGTTCTTCTATGTACTCTATGTGCGTGAATCACTATGTGCTTCGTAAATGGGCTTTCTCTTACGCTGGCAGGACACAGAATACATTAAATTCATGATATTACAGCTCTCTGAACAATTTAAATACTAAGATTTATACGTGATATCATTTTCATGATGAAATGAATTAAAGCATGTATTAAATATGGGGCCACAGAAGCAGTGATGGGGTAGTGATGAGCTGTCCAGAGATTGTTCCTGTCTCCCGCAAGATGCTTGCTGCACTGTGCGTGACCCTTGATGAAATAACTTATTGTAGCAGTACTGTTTCTTTCAAACATAATGACCCCCAATTCCTGTCCTTTTCTTTCTCCAACTAACCAATCGCCACACAATCAGCTCTTTAATAAAAGTCAAGCCATCTGTAAACTTAGAACACAGATTGTCCAAAACGTTTACAGAACATTGAAATATCTTTGAAGTACATGTTTAATTATTCCATCCTTCTATCCACCCAGGGTCATGCCAGGCCCAGCAAGCATACAGTGTGAGGCAGAAACAATCCCTGAACGGGGTGCCAGTTCATCGCTAGCATTGTCCACCGTGTCCACACGTTTAATAACAGTATACAGTATTCAAACGAAGTTAAAAATGTATCTGTATAATGTAATATATATGTATATTACTGCATTTCATCTTAAAAATGATATCAAGCGCTCCAAGGACATAGTGCCTGGAAATCGAAATCGACTTAGAAGCCATCATCTATAAATATGCGCTCTCTTCTATTGAATTGAATTGAATTCCTTTATTGCTATTGTATGGTACAATGAGATTCAATATGTATATCCTCCATAAACTTATTTTCCTATAAAATGGTAAAATAGCAACAACAACAACAATAATAATAATAATAATCCGATAAAAAAAACAATGAAAAATACACAATATGAATATATTATAATATATATAATATAATATAATATTATAACTGTAATGCAAGTTTGCAGTGAGGTAATTGTACTTATAAGTACAAACAGTTCTACCGGGAGCACTTGATGGACTGATTGAGTGTGTTTATAGCTCTTGGGATGAAACTGTTTCTGAACTGTAAGGTATGTGCTTGAAAGTCTCTGAAAGCATTTGCCAAATGGGAGAACTTCAAATAGGCTGTCTGCATGGCTGAGGCAGCATGTGCTAGAAGCTGTACCCCGATAATTTTCTTCACTCTTGACACAATCTGCTATAGAGCTTTCCGATCAGCTGCTGTACAGCTCTGATTCCACACTCAGATACAGTGGGTTAAAATACTCAGTGGGGCACTAAGAGTAACAATGCTAAAGCAGCTATGGTATTTGGAATAGTTTGGCAATTTCTGTGCATCATTATATTGTTACAGGTTGATTACAATCAGATGCCTTAAACTAAAAAACGATATGCGGTTAATTTCAGTGTATTTGATAATGCCGCGTCAGGGATGTGAATCAAATAAATATAGGGAAACCACACAACAACAGTAGCACTGCTTTGAAGTTTAGTATTTATACATCGTGATGTGAGCGTGGGAACGGGCATATACAATAGTTTTGTGTGTACGTACTGTTTATACATGAGGCCCCAGGTGAGAGGCAGAGACCAGCAGGTAAAACCAACAAAAAGGAGCTGGCGTGGTAACTCACAGCATAGAAGTGCGACAATTAGCCTGCAACACAGAACGAGAATCTATTATTTTCTTGTAGGTTTGTTGTTCTCTTTCTTGGGGCACCTTCAAAGTGCATAGTAACATTTGCACTTCATTTAGAGAGTTGCTTTCCAAAAAGACTGTTTTGACTTACTAACTCAGTCTTTGAGTTTGTGTGCCAGCTCTTCTTCTTTGTTTCTCGACTAGTTACAGTATTTTTAACATGAGTACAAATACAAAACAAATGTGATAATTGTAATGCAAAATTAATAGTAATGACTGGCCATTGACACAGATGGAAAAAGTGGTCCCCAGTCCAAAACACTTTAATGAATAACTGCTCTTGACCAGTTAGGACCAAGTGGACCAGCAATTTTGCTACACTTCACTTTATTTTAATGATGTTTCCAAAATCGGACGTGATGGCACAGTGGGCGGCATTGCTGCCTTACAAACCCTTAGACCCTGTTTTCATTCCTGGCTGTGAATGACTTTCATTGTGGCCTCATGTCTGAGCTGCTTTTTCCTGAGCATACTGTGGCTTCGAATGGCAATCTGGACTTGGCCTAGTGTGCTGGCATACACTGGCATTACATAAGTAGCTGATTATTTCCTTGTGCCCATTTCTCATCCATTGACTGTGATAAGGAGGAAGCTGTTAAAGAAAATATGCAGATTTTTCGATTTTGTTTATTCTGTTTAATCTTTGCGTTCTTCTTCCATTCTCTGGAGGCTTACTCCAGACTTTCATAAGCATCTTGCTGATCTGACTACATGCTGTACACCATTTAATGTTTTATTTTACAGCCATTCAGTGCTTCAAAGCATATGTGCCATGTGTGATGGAAGTTTCAAATGAATTTATTCAGAGAGATTTATTTAACAAGCCGTTGTCAGAGAATCTGCATGTTACAGACTACTCATACAATCTTGATGAAGGTGCTTAAGGATGAAATTCAATGGTGCCCGATGTATTACAGTACCCTAACCTGGAGTGCCAAAAAGTCTAAACTGGATTAGAATGAATGATGTCTTTAAATAAAATTGAAACATATTTCTACAATATTCTGATTATTTAAATAAAAAGCATCCTCCAAATACACAATACTTATAATCAAGATAAAGAGAATGTGAAGTAGTAAAGGAAGAGAAAGAAATTAAGCAAACCTCTGCTGCCTCACTGGGTCACTCTAATAAGGTTGTCTGAAAAACTGGGGAAGTTCACCCACTTGCCAATCAGGAGGTACAACACAAGTGTTTAAATCATCTCTCTCCCTTTCTCCTCCATAGATCTCTCTCACTCTCCTTCTTTCTTTAAAATGGTTGCACTATTTCCCTATCAACTTAGGCCTTTTCCCCAATAATCTCTTAACTTTAAGCAGGATGTGCCCAGGGCTGAAGTAATACTTAACAGTGCCCCAGGCTTAAGCAGTGTCAAATCCCATCAGATATACCTGTATTATACTAGATCTTTTCATTAACAAACATACTGTTTCTAGTGAATATCTCACTCCTAATGTTTTTGACAAAAATTTGAGTTTGTCAGGTGTTAGGTGTTAGAGGTTTTATGAGCAACAAGATGTTTTCTGGATACATGGAATGGAGTAGACTGTTTGATTTATGGTCATCCACTAAATGAAATTTTCTCCAAGAATTATATGATTGGATTTTCAAAGAAGAAATACAAATAAAAATTAACAAAGAGTGACAAATTTCTGAAAGCATTGCATGTTTGTGTTTCCAATAGATTAACATAAGTGACACAGTCCATAATTCATAAGATAAATGTCTATCTATCTATCTATCTATCTATCTATCTATCTATCTATCTATCTATCTATCTATCTATTGTGGTCCACCAGGCTGGCACTGCCAGCTGAACCTGACACAGACACACGTGGGACACAAGTTCACGGCACACAATGCCTTCCCCGTTCCCCACAAGTATAACACAGTCCCAGAACAAGCACAGCACACTACCATTCATCTCTTCCTTCTCTTTATCTTTCTCCAGCTTCACTCAAGCTTCGTCACTCCTCCTCCCAACTCTGGCTCCCCGAGTAGTGGCTGCTGGCTCCTTTTATAATGCACCCGGAAGTGCTCCAGGTGCGTGATTATAATTACTTATAATTACTTGTAATTAATTATAATTACTTGTTTCCGGCAGCACTTCTGGGTGTGGCAGAACAACTGCCCATAAGGGCTCAGCAGCTCCTGCTGCAGCACCCCCTGGTGGCGCCTGCAGATTCCAACAGGGCTGCACCACACTCCAACTCCCATGCAGCCCTGCGGGAGTCTGAGGCACTGCCGCAACCCTGTTGCCATCTAGAGTCCCTGTGGAGGTAACGCTCTGGCCACATTTGCTCCCCTAGTCCTCCCAGCATTGGAGGCGTCCCAGCCAGTCAAGAGCCCCGGCCACACGCTACACCATCTATCTATCTATCTATCTATCTATCTATCTATCTATCTATCTATCTATCTATCTATCTA
>JANRMT010061414.1:28766616-28787362 GCA_026402145.1 Polypterus bichir lapradei
CTATCTATCTATCTATCTATCTATCTATCTATCTATCTATCTATCTAATCCTGCCAAATACACCAAATACTATCTATCTATCTATCTATCTATCTATCTATCTATCTATCTATCTATCTATCTATCTAAATATTCTACAATGTGAAGTTTCCATTTACGAGTATAAATTAAGGAAGTTACCACTACTGCTTTATTGCTTTAGGATTCTGGGATTGTTGGTACCTCTTCTCTGTGTGCCCACATGGTCTTTCTTCTGGTACTGCATTTTTCCTCCCACATTCCAAAGATGTTCTTCTAAAATTAATTAGATGCTCAAGCTTTGGTCAGCATAAGAAATTGTGAGCGAGTATGAATGACAAACAATTAGCAATACTTCATTTCAGCCTTGCTCCTTATGTGGTCACGTTCACAGTCCAGATGTTGGATTACATGGGTTCAGTAAATGGATCATTAAATTAATGGACAGTAAGAGCGCTCTTAGCTGGCTTCACAAATACTGTAAACCTTGCACGTGCTTGTCCAGAGGTGGTCTGGCTCTCTGACTGATATATAAATGGCAAGTTAAAGATCCTGAATCACCTCGGTCTGCTGTTTGTGTTGACCTCAGACCCTGTGAAATCTAACATTTCATTCTCAATTCACCCTACATCAGCGTTTCTCAACCTTTAAGTATATGTGACCTGAGTTTTCATAACAGTTTTAATCGCCCCCCCAACGTTTTTTTGAAAGGAGCCCACTAATATCAATTTGTTTTTTTTTAATTAATGATATATCATAGATGCATATTTTATTATACCTATTTAACTTTTATCAACATTTATCTAACTCTATATTTATTTTTCTAGTATCAGAATGTAGTTTAAGTTAATTTGTTTTGGTTTCAATAGATGTATTTTCATATTTTCAATTCTTGTTTTCTTTTTTTCACATCTTCGCGGCCCCCTTTTTGTTACTTCATGCCCCCCTAGGGGGCCCGCTCCACAGATTGAGAACCATTGCCCTACATCAAGAAGAGAATTTTGCTGAAAAAAATCCCGTTTGTATTTATTCTCAGGACTTGATATCTGGAGTCACATCTGTCGTGCTTTTTGTTTCTAAGAAGTGTGTTGCGTCGGGACATTTTACATGTGGTGCACTGCAATGCTTCAGTTTCCGTGAACTTAATGAAGACATCACACTCTCTTTGTAATTAATTATAAAGACAAATGTGGGGCTACAAACAGCCTGATATTAAGATATACCCCTCAGTAAGTCTCATTTATATTTGTATTTGTGCCATCTGCCTCTATTGGATGATAAAAATTATCCATCCATCCATTATCCAACCCGCTATATCCTAACTACAGGGTCACGGGGGTCTGCCGGAGCCAAACCCAGCCAACACAGGGCGCAAGGCAGGAAACAAACCCCGGGCAGGGTGCCAGCCCACTGCAGGGAACACACACACATCCACACACCAAGCACACACTAGGGACAATTTAGAATCGCCAATGCACCTAACCTGCATGTCTTTGGACTGTGGGAGGAAACCGGAGCACCCGGAGAAAACCCACGCAGATACGGGGAGAACATGCAACACGGGTCTCTCCACTGCGAAGCAGCAGTGCTACCCACTGTGCCACTGTGCCGCCATGATAAAAACTATGCTTGGAAAAATGAAGGGGCAATGGAAAAGTAAAAAAGTAATTATTCTGAGCGACAAATGTTATTATGTTTGGAAATACAACAGCATTCCATTCTTCATGATGTGTGTTAAGAAAGTGAAGAGCATGTACTGGTAGTTGATCATTTATGACTTGGCAGACTGAGAGCTGAATCAGGTCATTCAGTTAAAAATATTTGGTTCAATACAGCAGCAGACTTCATGTTGTAAAGTTGCTGAGAGACCCAAGGACCAGGCTGGTGAGACAGAGAGGTAAAATAATAACTGGACCACTAAGGAGATGGTCCAAGCTGCTATTGGCACCCAGAGGCTTATATTCTGTACTTATTGTATTTCCAGCTGCACTGCTGCCATCTCCTGAAGAGAGGTCACCCTATTAATGATCCACAGTAAAAGCATTTTCTTATTTTGTGAGACCACCGTAATTATTGACTGCTTCCTCTTGATGGCACAGCACAGAGAAGCAGCTTATTTTTCCCTTGAGGTAAACTTTGCTGTAATTGCCGCTTACGCATGCAGGATGGAACTCGGAGCTGAAGTAATAAGTAGCTTATTTTCTTCTGCACTATGTGTGGATGGTTTGTTATGAGACTCATCTTTATACTTAGAGAATAACAACGAATCCTCCTGCTTGTTTATATGGTGTTACCAGACAAATGACACCGACCTCTCAGAAATCATCAGGTGAAAACCTCTGCCAGCAGTCGATGCCAACTTTTTACTTTTCTAGCATAACTCACTAACCTGACTAAAGTGATGGCAGCTTCTCACTCTTCTCTGCTGTTCCTGGGCTGCTCCCACTTTAGACCACCTGCTGTTCCTCCAGCTGTTTGGCAACATATGCGGCAGCTCTGGTTTGACCGTTAAGTTTTCTAGTTGTGCTCATGTCTTGGCTTCAGTATTTCTCTCCTTCAGGCACATCTTCATATTTCATCCCCTGAATATTTTGACTTAATGTTAAAACCTATAAAACATCGACCCTACATAGAAATGGGAGAAGCTGAAAAAGAAGAAAAAGAAGTTGCTGGTTCTTTGACTAGGTGCTACCCTGCTATCTCTGCTCATGTTTTTGACTCTGTTTGTATCACTTATTTGCACAGAAAATTAAAAAAAGAATATTAGCATTTTTTAGAGAAGTCTCAAGGCACTAAGTAACCTAAGTTTTGATTATGACTGGAAGAAAATAGCATGTGGTGTAAAATATCCAAACAACCCTAGTACTATAAAGGAAAGGAACGAAGGAGTGTCAAGATTACACAGAAAATGTTTCATTATTTATTTAATTATTATTCTTTATTCTTTTATGCCCATCTCTGTATTGGGGACTCTTTTTTGTGCCCTCTCTAGTGCCATCTTCTTCACCATTCTGAATTATTTCCCTCATTTCTTTGCTAGCTCTTCAGTTCTATCTATGCAGGTACACCTTGGTCTGTTCCAGCTCTGCTTATTCTCTTGTCATGCTTCCATATGCTGTTTCACTTACCTTTCGGGCCTTGATTATGTCCCAGGAAATGGGACCACCTGCCAATCACCGCCAGGAACTGCTCCACCATTAATCTGGATTTATACAAAAATAGTCAAAACAGACAAGAAGCACAAATTTTAAACCCAGCCAGGGGAGAAACTCTGGCTGAAACATGAGAAAAAACACTATTCACGACAAAACTGACAGTGAACCTGACTACATTTACTGTTAATGATATTCTAATGATGAATCATTCTGACCCAAGAATGCTGGGGACTTCAAATTAGGACAACCATTTGTGGATACTACAAGCTGAACCTGCTCTGTTCAAATGTTATTGTCTTTAAATGTAAACCTGTGGCACAACTGGGTAGGTCTTACTACATCTACTACTACTACATCTTTCTGCCACCGACAGGCCTGTTATTTATGGCAGCAGCTCTCTTACCATGCAAGCCAGAGGTTCTATCTATCTATCTATCTATCTATCTATCTATCTATCTATCTATCTATCTATCTATCTATCTATCTATCTATCTATTTAAATAGTCTGCAATGTGAAGTTTCCATTTAAAAGTATAAGTTAAGGACGTTAGCGCTACTGCTAGTACTATAATGGAACGGAACAAAGGAGTGTCAAGATTATAGAGAAAATGAAAATCATTTATTAATTTATTACTATTCTTTATTCTTTTGTGCCAACCTCTGCATCTCTTTTTGTGTCCTCTCTAGTGGTGTCTTCTTCACCATTCTGAATTGTTTCCCTCATTTCTTTGCTACCTCTTCAATTCTGTGTATATAGATACGTCTTGGTCTACTCCTGTTCCACGTATTCTCTGGTCGTACTTCTATGTGCTGTTTCACTTTCCTATTTGACCCCTTTCTATTTGCATGGTCAAACCATTTCTGTTATTATTCTTCAGTTTTCTCCCAGCACAGTTTTCTCTCCACTTCTGCCCATATTCTTTCATTCATCACCCAGTCCTATTGATTGTATGCCTGAAGACTTTGTTTTTGGTTGTTTGGATTACACTTACTTGTTTGCTCATAACAGACAATGTCTCATTACCACACATCAGAGTAATTATATAAGCTGAATTGCACAGACCATTTTTAGTTTTTTTGCTGGCCTCTCCCTGACCTTTCATTGTGCCATTCATTTCAAATAAATGTGGTTAGCCTTCTTAATCCTCCTACACACTGCCCTTTCTATCTTCCAGCCACTTGCCACTAGTGTCCCCAGGTATTCATATAAGGTCACCTGCTCCACCTCTTTGCTTTCACATTTCTCTGAGATGTTTGAACAATTCTTTCCTCCTACTGAGTCTCATGATCTTACTTTTCACTCTGCTCATCTCCATTCTCCATTTCTGTAAGTTTCTCTGCTAAAACTAGGAGGTAGTCCCAAAAAGTTGTAAAGGGACTTCCTATAATGCCCTCTAGAGGGGGGTATACGGCCAAACCCTGGCTTGATAAAGGAGAATACACAGAAACTTCATAAAAATAAAAAGGTTTCATTCTTCTCAAAAATACTCTGTAATATGGTAAAGCTCCTTAGAGCACATTGACAAAAATGGAGTTGCCTAAAAACACAGAAGTCCAAGGCAAACATAGTCCCAATACAGAATTCAGAGTACGGAGGTCAAAAATCCAGAGATATCAAAAAGCACAATCACAGGAAAAACATGAGAACTCACCAAAAAACTCAACAGTGCGTTCAAAATTAACCACCAGGAACTTTGGGAGGCCCTCTGGATTTATAGGGCCGAGGGGAGTTTCTAGTGGTGACTTGCAGGTGGCTAAGCCTCTTAGGGGACCACCCATAAAATACCTGGAAAGTAACGCTAGCAGCTTTCATACACAGACACAATCAAAAACAAGGATAATAAAAAAAAAATTAGGAAAAGTAACATTACTGTAGGAATAAATACAAGAAACAAAAATGAACAAAGCAGACCCGACATATACAGTTGTGCTTGAAAGTTTGTGAACCCTTTAGAATTTTCTATATTTCTGCATAAATATGACCGAAAACATCATCAGATTTTCACTCAAGTCCTGAAAGTAGATAAACAGAAACCAGTTAAACAAATGAGACAAAAATATTATACTTGGTCATTTATTTATTGAGGAAAATGATCGAATATTACAGATTTGTGAGTGGCAAAAGTATGTGAACCTCTAGGATTAGCAGTTAGTTTGAAGGTGAAATTCGAGTCAGTTGTTTTCAATCAATGGGATGACAGTCAGGTGTGAGTGGGCACCCTGTGTTATTTAAAGACCAGGGATCTATCAAAGTCTGCTCTTCACAACACATGTTTGTGGAAGTGTATCATGGCACGAACAAAGGAGATTTGTGAGGACCTCAGAAAAAGAGTTGTTGATGCTTATCAGGCTGGAAAAGGTTACAAAACCATCTCTGAAGAGTTTGGACTCCACCAATCCACAGTCAGACAGATTGTGTACAAATGGAGGAAATTCAAGACCATTGTTACCCTCCCCAGGAGTGGTCGACCAACAAAGATCACTCCAAGAGCAAGGCGTGTAATAGTCGGCGAGGTCACAAAGGACCCCAGGGTAACTTCTAAACAACTGAAGGCCTCTCTCACATTGGCTAATGTTCATGTTCATGAGTCCACCATCAGGAGAACACTGAACAACAATGGTGTGTATGGCAGGGTTGCAAGGAGAAAGCCACTGCTCTCCAAAAAAAACATTGCTGCTCGTCTGCAGTTTGCTAAAGATCACGTGGAGAAACCAGAAGGCTATTGGAAGAATGTTTTGTGGACGGATGAGACCAAAATAGAACTTTTTGGTTTAAATGAAAAGTGTTATGTTAGGAGAAAGGAAAACACTGCATTCCAGCATAAGAACCTTATCCCATCTATGAAACATGGTGGTGGTAGCATCATGGTTTGGGCCTGTTTTGCTGCATCAGGACCAGGACGGCTTGCCTTCATTAATGGAACAATGAATTCTGAATTATATCAGAGAATTCTAAAGGAAAATGTCAGGACATCTGTCCATGAACTGAATCTCAAGAGAAGGTGGGTCATGCAGCAAGACAACGACCCTAAGCACACAAGTCGTTCTACCAAAGAATGGTTAAAGAAGAATAAAGTTATTGTGTTGGAATGGCCAAGTCAAAGTCCTGACCTTAATCCAATCGAAATGTTGTGGAAGGACCTGAAGCAAGCAGTTCATGTGAGGAAACCCACCAACATCCCAGAGTTGAAGCTGTTCTGTACGGAGGAATGGGCTAAAATTCCTCCAAGCCGGTGTGCAGGAATGATCAAAAGTTACCAGAAATGTTTAGTTGCAGTTATTGCTGCAAAGGGGGGGTCACACCAGATACTGAAAGCAAAGGTTCACATACTTTTGCATTCACAAATATGTAATATTCGATCATTTTCCTTAATAAATAAATGACCAAGTATAATATTTTGTCTCATTTGTTTAACTGGTTTCTCTTTATCTACTTTTAGGACTTGAGTGAAAATCTGATGACGTTTTAGGTCAAATTTTTGCAGAAATATAGAAAATTCTAAAGGGTTCACAAACTTTCAAGCACAACTGTAAATCTGAACCCCAGTTGTGGGGGAAAACTCTGTGGCTGAAACACAACAATCTCCTTCCAAGCTGTCACTGCCTCTTGTAGCTCATATCTCAATTGAATTATTAACACAATTGTCAGCAAATAACAATGACTTCAATTTGAACTGGGTTCTGATCTACAATCCCAAATCAGAAAAAGTTGGGATGGTATAGAAAATGCAAATTAAAATAAATTAGGGTCAGTAATGAGGTAAAAAAATGAAATAATGATGTGATTTCAAACAGGTGATGTCAACAGGTGATTATAACCATGATTTGGTACAAAAGCATTATCCACCAAAGGCTTAGACTTTGAGCAGCAAAGATGGGCAGAATATCTCCATTTTGTCAACAAATGTGTGAGAAAATTGTTAAGATATTTAAAAAGAATGTTCCTCAAAGAAAGATTGGAAGGGATGTGCATATGTTCCTCTCTACAGTGTATAAATGATTTAAGGACTTTGGAGGAGTTTCAGTGTGGAAAGAGCAAGAGTGCATGGCTAAGCTAAACCTTTGTGATCTCCTCAATCCCTCAGATGGCACTGCATCAAGAACTGTCCGGAAGCAAGCTGGATGGAAGGACCAGGGGGAGAGGGCATGTACAAAGCACTACCTCCCTCAAGGTGCTAGAGGGTAGTATTCCTGGCTGGTTGTGGCATCATGGATTCCTGCAGGTTACACTGGGATTTGGAGTATGGCACAGCCCTGTTGGGTTCCGTGAGGGCCACCAGGGGGAGCTGTAGAACCCTACTTTGGGCTTTCACCACACCTGTGAGTGATTCCAGGTCTGATTAATGAGCCACCTGGAACACCCCCAGAGCCAACATAAAAGGAGCTGCCTCACTCCACTCAGTGAGCCAGAGTCAGGAGGAAGAGGAAGAGGAAGAGGAGGAGGAAGAGGAGGAGGAAGAGGAAGAGGAAGAGGAAGAGGAGGAGGAAGAGGAGGAGGGATGCAAACAGGAGGAAGAGGAGGACAACAAAGAAAAAAAAGAAGTAGAAGTAGGACTGTGTATTTGGTGCTTATGTACTGTGCTGCAGTGGGGAGCGAGAGAGCGACGCAGTCCACATGTAAAAATAAACGTGTGCTCGTGTCTATGCCTGTCTGTGTTGCGGTTTGAGCAGCTGGAGCACCCCTGGTTTCTACAAGCTGATATAACAACATGGACAAGGTATTGCTTTAGCAAACCTTTGTCAAGCACTACAATATGGAGTAACATTAACAAATACCATTTGAAACTTTACTGTGCAAAAAAGAAGCCTCAAGTTAACCACATCCAGAAGTTTTGTCGAGCTTCCTGGACTGCTATACAAGAAGGGCCAGAACAGACTGGACAGCCTGAGGAGACTCAGGTCTTTTGATGCATGCAACACACTTCTGAAAATGTTCTACCAGTCCATAGTAGCCAGTGTGTTGCTCTACGCCGTGGTCTCCCGGGGAAGCAACTTAAGCTGAAAAGAAGCAAAATACCTGAACAAACTGATCAGGACAGCCTGCTCCATCATGGGGCAAACCCTGGACACACTAGAAGCTGTTGTGGAAAAGAGGATGATGGCAAAATTGGATGCCATCACGAAAAATCCCCTCCATCCCCTCCAGCAGGCACTCTCTCGGAATACTTTTAGCCACAGGGTCATTCCACAGCAGTGTACTAAGAAACAAACGGCTCTGGGGGTCTTTTGTCCCTGATGCTATCAGGCAATTCAATGCTTCCTGCTGATGTACTCTTTTAAGTTAATTTTGAAATTTCTGCACAACCTACATTTATTTATGTATTGATTGATTGATTGGTTGAGTGGCTGTATCATTTGTCCAGTGAGCATGTATCCTTGTTTCTTATGTTTCTGCTGCTGTATGCATCTGAATTTCCCTTTGGGTTTAATAATGTTTATTTAATCTAATCTAATTTTAATTGGCCAATTATTGTGTTTTTGGTTTTTTGCTTACCTTTCTTCACACTCCTACCTGTGTATATGCAATAAAAACCAAATGGTTTGATGGGTCTCCTTGCTTTAATCTCTCCAACATCTAAAATGATCTGAGAATTCTCTTGCTTTGTTAATGACTTTTTCCACTGTTCTGTAAGATCTTCTGATAACCCTGATAAGCCTGTCTGGTTCTCCTGAAGGACTCTCCTTACTCTTTCTCTATGTACCTTACTAAGGTCTCAGGTTCAAGTCCTCCCAAACTCTGGCCTCTTCAGTTTTCACACAATAGGTGGCAACCTGCATCTGTCGTTCTCTATGGTTCTTTGTATGAGTGACAAAAAATGTTCTTAAAATGTGTGGAATTTGCCATTCACAAGTGTGGAGCTGTCCCTGTGTTCCTGTTGAGGAGTTTATTTTCAAGTAACAGTAGAGATCCACTGTATTAGTTCCCATCATAATTTTCCTATAAACTCTTTTCCTCCGCTAATCCTTCTTCCATATCCTCTTGTAGTCTCCTTCCAATATTAGTGACAAATTGTCAAACATGGGGGTGGTGGGTAGAATGGGAGTCAAAAATCATAGACTACAACATAAGTAATATTAATTCAACTTGACTGCATTCAATTACATACCACTGACAACACTGAGGACTTGAGTTCAGATATTTGTCATCAGTATTGAAAAAAAAAATCATCAGGAGAGGGCCATAGTAATGGTTTTATTAAACACAGCGTTAAAAATGATGACGGGTTTATGGAGAGCGGTCTCGATATGTGAGGGAGTGGAGCTTTTGAAGTCCTGCTGAAAGGTGGTGTAATGTATCACTCTTATTAAGCAAAGGAACCATCACACTCTTCTCTCATTTACTTCTTCCTCCTGGCCCATATTTTGGAACCAGTAAGTCTTTATTTTTCCCTGCTTAATCATCTCCTGAGCTACAGTATCTCGTCCTGCCCTGCTGCCTTTCTCTTGTTTACTTTTTTGTTGTATCTGCCACTTGCATTGATGGCGTCAAATGAAATTATTTTGGCCTTCTTTCGATAGTTGTGCTATACTTACATCTTTACTTGTGGTGTTTACATCCTGTCACTTGTCATTGCTGTCCTTAATTGCCTTATATTGATTTCCTTACTTTTCCTAATCCTCAAATTATTTTCCAAAGCACTTTCCTTTTTTCTTAAAAATGTATTTTTTTGTAACCCTACAAACATTTTTGTCCTAGCTAGCAATATCCTTCTTCTTCTTCATCCATTATCCTGTTCATTTAGACTTTGTGTTCACCTTCTGTTTTCCAACATACATCCTTGCTCTCTTATTTTAAAGGAATACTCCACCTAAATATTATATTTATATTTTACTTACCACATGTAGTTTGTAGTAATAGCTAAGAAATATTTTTAATATCATGTTTTCATGCAGAATGGAGATTAAAACGCTTTATGGGAAAATACAAACTAATGGTTAACAGTGCTGTGCAACTGCAAACTGCAAAGAAAGAAACATAATTCATGTCAGTGCTCTAATCAAGTAAAACACATGTCATGTTTGGTCAAATATTGCTAAAGAGTGACAGACAAGCATGCTTGAGGACCTCCCAGTTGGCTCAGGTAAGCCAAGTAATATCATCACCAGGACGCTGTCATTAACCGTGTCTCTTGTTTCCTTCACAGCATGGAGTTGGCGCTAGGAGATGCCAACTAGCCCCAGCCCCCCATCAGGAGTCGGAAGGCCCACCCCTCCCGGAAGGTGGTCTTTTTAAATGGGGAGCCAAGAAATGGAGGTTATCTTATGATTCAAGCCAAGAGATGAGGTGGAGCTCTCTGTGTTTGGTAGCAGGTGAGGAGCACATGATTGCTTTGTTTTGCATCCTCTGGCAGGGGACTTTTTTGATTGAGTTTGTTTATTGGGTTATTTTCAGTTGGAAATGGATAGTTCCAGAAATATTAGTATACATCATAAATAGGAACATCAAGTCACATGGGGATGACTTTTTGACTGAAGATTCTCCATTTTCTCCTCAAGAGTCTTATCATAAGTTCTAAAACTCCCCATTGGTTTGCATTAAAACATAAACTTTTTTTATCTCCATTCTGCATGAAAATATGAGACACAAATTATTCTCAGCCATCACTACAGACTACATGGGGTGAGTTACATATGAAAAGAATGTATTATTTTTGAGTTAAATATTCCTTTAGGCTTTTCATACCTCTTTACTTTCTGCCTTTGTTCTCTTCAAAAGCCTGAAGTCACCTATAAGCAACATATGATCTGTGGTGAGCTCAGCACCTCAAATTGCATTTGCGTTCTTCATTGCATAATTAAGTTCTTTGGTGCATGCTACATAATCAAAATTACTTTCTGCGGCTGCCTCCAGCTCCACAGGTGAGCTGATGAATCATTTTATGGGGGGAAATAAGAGCTGCAGATTTTTCATTTAATGTTTGATGTTAACCTTTCTTGATTATTGTTCCTGGCTTCCTCTCCTCCATATTTTCCAACAGTTCCATGTCCTACTGCTAGGTCATTCCCTATCCTACCAATTTTGATCTTTAATCTCCATTGCCTTTCTGCCTCTGTTCATCACCTCTATGAAATAAATACTTCTGAGACAAACTAAAGAACATTCTAAGTGGTGTCTGAAACTTTACATGTGTGATAGATCACAGGACTGGGCTGATAAACCACACAGCCTTACCTGGCAGGGAGGTTGGTGTTGTGGATGGACAGGCAGGCACTGCCTCCCAAGATTACGCACTGGATAGCAGCATTCCTGGGCCAGTATGAACATTCATGTAGCTGCAGAGCATAAGAACATAAGAAAATTGACAAATGAGAGGAGACCATTCACATCATCAAGCTCGTTTGTTTAGCTAATAGATAAGCTGTCCCAATATCTCATCCAGGTTGTCAAGGATTCTGCTTCAACTATGTGTCTTGGTAATCCCACAACTATTCTCTTAAGGAAATGCTTTTTGTTTTAAATGCACTTCCACTTCATTTCCACTGATGTCCTTGACTATGTGATTCACCATTAAGCCAAAAGAATGTTGCTGGATCTACACCTGAATTAGGCCCCCACGCAGTCTCCTCTGCTCAAGATTAAACAGGTTTAATTCTCTGAGTCTGTCAGAATGTCCTTAAGTCCTGGGATGTACTTGGTTGAAGTTCTGCACTTCTGTCTTTCTTGTACTGTGGTGACCAGAACTTCACACAATATGTGATCTTACTAGTGCATTACATAGCTTGAGCATAACGTCCCTTGACTTAAATTCAACAGTATTTATGATATAACCCTAATATTTTATTTGCTTTTTTAGTTGCTTCTGTGCCTTGCTTAGTCAATGAAAATGTTATGTCAGCATAAACCTCTAAATCCATTTCAGAGGTCCATTCCTGTATGACAGTGTCTCCCATCTTGAATTTGTAACTGATATTCATGTTGCCCACATGTAGCACTTTTCTGCATTAAACTGCATTTTCAAGGTGTTCATCTAGTTCTGAAGGTTTTCCAGGCCTTTTTGCTGCCTCCTTGATGTCTGCCATTCCTCCAGTTTTGGTGTCATCTGTGAATTTCACAAGTTTTACTGGCTATACCAGAATCAATGCTATTAATATAATTCAGAAAAAGTAATGGTCCAAGGACAGACAACTGAGGGACTCCATTGGTGACCTTGTTCCATGTGATTCTCTTCTTATGTCCTCCTGCTGGTTAACCAATTAGAGATCCAGTTTTGTACGTTACCTCTGTGCCTACAGCTACTAGTTTCAGAATTAATCTTTGGTGTGGGACCACTGAGTCAAAGGCTTTTTGAAAGTCTAAGTAAATGATGTTGTATGCTTTGTTTTTGTCAACTATTCCAGTTGCTTCTTCAAAAAAATCTAAAGGATTGGTTTGACAGGACCATTCTCTCATAAACACATGGCGACTGCTATTTAGTATATTATTTTTGTTTAGGTAGCTTTCTAATTTATTTCTTGTTATAATTTTTTTTTTTTAATTTTGCATGGCACTGAAGTAAAACGTATTGACCTGTAATTACCAGGATACATTTTATCTCCCTTCTTGAAGATCGAAGTCAAATTTCTTCCTTTATAAATACTTGGGTTAAATATTTGTTCGGTTCATTTGCTATTTCCTTCTCATTTTCAATGTTTTCTCCAATTGTGTCCCTAAGGTTTCTTAAATTATCTTTTATCACCTTTTTACTACAGTAGTACTGAAAAAAACTGCTTACTGTTCATTTTGGCTTCTCTAGCAATTTTTATTTTGGTTTCCCTTTTGATGTTTCAAATGCTTTTTTGATCATTTGGTGTAGTTTCTGGTATTCCTCTATGTCAGAATTATCTGTTTTTTTTTTTAATTTTCTTCTTTCAGTGATATTTTCCATTTTATTTTTTTAATAACACTCCCATTTATTTATTTTGGCCAACATCTTTTTGTTTTATTGCTTTTCGGAATAAACTTACTTTGAGCCTGGATCAGAAGATCTCTGAAGTGACACCACCTGTCATTTCTTGTTGCTGAGTTTTTTTCTTTCCCTTTTGATGTTTTGTAGTTCATCCCCATAAATTCTGCTTTCCTTAAGTTATGCAGTACGTCTTCATTTTGGTGCACATTTATGTGTTTTCAAAGATTATCTCAAATTTTTTAAAATATCAGTAATTTCTGTTCTCGTTACTCTGTCCTTATTGTTTGAAAAGATGAGCTCTAGTCAGGCGTCACCATGTGTTGAGCTTCAGATAAACTGGGTGAGAAAACTGTCATTTGTCATCTGCGGCATTTCAGTTTCATCTTTCGTATTCCTGATGTATTTCGTATTTCCTGTTTGGAAAGTTAAAATCACCCATGACCACTACATACCCTTTGTTGCACATATATTGTAGTTCATTAAATAACATTTTATTATCTAACATATCATAATTTGGTGGCCTGTAGCAAACACCAATAACCAGAATGAATGAAAATATGTGTTTTCTTCTATTTCCCTTGTTTATTTAAGGTTATCAACTTACTCCTACTCCTGTTTGTACTATTGTGTATGTCGTTAATCCGCATAGGGCCCTGCAAGCAGGTCCTCCAACTTACAAGGAAAACTTGGGGTTTGGTGGTAGGATTGGCACTCCAGCCATCATTAAAAATGTAACACTATTCCAGCGTGGTGCTGAGGTGTCACCCACTGCACTCGGGTCCCAATCCAGGTGTTTCAGTGCATTCTTCCAACCTTATAGCTTGTTCATCATTGGAAAAACATCAAATGATCAAAGGGAAGAGTTGTTCCATGCTTCCTGTTTAATCAGATAAAGATTTTTTCAAGTTTTAGTCGACATTGATGTACCAAACCCCGATACCTTGACAGATCCTACCTTGACAAAGCACCTACAATGTTATTTGTATGCCTGTCTAGTTATACAAGCAACAAACACAGTAATCAAACAGTGACTCCTATTTGATTTTATATGTCAGAAGCACAGTTTGGACCAAATAATATTGTATATAAAAGAAGACAAGTGGGCTGTCTCAAGGGAGGAACCACAATTTGGATCAGCTTCATCATGATAACTTTTAACCTTTTGCACTGGTGACATCACGGGTTGCAACTTCCTGACTTTAGTCTCTAACAACAGCAAAGTAACCACTCCATAAAATGGTGGCGAAAAGCGATCACAACAGTTGGATCACAAAAGCTGAAACCACTACTGATGAAGCATTTTGCATTTATTTATTTCATGGGTGCCATCATGTTGTACATTATTTATTCCTAGGCACCAACATGGAGTATTGTCATTAGGGTGATACTAATTTCCATATAATTCCCAATGCATCCAAACTTTGTTACAAAATAAAGGAACCATTTAGTTATTGAGCACACATCTGGTTTGGAGTTGTTTGGTTAAGACTGGCTTTGTTAGTGACTTTAAATTTAGCCATCTCTCTTGAATTTTGACAATCGACTGGTCTTTAATATTTCCACAATTTCTGCATTTCTGTAATGCCCCCTACAATTTCACTCACATGTTTTAAATTTCAGCCTGACCAGCCATGTATTATCAGGCATGATAAGGAGGAAAGTTGTGAAGACACTTCTATAATACAAAATAGGAGCAGAGGTGACTGTCATCTTAACGAGACCTTCAGATACTGAGTGTTAAGGCTGGAAAGCAGACAAACTCCTCATCTTGTTATGTAGGTGATGAATAGTATGGTGTGAGTAGTGACCCAGATGGGAATTTTGAGTTGAAAGAAAATGATATTTATTAAGGCTAAAAGAAAAAAGAGTAACCAAAACTATCAGGAGTTTTAAAACATGAAAAGGTAAGCAATGGAAAAAGAACAAAAACAATAAGCAAAAGCAAATTCATAAAAACTTTAAAATGTGTTAAACTCTAAACACTATATAAGCAGAGTATCCAAAAAAAGAAACAGCAAACTGAAATCCAAAAGACAGCACTTGATCAAATCACTAGCAAACAAGAGCAACTACAATAAAGGCCTTCACAAAGGCACAATACTAGAACAGGGAAAGATGGCACCATTTCACATTTCTTTTATTTATCACATAACTTAATTATTATTAATAAGAAACAGACTAAGAGGGGTAGATTTGTGAAGAACTGCATGTGAAATGAGAGGCTGAGACAGAGTCCAGAGCCCACCCTGATAGTCTTAGTTTTGCCTCAACATTTAGAGTTTAAATAAAAGATTTAAAACCCAATAAATTTCGCCTGATGTTCCATCCATGCCAGCTGGTGCACGACTTTCTCTCATTTTCTGTAATGAGGTCCTCTGTCTCTGAATACACCTCTCCCCTGAGGCCATCATTATCTTCATAACCAGGATGTTGATGAGGGTGAGTAGGATTTAGAGAGGACTTTTACATCAGAAAACCAACTACTGCTTTTATTATCTTAGTAAGATTTCAAAGCATAACTGGACAACTTCAATAGTAAAATGACATGTTTCTGGCTCCTATAAGAAACAAAAAACAAGCTTACCCTCTTTTCTCTACAGCCACTTTGAGAGCAGTTGTTCACCGGTACACCTGAGTCCATGGCTCCGTGTATCTTTAAGTAATGTTCATGCGAGAAAATCAATAGAAACAAGTTAAATAAAGACAAGGAAATGAGACATTGCCCTTTATCTGACCCTCTATTACCATTTAATTGTATATATACAGTAACTTCTTATTGTGTCTTATAAGTGGCCTACAGAACAGCTGACTGGCTTTGGCATATAAACTTTAACTCTCACTGAAGGTTGTGGGCTTCGGCATTTTCTCTAAATATTTTCAATGAATTGGGATTTTTAGTTAAATCTTGTTCAACTCATTCTTGAGTTAAGAATTGCGGGCAAGTGATGAATTACATTTTATTATTTTCTTCACAGTAATTTGCTGATTATAGTCAAAGAAAGCCAGAGCTCATCATTGGTGTGATACATAAATGCATCAGTGAAAGGCACTATATAATAGATAGATAGATAGATAGATAGATAGATAGATAGATAGATAGATAGATAGATAGATAGATAGATAGATAGATAGATAGATAGATAGAACTGTATTAATTGCAGTTAGAAGACATGGGTTCACTTCCCGGGTCCTCCTTGTGTGGAGTTTGCATGTTCTTCCCGTGTCTGCGTGTGTTTCCTCCGGGTACTCAGGTTTCCTCCCACAGTCCAAAGACATGCAGGTTAGGTGCATTGGTGATCCTAAATTGTCCCTTGGTGTGTGTGTGTGCCCTGCGGTGGGCTGGCGCCCTGCCACCTTGTGCCCTGTGTTGGCTGGGATTGGCTCCAGCAGACCCACCGTGACCCTGTAGTTATGATATAGCAGGTTGGATAATGGATGGATGGATGGATAATAGCAGACAAAACAGGCATAAAAATGCGTATAATACGCAATGTAATATTAAGTGTACTAACATGGTACAAATATGCATATAACAAGAATTATCTTTAAGTATATTAACAAAGTGTAGGTATTTACTAAGTGTAAAGTGATTAGAATTGCACATATACAGTAGATTACAATTTCACAGTACATGATGTCAGTCATTGGCACAATATCATTGTCTGTTAAGATGCCCATTAGACCACCTCAGGACACATGGGTCAATATCTCCTTGCCTGAAGGGTGATTCATTGTAGAATGTGATAGCTGAAGGTAGAAACAACCTCAAGTTGTGCTCCTGGGATCAATGCAGTTGTCGCAGTTTATTATTGAATGTGCCCATCAGTTTAGTCAAGACCCCATACAAGAGATAAGAGTCATTGTCCAGGATGGCCGGCAGCTCGCTGAGTGACTTCTGTCCTAACACTTCCTCAAGCAAGTCCAGTCTGAGTCCCAAGATTGAAGTAGCCTTTATCATCAGTTTATTTATTCTGCACCACCTTCACTAATGTTGTTTCCCTAAAAGACGTCTGCATAGAAAATTATGCTGACTGCTGCGGACTGATAGAAAACATGTAAGAGAGGTCTGTATACACCAAACGACCTGAACCTCCTCATGAAATAGAGGTGACTCTGACCCTTCTTGTATACAGCCTCTGTGTTGGTGCTTTACTCAAGCATGTTGTTCAGATGGACCCTGAGGTATTTCTGTGTCCTCACCACCTGCACATGTTTACCATCAATGAGAACTGGAGGCAGAGTGAGCTCAGACACAGAACAGCAAGCGGGAATGGTGCCAGACTTTTTAAGAACCCATGGATCCAAGCCGGAAGACGGCATTTTAAGGACTGTACTTTTTAATGGACATTTATTTATTGATTGTTTTTATTGTCTTTTTAAAGTTCTTATTCTTATAGTGTCCTGTTTTCACAAGGGGGCTTGGGTTGGTTTTAGTAGGGCTTCCCCCTGTTCGCTTTGCTCACCAACCCCCCCAGTCTGCGATACGCACCAGCCACTTCGCGTCTCTGCCGCTCGTGCTGTGAAGAGGGGGGCTGAACGCACCCCAAGGAGAAGCGGTTGCTCCTCCCAAACCCCCTCTTAAACGGTGATACAATGGGAAACAAATACAGTTTTTTTTTTACCTCCTCTTTGCTCGATCAGCTTCTGGCTTGCTGCTGCTGCCGTGCCACGTGATCTGCATCTCACGCTGCGCTTCAAACATTTGAAAGCCTGTACAGCAGCTGTCTTTGTCATCTACTCTTTGTCTTTTATTTCCGGCCCCAGGCGTGGTTAAATGTCTTGGCACAAAGTCTTGTCTCGTGGGACATGAGTTCTTGACATTTTATAGTTTATAATTTAAAAACGGAATAAGAATCTGAAAATCTAACAACATCACATTAAAGTTCTATAAATTCTGAAAAGAATGATACCAAACATATATATGTAGGTTTTAAAATAAGCCCAATTTAAAGAGTGACAAAAAAGTGACATAAAAACGTCACATAAAATCGTTGCACTTTTAGGCTTAGGATTTTATATATAGAGAGTAGATTGATTGTTTTTAGAGCAGTGTAGGGCCACGCCGTGGATCTGTGCCACTAGTTGCACAGGACTGGATGAAGCATAGAGCCTTCACGTACAAGTAGTGGCTTCTAAGGGGGGACGTGTGTGATAAAGTGAGGTCCATGGCTGTATTTCTAAAACATACACTGTGTGTTCATTTCAGCTGAAATCACCGTAACATAATATGGTTAGCGAATCATAACAGTAGTGGTATGATGAACCAGCTCATAGCACGGATTGTCCTTATTCGTTTAACTGTTTCTTCAAACTGTTTTCAGCATCCTTTTTACAGGCTGTCTTAACAGAGCAGCGACACACACTGGCTCCTAAATCCTTCTAATGGCCAGCAGATATTTACAGTGAAGCTGCTGTCATCTAGTGGTGTCCACTAACTTAGAGTGAGGTGACTGCCATCTTGTGGCTGTCAAATGCAAACAGTGAAGCTGCTGCCATGTAGTGGTCTCCACCTGCATCTAATGATGTTAATGCCATTTTGGGGGTCTGAAATCAGATAATGTGTCTGGTGGTCTTAGCATATTTAAGATTGAGTTGCTTTCATTTAATTGTATGTGAACTGTATTTCTCATTTTGAGACTTTCTTTGGATTTATGAATTGTTCATGTTCCCTTAAATATATTTTATTGCAGTGAAGTCACCCCTGTGCCAACTTGATTGTTTTCTTGCCATCTGCTGTTTGTTTTGCCTGATTGCGGCCATTTTGTTATGTCGATGACATTTATTACTAGTCATGGGATCACACTCTGTTATGTGTGAGCATCAGATGGCTATACAGTGATGAATTTATTCTGTGCATTGAACGCTCAAATAAAAAAACTCTGTCTTTGTACTTTAGTTAGGGGAAGTCAAAACAAGACAGTGAAAGGATCTGCTTGTTTGTTCTGTGCTTTTCGTTTAGGTGAAGAACTTTGGACTTTTCTCTGGTATTCTGATCCTCTGCCTGTTCCTCGTCTCTGCTTTGTCCTGTCATTTGGCATCTTCCTTAGCATTTGTGGAAGATAGTGACTTTAGTGCTAGGACCTTATTCTTGGTAATTAAAATGAACCTTTTAATTTTGAAAGTGTACATCATTATGAAAAACATATAAATTATTTACTAAGATTTACATAATTACATAATGACTTTAAAACTAACATAGAAATACTTATGAGAATAGCAGACTTATCAGGTCAACAGCAGGCAGGCCTGCTTGTTTTGGTTTTGTTTTTCAAAGGTTATATTTTATTTTAATTTTCTATATATTTTCTTATTGCTGTTATGTTCTCATCATGGCATTGTCATTTTATGTGATTGTTTCCTTTGGGTGCCACTAGTTTATGTGTCTGCTCACTACAGACTTGTGTGGTTGGCAGTCACATAATCATGTGACCCATGGTGGCCATGATATACAAAGTGGCAACTCATACTGAGCAAAAATCTGGAATTTAATATTTTTACTGTGAAGATTTACAAAATTAAAAAAAAAAAAAAAACAAACAAAAGGGACAACTTTTCTGGTTTTAAACTTTGGCTTGTGAATTGATTGGTACCAACTGTAATAAATATAGGTGTCCTGGGTTGCAGTCTTTCTTATTTTTAGACTGTTCATGTTTGTTTTTGTGATATATATTTTCTGGGAACAGCATTTTGTGCTTTGTTTTTTAATGGTTACAGCATTATGTTTGCATCACTGTGGTCGTGATGTTCATGATAGCCAAGCTTTTTGGTGACTGAGTGACACTTATGGAAGTTTATTCATGGGAATATTAAATGCAATCCAATGTGTTAACTACATTGCAGTGCAATGCAAATAGGAGTGGGCAGGAGGAGTAGTATAGGAAGCTAATCAAAGACTTTGTTAAATGGTGCGACTCAAACCACTTACACCTGAACACCAGCAAGACCAAGGAACTGGTAGTGGATTTTAGGAGGACCAGGCCCCTCCTGGACCCCGTGATCATCAGAGGTGACTGTGCAGAGGGTGCAGACCTATAAATACCTGGGAGTGCAGCTGGATGATAAATTGGACTGGACTGCCAATGCTGATGCTCTGTGTAAGAGAGGACAGAGCCGACTATACTTCCTTAGAAGACTGGCGTCCTTCAACATCTGCAATAAGACACTGCAGATGTTCTACCAGACGGTTGTGGTGAGTGCTCTCTTCTACGCAGTGGTGTGCTGGGGAGGCAGCATAAAGAAGAGGGATGACTCACGCCTGGACAAACTTGTGAGGAAGGCAGGCTCTATTGTAGGAATGAAGCTGGACAGTTTAACATCTGTGGCAGAGCGACGGGCACTAAGCAAACTCCTGTCAATCATGAAGAATCCACTGCATCCACTGAACAGGATCATCTCCAGACAGTGGAGCAGCTTCAGTGACAGACTGTTGTCACCGTCCTGCTCCACTGACTGACTGAGGAGATCGTTCCTCCCCCACACTATGCGACTCTTCAATTCCACCCGGGGGAGTAAACGCTAACATTATTCAAAGTTATTGTCTGTTTTTACATGCATTTTTATTACTCTTTAATTTAATATTTTTTTTTGTATCAATATACTGCTGCTGGATTATGTGAATTTCCCCTTGGGATTAATAAAGTATCTATCTATCTATCTATCTATCTATCTATCTATCTATCTATCTAT
>JANRMT010061414.1:28791269-28802369 GCA_026402145.1 Polypterus bichir lapradei
TATCTATCTATCTATCTATCTATCTATCTATCTATCTATCTATCTATCTATCTATCTATCTATCTATCTATCTATCTATCAACTCACTCAGGACCTTTCCCAAATAATGCTGGGTAATTCCCTAAAGGCCATATCAAGGCATATTATACATATTTTAAAAAATAGGGAAATATGTACAAAATGTTCGACAGACAAACCATATTAGCGAGACTACAGCATGAAGAAAACTTTTCTAACATTTGTGCAGAATTGGTCCTTGTCAAATTTCCCACTCTGTTTGTGTGTTTCAATCTTGTCACATCTTAATCTCTGTTCTTTAAAGCTGAAAAGGTTCAACTCCTTTGATCTTTTCACATAACTCATATCTCTCAGTTGCTCATCTCTGGACTTTCTCTGGTACTGTTTTCTTGTAATATGGAGTCCAAAACTGTACACAGTACCCCAGCTGAAATCTCAACAGCTTTGCTGCAAATTCCATTTTGTGTGAATTGTTTTGTTCATTGATAGTGTGGATGGATGGAGTGACACAAGAAGAGTCCAAGGAAGTGTTAGGCTGCTAGCCGGGTCACCCCCTTTAATCCAAATTTGATTACTCTCAAAGAAAACTGCCACACAACAACAGAATTAAAGGTAGCCTTCCTGGCTTTAGGAATGAATAACTCAGTAGAGCAAGTTTTGACTGAGAGTTCTGTCCATGACGTTCAGGTCCTGATTGAGACATCTCTCTCTGAGGCATCTGAATTCTTATGGGGCTCTGACCAGATGGGGTGAGTCAGTTGCTCTCACTGGCTGCCTTCTCAGCACTGCAGCTAACAAAAGAGATGATACTGATGAGCCTGGAAGGTGTCCCTCTGATGCACATGTGTGACACTAGTTAAAATCTTTGCAACATTATTTTCTCAACAAATCTGGTTTAGTGCTTTTATCTTTGACAAATGGGCATTTCTGTCTTTTTTGGTACTCTGATCCTATTGGTCAAATCTCTCATGTCCTGGTCATTTGTCATCTCTATCTAACCTATGAACAGCTCTCTTATTCACGTGTCCATAATTCAATGTAACCATCTCCAACTCTGACTTAGACTATTTCTCTGGTGAGTCTTTGCAAAACACCTTTCCCCGTCTCTGTCTCTTTGAAAACACAAACATAATTGAGCTCTGTCTACAATCTGATCATAACATATATAAAGTGAGTATTCTTTTATTTTTATCGTTTATCATTTTATTCAGAATTATTTGAGGAAAACAATGTCCTGCTAACACTGTCAAAAAAGAAGCAGACATCAGCACTGATTATCCAATTTTAATCTAATGTCCACACTAGTATTTTCACATCACTTACAGATGTATCTCTGTCCACACTAAAACGACTGAAATTGTATATGCAGTAGATGTTCTCCTACACTGGATGTGTGTGCATCAGTGTAAAAATCATTAACAGGATGGTAACACTATCAGCCATGTTAATTGCAAAACTGCAGTGACTATTTGTCTACATATGCAGCATACTGTACAAAACACAATTTAGATGCATACAGGTAATAAACAAAACAAGTGTCATGGAAAGTAACTCCACTATTTTTTCCCCTTGGGATTAATAAAGTATCTATCTATCTATCTATCTATCTATCTATCTATCTATCTATCTATCTATCTATCTATCTGTCTATCTATCTATCTATCTATCTATCTATTTCGGATTATGTTTTTCTTCCGTGAAGGGGGACCAGTCAGGGAATGAGATGTTATAATGAACATAATTTAATCTGGGAAGTGTTACGTAATAAACACAAATGAAGAGTGTGATTTTCAAAAGTCTATGTTTTCACCTGTCAATGCTGCAATGCCCAGCCAGCGTTTTCTGAAGTATTTAGCTGTGGAGAGTGTCTTTTGAAAAAGTTTACATTTTTGAACGGGTTCAAAATGCTGCGGTAGTGCTGACAAAAAGCAAAAATGGAGAGACTGAAGTCAGCATTTTTAAACAAAATCTTAACGATATTTACGTACCCAAATGTCAATCACATTCATTAGATACCCAGGAGTGGAGGCTCAGTAATATTGGCTCAGACCTCTACAGATGCTACTAGTGTGGATTTCTGCAGGGTAGATTAAACATCCAAATGGTGTGAACATTGTTATTATCGTGATCAGGGGAGTCTCGAAAGTACAGGTACCAAAATACTTTTCAAAAGTTACCCAGTAGTGGGAGAGAAAACACCTTCAAAAAGCCTGACTGGAAATTCAAAGAGCCAAGACAAATCCTTAAAAAAATAAAGAAGTTTATTTTAGCAAAAAGGCTGTGCAAGCTTCATGGCTCCAAAGAGCAGAAAGGAGTTACCTGAAAAGGCAAGGCAAAACGCAGTAAAGTCCCAATACAGATTCCAAAATCATGGTTGAAAACAGAGCAGAGGTTCAAAAATATCAAACAACACAGGCCAAATACAAAATCCAAAGATGAAGTCAAACACAAAGCACAGATTCAAAAATCAGGGGAATCACAAAACAATAGCATAAGCATAAAGCACAATAACACTCCATTAGAAGCTCGTTCAATGAACAGCCAGAATATATGGGAGGCCCTTAAACAGAATGGAAGGCTGTTCCTGGTGGTGATTGGCTGGTGGATCCACCCCTTGGGGAGCCACCCACAAAACACTAGGTCACGCCCACATGTCACGCCCCTTTCCCAACACACAAAGAATAAAAGGTACATTGTAAACAAAAGAAACATTAATACAAATAAATACAAAATTAAACAATACAGACAACTGTGAACACCGGTCAGGGGGAAATGCAGGCTGAAACATGACAGTTATGTTACTGCCGGAACTTTTTTTTTATTATTGTTTTTATCATTTGTATTATGTTTCATTTTCCTGTGTAATTTCTATTTAATATTGTTATACTGAATTTTTAAATGTGTATGTTATGTGGGTTGAACCCTAGAAGCAAGGCCACCACGATGGATTTACCCTGCACCTTTATAATCTTGTGGATTAGCTGACTTCCACCAATTTGTCATTGAGTGTTGTTTGGAGTTAATGTAAATATTGCTTTATGTTTTCTCTTTCGGGTTTATTGTGCTTTATTTCTTGAAGTTTGCTGTCTGGATTCTGCTTTGGGACTTGTTCAACCTCAGATTACTTTTTAGGCAGATCATCTTTTGTCTTTTTAGTGCCTTTGAAAAGCGAAGTGAAAAGCGGACAGACATACAGACAGACAGACAGACAGACAGACAGACAGACAGACAGACGCTGGGCTTTATATATATATGGAGAGATATATACCCCTTGTTTAAGGCTTTCTTTAAAGTTTAACAAATACAGATTTGCAGAATGGGGGATGTTTCTACAGTATGTTCTCTTATACAAAGTTCTATTTATTTCTCTTTTGCTCTCTTCTACATTTGATTTCCTTTTTCATGCATTATTAAACAGACATCCTCATTTTGGGTTTCTCTGATTTTTTTTTTTTAATAATACACAGGCTTCACTCAAGACGTGTAATTCAATCAGTTTTCATATCTGCTTGGCAGTTCATTTGCCTGACTTGAGCCAAAACATAAAATGAGAAGCAAGCGCTTTATTATGAGCTTTACAGCTTGGTCCCAGTTCTTTAAGGAGCCATCAGAGATTACATTCGGCCTTTTCCGTCAAATTCCTTCTACTCCTGTCTTTCAGTCTGAACAAAAGATAATTTACATTGCAGCATGTTTGCTGTGTTCAGCAGTTTTCATGCACTTCCATAAATGTATTGAATTATTGTTTTTTTCTTCGCCTGGTATAGCCTTTTCAAATTTTTAGTCCCACTGGGGGCCATTAACACCTGAGGCCCAAGTTTTTTGGGCAGAAAACAGCATTTTCTTTAAGTCTCTGCTGACTGGATGAATGAGTGGGCAGAAATGTCTATAGGATGTTCAGCAGTGAGAAACATGAAAACAGAATATAAAATATACCCTGAGCATAAAACAGTCAGCTCCAGGACAACAGGTGCCTGACACTTTGACTTTGGAACAGAGACAAGCGTGCAGCTGGCTATGAATTCAAAATTCCAAGCAACTTACATTTTAGGATATCACGCTTTACCGATTTCTACCTTCTTTAAACTCTTAAATGGTGGCAGGACTTTCCCAGTGGGTTGTTATTCACTGTGACCTTCTGCATGTTGTCTTTAAAATGTCTGCCACTGCATCTTGACATCTTCTGTTGATTTTTGCTACAATGTTGTATTCCTTTATAAATAATGTAAGGTAATATAAGGTTAGTATTGACTGACTAATTCCAAATATCACAATATTAAACCTTTTGTTCATCACTCAGTTTTTTATCTTTGTTGGGAAATTGTTCTTCATTATTTTGCATGCAACATTAATTCATATTTTAATTGTAAAATTATTTTCATATTATTTCTAGAATGTCCTTGTAATTTTATTGTCATCTTCTCCACAGATGTCACCTTTTTGTGTCCATTTTTTTAATGGACACCTATATGTTATTTATTGCAGTTGATGTCCATTGCTTACCACATGGTCTGGACGTGTCACTAGGGATGACACCATCATGTTGCTGCATAAAAGATGGCAGCACCCTTAACAGGACCTCCAAACTTTATCTAAGAAAGGAAAGACTTCTATAAAAAAAAAAAATCCATATTTTATAGAATCTAAGGCTTTGAATTTAGCTTTCATTGTGACTCTGATTTTGAATTTTTGTTTTGGAGTTGGTGTTTTGTTCTTTATGGCTTACATTTCTGAGCCATCTTGTCCAATAATTGTGTTAAGCCCGTTTCCATCTCTGAATCTTCAGATTTAAATGGTGTGGCATGCGGCTGGGGGCGGAGCCTAGCTGGGACACCCAGGAGGACCGGAGGAGGGCTTGTGCCTCCTGCAGACCATGAGGGGGCATCCGCCCTGGTTGTGTTGGGGGCCATGGGTAGAGGGTATGGAAGCCCAACCCTGTAGGGGCCCGTGGCCACCGCCAGGCGGCGCCCCGGTGCCTGAAGAACCCTGGACCTCAGCACTTCCGCCACACCCGGATGGCTTCTGGGTGTGCAGCCGGCACTTCCGCCACACGGGGGCATGTCCGTGGGGGATTGCCGGGGAAGCAGCTGGAGCCCATCCGGGTTGGTTTTTAAGGGGCCGCCTCCCTTTCGTCATCAGCAAGAGTCGGGTGGAAGTGGACAGAGCTTGGAGAGAGGAGTGGAGGCGGCCAGAAGGAAGGCATCAGTGACTGTGAGGCCTGGACTTTGGGGGATCGGTGCTGGAGGCACTGGGTTGTGCACTATTGACTCTCTGTAAATATTGTATATAATAAACGTGTGTTGGGTGCTAAACGATGTCCGTCTGTCTGTGTCCGGGGCCAGTTCACAATGGTAACAATCTGTAGTTAGTAACACCCTCAAGACAACATACACAAAGCATTTCATAGTGAAATTCAGTCATATCATCATTAAAAAATATATAAAAGTAAAATGTTCTCTTCAATCCTGTGGACTATTTGGGAGACTTTATGATTGAATGTCGTAGGTAATCCACATGGTGGGTATAATATTTGCCTGCATTACGCATTTGGAGTTTCTCATTCTGATGCATTCACTATGAAAAAATTGTCTTGTGAGACTGGATATATTTTTGATTATCCATCCATCTGTCCATCCATCCACAGGATAACACTATACCAAATCAAAACTAAAAAAACAATGTGCTGTGACCTAAAAGGGCTCCCCAGAGCTCTAGACTCCAGACACATGTACATAAACAGTCAAACGTACAAATTAAGTGTATTTTTATTACACTAAGTACCTTTCTCAGGTTCTTCGTCCAAAACCGGTGCTCATATTAACAAATGTCCTCTTCTCTCCTCCAGGCAAGCCTGGTTCTCTACCCCCCGACCCCAACTCCATCCCCTTCTTCTTTGGCCATTCCCATCATTCTTTTGCCCACATTCTCGTTGTCTCTCCTCACCACCATGTTCATACCACTTTGGTCTAATTTCCTGTACTCTCTTAGATATAACCCCCACTTCTGTTGTACCTCTGATTGTCTCATTTATTATTCTTTCCTCTTTTGTAACTCCACAACATTCTCAATTCAGCCATGTCTGACTTCTTCTCCTGCACTCCCTGTACTGCCCACGTCTGAGCTCCATACATCATTGCACTGTCTTAAAAACCTTACATTAATGCAGATTTGTCAAAATCTTAATTTTTTTAGAGACAATGGGTTTTATGCTTAGGGTACCACCTACTGATTCTGTAAATGTTAATGAAAGACACCCACACTGATATGATGGAGATAACTGGAGGGGATGATTAGCTGCTGTGATCTGAATTATTATTGGCTTTCTGTGTTGGCCAATGATTGTCAATCAAAAAACCAGAAGGTTTTCAAACGGCTCACTCTTAAGTGTATGTGGTACCAGAATAGCTTGAGCCAAAGGTTAAATTATTTTTTCATTCTTTTTCACAGCCCTTTTATTCCCATATAAGGTCTCAAGTGATCAATGTGTACATTGGCTACAGCAGGCACACAGCAGAAACCAATGCTTAAAAGGGTGCCAGGGTATTGTAGTGCACATTCAAGAACACAGGCCTGTTTAGAGTCACCAGTCAACATAACTTGCATCTCTTGGGCATGCCAGAAGAAAAACTACATCAACATGAAGTCCACACTAGGCGTTGCCAGGGACAGGTGTGAACCCAGGACTCTTGGAGCCTGGCAGCTGTACAACTTCACATTTTCACTGGACGTCCTCAGAATGTTTACAAGCACATCCAGCCCTCCATCTCACTGAGACAGCTGAATAATCGCTCAAATTTAAGACTAATAACAACGTGCTTCCTATTTCTGCCTGTTGTGCTCAGAGGGCAGACATTTCTTGGCTTGCATTTGATAAAACACCACATCACATTTTTCTCACATTCTTTGGGGGGCGGGTTGAGAAATGGAATGTGCTGCTGATCCCAAATCATTTTTTTAAATAAAACCACTTTTGTTAAATTACATGGCTTTATATTTCGCTTTTTACACATTTCTAAACCACACAGTATCTGCTAAGCATGACAAAAGCCTACAGAACCTTTTAAGTTTGGCTCATTTGGTAGCATTTGTGCTGCTGGGTTTATTGTTGCACATTCGTACTGTTCAGAAAAAATGTACTGCATAAAAAGTAATAATACAAATAACACAGCATTTAAAAATGATAGAACATTACAGTTTAAGGATAAAAAAAGTTTGTTTTTGCAGTAGAAAATGACAGTAAGACTGTAAATGTAGTGTGCCCTTGCCTCACTTGCCATTTACTGAGGGTGCTAAACAGAGCTCCTTTGAATATACTTATTCTAATTAGTTCACATCACTTAATTTCAATCAAGACTTGTGGAATTTACTGATCCCTTAGAAAAACATCTATACCCACTTAATACCAAAAACGCACAATTGCCCAATTGATCAGTTTAAGAGTATGCATATTTATATATATATACTCAGCAAAAAAAGAAACGTCCCTTTTTCAGGACTGTGTATTTCAACAATAATGTTTTGAAAATCCAAATAACTTTACAGATCTTCATTGTAAATTGTTTAAACAATGTTTTCCATGCATGTTCAATTAACCATAATCAATTAATTGACATGCACCTGTGGAATGGTCGTTAAGACCTTAACAGCTTACAGAAAGTAGGCATTTAAGGTCACAGTTCTAAAAACGCAGGACACTAAAGAGACTTGTCTACCGACTGTGAAAAACACCCAAAGAAAGATGCCCAGGGTCCCTGCTCATCTGCGTGAACGTGCATTAGGCATGCTGCAGGGAGGCATGAGGGCTGCTGATGTGGCTAGGGCAATAAATTGCCATGTCCACACTGTGAGACGCCTAAGACAGCGCTACAGGGAGACAGGAAGGACAGCTGATCATCCTCGCAGTGGAAGACCACGTGTAACAACACCTGCACAGGATCGGTACATCCGAATATCACACCTGCGTGACAGGTACAGGATGGCCACAACAACTGCCCGAGTCACACCAGGAACACACAATCCCTCCATCAGTGCTCAGACTGTCCGCAATAGGCTGAGAGAGGCTGGACTGAGGGCTTGCAGGCCTGTTGTAAGGCAGGTCCTTACCAGACATCACCAGCAACAACACCGCCTATGGGCACAAACCCACCTTCGCTGGACCAGACAGGAGTGGCAAAAAGTGCGTGAGTTTCTGCATGACAGCAATGTCAGTGTTCTGCCATGGCCAGCGAAGAGCCCAGATCTCAATCCCATTGAGCACGTCTGGGACCTGTTGGATCGCAGGGTGAGGGCTAGGGCCATTCCCCCCAGAAATGTCCAGGAACTTGCAGGTGCCTTGGTGGAAGAGTGGGGTAACATCTCACAGCAAGAACTGACAAATCTGGTCCAGTCCATGAGGAGGAGATGCACTGCAGTACTTCAAGCAGCTGGTGGCCACACCAGATACTGACTGGTACTTTTGATTTTGAGCCTCCCTTCATTCAGGGACACATTGTGAAACATTTTTAGTTTATGTCTTATGGTGTTGACTCTTTTAGTGTTCATACAAATATTTACACATTAAGTCTACTGAAAGTAAAAACAGTTGAAAGTCAGGGGACGTTTCTTTTTTTGCTGAGTATATATTGTGGATGCCGGCCCAGACACAGACAGGCAGGCACGTCAATGTCACCCAACACACGTTTATTTAAGTCCATTATTTACAGTGCAGCAACCCCAAAAGTCCCCCAAAGTCCTGGCCACAACACACTGCCTTCCTTTCTTCAGGCCGCCTCTTTGCCTCCTCCTAAGGCCTCGTCCTCTACACTCCCGACTCCAGCCTTGAATGAAGGGAAGCGGCCCCTTTTATAGTCACTCGGATGTGCTCCAGGTGCTGCCCGGCAATCTTCCACCGGCACTCCCCAGTGTGGCGGAAGTGCCGGCTGCGTACCCAGAAGCACTCCAGGTGTCCCTGCTTGTCTTCCCTCGAGCACTTTCGGGTGTGGTGGAAGTCTTGAGATCCCGGGTCCCCATAGCAACCAGGGTGGTTGCCCCCACGTGGTCTGAGGTGGGCGTAAGCCCTCTTCCGGTCCTACAAGGCGTCCCAGCGGGGTCGGCCCCCCAGCCATCTGCCACAATATATATTGTGAGAGACAGCCGGCAGCTCAATCCGGCCGGGACATCCCAGGATGGAAAGAAAGGAGAAGGGCAGCCTTTCCAGGACACTGCCTCCCCCAGGACGCTAGGTGGCAGCTCCCCTGGATGGTAAATGTACCCCGGATTCCTGCAGGGCATCATGGGACGTGGAGTCCATTTTCTCAGCCCTGTTAGGTGCCGTGGGTGCCTCCAGGGGGAGCTAATAAACGACCTGGGGACTAGTACTTTCTGGAAGTACTTCGGAGTCACGAGGACGGAAGCCCACAGTACTTCCGGGATGCTTGAGGAAGATGATATGGTATTTGACCTGGAAGAAGAGGAGAAATACTTCTGGGTCCTGGAATACATAAAGGACTGTTGGAGACCCAGCAAGCTGAGCCGGAGTTGGGAGGTTGGATGACGAAGCTGGTGGAAGTGGAGGATTGATTTATAGTATTGATTATTGTAATTGTGGAGAGTGTGGTGCTTTGTGCACTGTATTGAAGAAAAATATTAAAGAATTCTTCTTAGTGCTTTTATACGTGTATCCTGGACGTCTGTCTGTTGGGTTTCCTGGGGCAACAGCGCCCATAGTGTCCACAATATATATATGGTGTTATGGAGGACGGGCACTCAGGGACATCAAGGAAGTGTTGGGTTGCCCTATTTAATTATAACTCAAATAATAATAAAGAAAACAGCCACTCAATGGTGCAAAAGGCAAAATAATAACAGGAACAAGAAGCAGTCTTTGCGACTCTCAATTGTTAACATTGCGATAGAGTGTGTCATTACCAGGAGTTCTGAAAGGATGGAGTTATAATGTTAACGACAGCACCCCTCTTGCCACAGGTTGGTATGGTTTTCCTGTGATCAACCTTTAAAGTGGTCCTCTGATGCACATACGTGACAATATATAAATACACACGCACATCACAATTATGTATTATCAATGATATAAACAAATGTAACTTGTAAGTATTAAATTAAAGCCCTTGAGGTAGATTAAATGTAACCCAAAGGTTTTTTAACATGAATTACATGAAAAAATGTCCTTGTTTGAAGACACAAATAAATAGATAAGTAAATACTAGGGTGCTTTGCCCCTTGCTCGCTTCACTTGCCAACCCCCCAGGCTAGCGCTACGCACAAGCCACTTTGTGGTTCTGCTGTTCACATATGGGGATGCAGATGTACAATATGAACATATTGTTATTTTCATGGGAATTGTTACATATGCATAATAGAAATAACTATTTTACATTATAGCGAGTAATTAACCACAGTAAAAAATAGTAAAACGTAATAATTTGAAAGTAAATTTTGTTTCATGTTGCATTCGAGTTTTTCGTTGCGTTACACGATTTTGTTCTGTTTGGCTTTGAAATTAACACACACATATTTTTTAAACTTACACTTTTACTGTAAAACTTCAATAAAAACAATTTTTTGAATTAAATTTTCTTCAATATCGCATTGAATTTTGATTCTGTGTTTGGACTTACATCGTGACAACACAACGTTTAACTGCATGTGAGAGAATTTTGTTACTTTCACTCTAATAAATAAACCAACTTTTTCGAATGTTTATCTCTGTGATTTGTTAATTGTCTTTGGAAAATCTTTTCTAACGGGAAACAGTTAATGTTTTGATACAAATGGCATATCAAGATCTCCTTTGTTGTGAAATGTTATCCAGGGAAGATGTACTACATTACCTTTCTTAGATACATCCTTCTTTCAACAGTAGACTGAGGAGATCGTTCCTCCCCCACACTATGCGACTCTTCAATTCCACCCGGGGGAGTAAATGCTAACTTTTTTCATTTTTATTACTATTTAATTTAATATTGTTTCTTTGTATCAGTATACTGCTGCTGGATTATGTGAATTTCCCCTTGGGATTAATAAAGTATCTATCTATCTATCTATCTATCTATCTATCTATCTATCTATCTATCTATCTATCTA
>JANRMT010061414.1:28811178-28828669 GCA_026402145.1 Polypterus bichir lapradei
TAGATAGATAGATAGATAGATAGATAGATAGATAGATAGATAGATAGATAGATAGATAGATAGATAGATGATGAAAAGAGGATGAAAAAAGAGTCACAAAAAGGTTTGGGGATGGCCACCCCGTATATGTGAAAAAAGGTAGTGAAAAAAATAAACATATCTTTGCAGACAGCAGTCCAAAGCAGAACTGACTAACATGTTGATGCTCGATAAATATGGCTGAATGAAGGAAGAGGTGGAGTCACGGAAACCGTAACAGGAACTGACGTGGCAGGAAGATGGGTTCTGGCTACCGAATATGACGTCATCAGAGGGTTCGTCAACAGGGGCTAGACTAGTGGTGATGTCATTGAAGGGCAGGTTTTTTGACTGGTCTCAGAGGGAGAAAAGGAGAAAGGATCAGGTGACCCGCCAACCCCGGTCCAGCTGAGAAATAACACTATGCACACAGATGTGACAATAGATAGATGCGTCATTTTGCTGAGAGAGCAAACAACAAGATGGAGCTCCATAATTTGAGAAAGAGAAGCCGTATTGTTGTGAGCCCAGAAGAGGTTTCCTTTCTTAAGATGTTTATTTTAACTGCACCCTCGAGGATCTTTATTGTTTTGTCTTAAAGAACATTCGTAGTAAATGGGGACAGCTGGGTTGGCACCCTAACATTTATTCTATGGAATTGACATTCCTTGCACAACCGCACAGTCCTGAATGAGGTACCTGCTTACACTACCATTTTAAGTTTATTCCACTCATCACTTAATTAGTCTGAAACTGGCCTGTCATTTTTTAAATACTGCATTGTAAACATTGCTGTAAAATACCTTGGGATATTCTTACAATACAGTTTAAGGCCTACACATCAGTAGATGATTGCTGAAGACATGCAGACAGTGCTGAAAAGTAAAGCCATTTTCACTGAAAAATAGTATACATCAAAGAAGAAAAAGCGGAATATATTAGCTCTGAAAGAAGGAAAAAATTAGATGGAAGCCGTGAAAGCAATCCATGAGAGAGAGAGCTTTTCACTATATTATAACTGAATTCTCCTTTTCCGGTTCATCATTATGGTGGATGTTAAGCTTCATTCTTTATTCCTTTTTTCTGCTTTGCTCAAATCAAAACCGCTCTGGAGATGTCACTGAGCACTTTCAAAGGCCTTCTCCTCTTTGTGGAGACCATAAAGTCAGTGCTGTTCTTTTAGGTTTTGCATGAGAGGGGCAGGATTCAGGATGACAGAAGATAGCTAACTTTATGCCAAGTAGAAATGTGTGTGAAGATGAAATATTCTTGTGAATTTAAAGTAAACATGTCGTGGTGCTGGTAGCAAGACCCTCACAGTGTGAAAGTGAGTGTTGATACTGCAAGGCTCCTGATGCTGGACTGGCAGAAGATCAGGCTCACTTGTAGCAGTTTCAAATCGCTTCCTATTTGAACCAAATATAAAATTTTGCTTTTGATCTGTAAAATCATAAATAAATAATTTTGCCTCTGTTACCTTGAAAAACATTTTGTGATTTAAAGAGAAAGGTGTTTTTAAAATTACAAAATTACATAAACAACTGTAGGATATGGAAGATTAAGCTGCAGGGCTCCTACAGTATAAAATAATCTACCCAGCAAAACAAAAGCTTTCTCATTAGTCTTAAGAGTTTAAATACATTATTTGAACTTTGCATACTCTAGGGTATCCATGACACTTTTTAGCAGTTGTGTACCTAAGGTAATCAGCTAATTCTAAGTCATTCCCATTATCTTTCTTTCCTTGGTGTTGTAGGACAATGCTTGCCTTTGGCTCAGCTTTGACTAAGTAATCCTTGCTAACCTTGTAATTAGATCTCAGAGGGAATGGTTAACATAACCATCAGAAATGACAGACTCAGCCTCACACCTTCATGGTTTTCAAAATCAGGAACGTTTTAAAGGTTAAATGCTGAACCCTACATCTCCTGTCTCTCTTTCTCGCTCATGACCTTGATATTTTCTGCAACAAAATGAGCTTCCATTTTTTAACTCCCCTCCTGACCCCATACTCAATTAGTCGTTCAGCCTATTACTGCTTTAAACTCTCTTCTGGAGGTCATTCCCAGGATATAGGGACACCAAGGATGAACTCCTTCTAGCCATTTCTGCTGCTGCACCCTGAGTATATCTTACTGTAAAGGTTCCCGTCTCTAGGGCAGTTTGAGTTCAACTGGAAACTCAACTTAACACTGTGTCCAGCAGGGGGTGTTAGCTCCCTTGTTGGAATAAGATTTTTGTAATTGCGGCATGTTACATAACCGGGAAACTATATAGATATAATATAAAAAGACGATACCCCTCCCTTAGTGATATGGCGGTAAGAAATCACATAGGAGAAATAACTTAGCTTTCTTTAAAGCTTTCTTACGCTGCATAGCAGATGAAGGAAGCCAACAGCAAGAACCCAGTTCGGGAGTAGGGGCCCAATGTGTAGAGTCTGCCATTTCCGTCGCTGCATTGGAAGAATTTTCAGGATCAGGTGACATTATCTCCCATCCGTCTGTTGGCTTCAAAGATGTGCTGGGGAGTGTTCCAAGGCTTTATACTCTTTCTTCATGTGCAGGTCCCCAATTACGTAAATCATGCCATTCCAAACAAGGCACGGAGGATACAGTTTCATGCTGTGTTTGACACACAGAAATAGTGTACAATAGTTATCAGTCTAACTGCCCAGTTCGCAGTTGTCCCTAACTTGTCTTGTCTTAAAATGCTTGCCTAGCAGTTCTTATATGGTGAACTCCTGTGTGCTAAATCTGGCTCTGTGTTAACTGTGCACGTGAGTAGAAAAAGGCAGCTTTATAAAATATATTTCCACAGAGTATATTGACATATTAAACTTATACATTTATTACAAACACCTCCATGTCAGGGTACACATGTGCTGCCATCTTATCAGCTGACTTGCATTCTGCCATTCCTCCAGGAACTGATATGGTCATAATTTATGTAACCTGGTGCTAGAGAGTAAGAGACAAGGAATGAGAGAGAAACAAAGAAAAAAGAGAAAGAGAGAGAGCTTGGGAAGAATGGGAAGTCATCCTACAATGTGACTTTGAACTTCCTCTATGATGATCCATGTTTTGCATGTTTTCTTAAAAATGACTATCACATTTTGATTATTGGATTTCCTTTTAGCATTATTTTACACTTGGAGAGACAACAGTTAGTGCTTTCCAGTTACAGAAGGAAGCCAAACAACACAAGCAGGGACGACTAATGCCTCAGCACCAAACTGAGGCCAGCAGGTGGGTGAAACAGGTCACATTTGAAGGCTCTATTAGATTAATAGTGTGGAAATGGGTACAATTATAAGAAAATGCAAAAAACATTAACAGAGAACAAAGAGAGAAGCATAGAAAAATGACAAAATTCACAAAAAAGGCCCAATCTTAGCACATTGCTTGTTTTATGACTTTCTTTATCTCCATATCTCTAATTTTCTGATCCTTGTGGCAAAATCTTTAACCTCCACGTATTTGTCCCTGTTGCAGAACATTGGCAGCATAGTTTTGTATCTTTATTTGAGCCTTTTCAGTTTCACATGGAGTTTTTCTGTAATATTTTATAGGAATTCCTATAATATATTACTGGAAGGAATCCATATTGGGCTGTTTTTCTCCAGAATATGTCCTGTAAATGTTAAAATATTTTTGCATCTTACTGTGACACTATTCTTGTTTTGTTATGGGTGCTTCCAAACACTCTGTGTGTTATCATGGAAATCTTACCTAGAGAAACACGGGTATGCACTGCTTGTGACGTCATTTTGAGACATGGTATAAATTTCAACCTGTCTCCTTATGCATCATCCGAAATTAGAATTCTGTGAGCAAACTTTTACTTTGTTTAAATCCACAGTTTTTTATCCTTGCTTTAGTCATTGAACTTCGATTTTTGATTAATTTTTTGGGCAAAGACGATTGGTTGTTTGATTTCCTGGTACAAACTCAACATATTTGTTGCCCTTGTCTTTCCCTTTTGTTATTTAAAATCTTTACTGCTTCTCTCTTTGACAGAACATACACATTAGTATTTAAAGTTTCATTATCTTCTTCTGTGAAGTGCCTGATTATTTTTACTTTCCTGCTTAGTCTTATTTTACTAACTAGTCTCAAATTCATTTTCTTGTTTTATTACTATTATTTATCCTGATTCTTTAATCTTACTAGGGGGCTTTGCCCCAGCTTGCTACGTGCCAGCCACTTCGCATCTCTGCCACTCACGTTGTGAAGAGTGGGGCTGAACGCACCCCAAGGAGACACGGTCGCTCCTCCGCACCCCCTCTTAAATGGTGATATAATGGGAAACACATACAGTTTTTTTACCTCCTCTTTGCTCGATTAGCTGCTGGATAGCTGCTGCTGCAGTGGTGTGTGATCTGCATCTCACATGGCAGACTTCTGTCATATCACTTATGTTCATATATTCGATCTCTTTTCGCTTTCAATATCAATATCATATTGAATTTTGATTCAGTGTTTGGAATTACATCGTGACAACGCAATGTATAACTGCACATGAGTGAATATTGTTTCTTTCTCTCTATAATAAATGTGTCTGACAACAGCATTCATACAAATGAGAAATGATTGAACCGTGTGCGTGGTTATATGGGCAAGACTTTTCCAAACCTCTTTGCATAAGTTCTTGTCTCACAGGGCTTCCAGCCACAAGCGTGGTTACATCTCTTGGCACGAAGGCTCATCTCGCAGGACGTGAAAGTGTCTCCCTGAGACAATCACGTCTCGTCTCCTTCCAAGATTTTTTTTTTAGAATACAGAGATATTTATGTTAGTAATTACTTCTTCTAAAATGATTTAAAAGGAATTAATTAATAATCTGATTTAAAATGATTTAATTAATAATTAGATACTTGTCCTGCGGTGGGCTGGTGCCCTGCTCGGGGTTTGTTTCCTGCCTTGCACCCTGTGTTGGCTGGGATTGGCTCCAGCAGACCCCAGTGACCCTGTAGTTAGGATATAGCGGGTTGGATGGATACTTGTCTGTTTGTCCCTTTGTGGTTTAGTGTCCTTAACCCAGGTGTGTAGTTCCAAAGAAGCATTACACATATGGACTTTCTGATTTAAACAGAACATTTTGTTTTTGTTTTGATGATGATGATGATGATGATGATGCCATTGTTCTGCCATCTTGAATTTTGGTCTTTATGACACTGCAGTGACATCATAGAGACCATCGTTATTTAAGACTGTGCCAAAAGCTTTGCCAATGTACAAACTTCAATTACAAACCTATAGATAGCTCAAAAAATCAAGTATCTTTGGCAATTTCTTTTTCAGACTTTTTAAATATTTAAGTCTCAACCCTGCTTTGATACAATTTAGAGCTCATTTTGTCCTATATTTTTGGTTACTGATGAGAGACAATAAATATGTGGGCAAAACAGTGATGGGAATGGAAGTACATGGGGAAACAAAGGGAAGGAGGCCAAAGAAGAGATGGATGGATAAAGTAAAGGAAAGGAAGGAAAAGGGCCAAAGGGCCTGACTGGCGAGGAGGTCCAGGAGAAAGTTGATTAAGCACATCAATCCCACATAGAAATGGGAAAAGATGAAAAGAAGGAGGAAGTAAGAAAAGAAGAATGTATTAAGTTTAGCTTTGTCTTGATGTCTCTACGTGTTTTGCTCTAAAAAATAAAAACCCCCATCTCACTTTGTAACAATTACAGCATGCTTTATAAACAGTTCAAGCTACTTACAAAATAAAATTGAAATGCTAACCAGTTGCCAGTGGAAGAGAAGAAAACAAGAACTCCAATTACCCAAGATGACAGCTGGTTAAAGCTGTGACCCTTGGCATCATTATGTTGTACCACACATTTTATAAAGCTCCCAAGATGCACACCACTGAACCAAAGTATGTTGTACTCATTACGACTGCTGCCAGCTATAACTACTTCTTTAGCTTCCTTCTCAATATGAGGCTCACTAATTCTCAGTTGCATGAAGAATAATGTCTGTCTGAAGAATGACGATATTGTGTCTGTTCCTCCTACATCATCAAGAGGCCTTTGTTTTCTTCTTAGCAAAAGTAAAGCACACTAACTCAATGATTCCCTGTCCTTTCTCTGATTTTAACTAAACTTCTTTTTTGATTCTGAATAGTAGGAGACGAATGTTGTGCTAAACAAAAGGGAGACAGGAGTCCCAAAGAAAAGCTGGGGTGCCAACCAGGCCAACCTGTTAAATGCAATTTTCCACCGTCACACATGTGCGATTGGGAGACAGTCAAAAAGCCCAAAGGTGAGTGAAACATCACATGGTACTTACCTGAACCTCTTCTCCCAACAGGAAAACAGAAGAAAGATAATCGTGGCCATTTCTGGGCTTCAAAATGGCCGCCACAACGTCACTTCCGGCGACTCCGTTTGGCATCACTTCCGGTTAACCCCATGGACATCACTTCCACTTCCTCCATAATGACAGTGTTTCCAGATCCTGATTACATTGTCATTTCGTGCCAACCAGTTCCTGTTCCCATCATCCATTTCATATATAAACGTCATTTTGTAACAACCATATTGTCAACTGTTACTCATTTTCTAGTACTTTTGATCATTTTGCATCCTTTTGTCTGCAGGACAATATACGGGGATGGTCCCCAAGGCTTTATTTTTGTGGAGTTTCTTTTTCTTTTTGAATTATTTCCACACCACAAAACTGAACAGAAACAAGCACTCAGCAGTGATACAGAAAGACTTCTAATATGCTGTCGTAGTCAGCTAGGCTTTGTAGAAAAAGGGACTCACCTGAGTAAGAAGTCACAAAGAGTTCCGACATGCAGATACATTCCTCCTGTGGGAACGTCACGGTTTTATAGCATCCCAGTCCTGGGATGCTGTGGATGGAGTTCAGTTGCCCTCATGGAGTGGTTTCTCAGTGCTACAGAAATAAGAACAGATGACATATTTAGTGACCACACCCCCTCTCATCCCAGGATGGTATTACACACCTTGTAGGCCAAAAGGCGATCCTCAGAAACCCAGGTGTGACAAGGTATAGCTTTTCAGTTAAACAAACAACTTCCAAAAAGATATGTGTTGGAAGAAATAGTAGTAGTCCTCCTAGACTGGGTTACAAAAATGCCAAGTGAGATGAAGTGATATTTTAAAAGAGAAGGGCCCTTCTTCACATGCTTGAAAGGTCCCTCGTTAGTGATTCATTATTTTTAATAGAGATGTTCCTTTTCCAAGCAGGAATTGATATTTCATTATGTAATCTAAGGGACTATGGACGGCTTAGATCCTGTGGGAGGCTTACTCAGGGCAGGTTCTGTCATTGTAAAATGAACTCAGCAATCGCTCTGTCACTCTGCCTTCTGATTACCTCTTTTCTGCGGCAAAGAAACCTGATTCCTAGATCCTTTGGGAACCATTTATTTGTATAAACAGACCCTTTGAAACGTTCATGATTCATTGCACCTTGCTCTTTGTCATTTCTATCCATTTCTTTCCCACAACAAAAAATGTTCAGCTTGCTTACGTCATATTACCTGTCCACCTAGTGTGCTTTATTAGGATGAATGACTTCAATTTCTGTCCCCTAAAAGACTTTGTCTTATTACTTGGAGAACAAAGTGTATCTTTGGAGGTAATCTAAGATTGTGGGGGTTATGTAACTGAAAAGATGCTGTCTGAGTGGGCTGAGTATATGAGAGGGTGTCATTACGCTACTGCTCGACTACAAACAGGCAAAGGTGTTGACAAATTGTGATAAGGGACAGCTTGTGATTACACTTCCATGGTGATAGCCTGAGGCACTTGTCTAAGTGGAATGTGCACACTTATTCCTTGCCAAGTGTCTCTCCTCATTAGCTCCTTCCTTCTGACTTTGAGCCCGGTATGGACGACTGAGCACTGAGTGCACGGACTGAACCCTGCATGATTTGAGTTTTGCAAATATGTGTCACATTTTAATACAGTAAAATGAGCATTCATTTAAAGAAGGTCAGGCCAGGGAACTATCCCGTTTAGCAAAAGGTGAGAGACATAGAGAAAAAAAAATCCATTTTGACACTCTGGCAGGTGGTATTACACTGAGCCTCTTAAAGAGAACACAGCTAAGCTTGAATAAAGACTTCTTCCACATGAAATGGAAATCACAATACCAAGGGCAATTTAAATGCTGTCAAATTTAAAATTTAAAAGTGAAATTGGATGCCATTTCTTTATACAAAGGGAATAAATGACTCATTCTGCAAGAAATAGAATCAGCCCCATCTATTAAAGAGACAAAAAGAACTGAATGTTGTTTTCTCACTAAATAAAAGAGCATTAAAAGAATAGCCAAAAGCAATATTCCACCTTCCCCTGAAGCAGGCTTATATTTTTCTTCTGTGAGATCCAAAAAATAAACCACTGGAATGTTAAATTATTCTCAGTCCTTATAAGCGCTATGTTTGGACTGCAGCCTTCAAGTGTATCCCCTTCCTGGAAAGCCCTTAGCAGTTTTAACGTTGGTAATTTGATTTTGCCTGTGAAATTGTTACAGTGCTCTGAGCCCCCTCATACAAAAATAAATAAACTGAAACATTAACATTCCCTCAGGCATTAAGTTAACCATGTAACCAAAGGTAGGGTCTCATTTTAAACTTATTGTCAGGACAGTGGGTCCCTTCTGGCCGTTCTTCATTAAACCAAACATAACTTCACAAATTCATAACAGGATAGTGAGGAGTGGGGAGGAGTGGGCTAAATCTGCTTGCTGGTTTGTCCAGCCTTCATTTTGGCTTTTGTTGACTTTATTCTTGTTTCCTTTTTTTAATATCATCATGGCCTATCTAATGTTTACAGATTTACTTCACCTTCCTTCCCACTCAGCTCTTATAATTTTTAGAATCCCTCTCTCAGTACTGTTCATAATTCCATTCTGGTTTTCTTACCATTTCAAGAATGTTAGTCATGACTTTCACCAGCATGCCCAAATCCCACACCCAATAACACCCAACACACTTACATGTTCAAATAATGGATTATTAAATCCTCTAGCACAGACAATAATTACACAATACAATGAAAGCTCTTCTCTCTCCTGCTGCCTCCATTTGAGTGTCACCTGCTGCCTCCCAACTCTGGCCCTTCAACGTAACGCAGGGGACTACTTTTATGCTGGACCCAGAATGATTTGTTCGGAGCACTTCCGGACTGTTTGGGAACCAGGGTAGTCCTCAAGCTACAGCTCCCCCTTGTTACACCCAGGGACACCAACAGGGTTCCACTTCTGGCCTCCACCTCCCATAAACCCTTATGGGTGTCCAAGCTGAAATGCCTCCAATGGACCAATGCCACCTAATGTATGGGACATGGAACTGCTCCCGTAACTTCCAGCTTCTGCTCGTCCATCCCCTGGCACCTTACATCTTGGCAAGCGGTCATGACGTCATCCAGCCATGATGCCTGTCTGTCCTCTGTGGCACTCACGATAGTAATAGTGAGCTGGATTATATTAGAGGAAATTACCAGAGTTACAGGTGGATTCTTATTTTACCCTATGGATTATGGACTTTCTCCTTAACAGGAAGTAGTTTGTTAAGGTTGACAATTACATTTCTGCAGTCCATCAAACATCAATAGGAGATTCACAAGGCACAGTGATCACCACTATACTCTTCTCTATATATACTAACAGCTTGAGAGGATCTGGCAGAAAATGTTTAGATGTCAAGTTTGCAGATACTACTGTATTGATTGACACCATGTGGCACATTTTGAGGAAGAGGCCAAGAGGTTACAGAAATAGTGCCAGGAGCAGAACCTCTAACTAAATCTGAATAAGACAAAAGAGCTGCTCATTGATTTTAGGAAGGATGCTGAGCTAGTGCAACCACTGGTCCTTAAGGGAGAACAAGTTGAGCAAGTTAGTAGCCTTAAGTACTTGGGAACCATATTGGATAATAGGTTGAACTCTAATGAAAACACGCAATATACTTAGAACAAAAAAACAACAGTGCAGCCATTTATTAAAAAGGCAGAAGAAAATGATCATTTCAACTAGCATCCAATTGAACTATTATACTGACTCTTTTATTCCTGGCTTGGTTTGAAGGGTCTGTCAGTGACTAACAAAATTAAACTCAGAAAAAGAAATCAATTGGAGTGTTGCCTCTGTGGACTAGGGCTTCAAAAACTGTATAACAAGAAAAGCAGGTAATATTATGAAAAGGACCAGACTCACTGCTTGAATAGTTGTTTCCAAACTTTACCTTCTGGGAGGCGATACTTGCTGATAAAATAAAATACAAATAGAAGTAGAAATAGTTTGATACCAACAGTAATAAAACTTTCAAATATGACAAATTTGATTTTGTTGAAATGATTCTAGAATTCTGTTTTTTAATGTATATAAATATGTCATTATTTTGTATTTTATTGCATGTCTTTTATGTAGGAATGTGTTCTTATAACAGAATGTTGCTGACTGGATCAAAGCAAACTTTCACATGTGAACAATAAAGGTAAACTAACTAAATTTATATTTTAGAACATCAGAAAAATTTCAATGAGAACGAGCCATACAAAGCAAACAAAGCTCACCAATCCTATCCACGTAATTCAGTGTTTCCCAACCTTGGGGTCGCGATCCCAAGTGGGGTCACCTTATATACTAGTTGGGCTCCGTGAAAATTTTTAAAAATAAATAAATAAATATGTAAAGATTAAAAGTGTGCTCTTGCTAGTGAATCCTTAAGCATATAATATTAGATTAGACACCCTACCTTTTATCATTGCAGATCAGTTTAAATACCTAGTGGTAAACATCACAAGTAAACATAAAGCTCTTTATCAACACAATTGTGCCGTCTGTATGGAAAAAATTTAGCAAGACTTGCACAGATGGTCAACCCTCCATCTCACTCTTGCTGGAAGAATTAATGTTAAGATGAATATTCTTCCTAAGCTTCTCTTTTTATTTCAAAACATTCCAATATACATCAATAGATAATTTTTTAATGAATAAGATTCAATCATAACCTCATTTATTTGGAATTCAAAACATCCAAAGAGCGACCCTACAAAGACCTAAGGCAGAAGGTGGCATGGCTCTACCTAACTTTCAATTTTATTACTGAGCAGCAAACATTCAAGCTATAAAAACCTGGACACAAATAGATGAACATACACAGGCCTGGTCCACAATAGAAGTAAAATCCTGCAGTACTTCTTTATATTCCTTGCTTTGCACCCCAATAAGTACAAGTCATCGCCAATATACTAACAACCCAATTGTGCTTCACTCACTCAGAATATGGAACCAATGTAGGATGTATTTTAAGACAGAGAAGCTTTTTATCTGTGGCACCTCTGCACAAGAACCACCATTTTTCCACCCTCTCAAATGTGTGCAGTTTTTAATGTCTGGAAAACATTCAGGATTAAATCACTTCGAGATCTGTACATAGACAATGTCTTCACAAGAACAATTACACTCCAGATGTAACTTTTCAGCAACACATTTCTTTCACTACTTTCAAATCAGAAACTTTGTTAAACAGAACTTGCCCAATTTTCCTCACCTCCCACCTTCCTCTATGCCGGAAAAAATTTTGATCGGTCTAGAGGGCTCAAACAGCATTTCTGTAATATATAATAGCATTTTAAAGTCCCTCCCTTTCAAAGATCCCAGAGTACAGTGGGAAAAGGATCTCTCACTCAACATATCAGGAAAGAGTGGATGGTAGCAATGCAGGGAATCCACTCGAGCTCCATATGCGCAAAGCATACAATTATTCAACTCAAAATTATATATCGAGAACATCTGTCTCGCTTAAAACTGTCCAAAATGTTTCCAGGGCACGATCCAACCTGTGAACGCTGCAATCAAGTTCCAACCTCAATGGGCCACATCTTTTGGTTGTGCACCAAATTAACATCATTCTGATGTAACATCTATCAGACAGCCTTGGAGTCACAATTCCTCCTAATCCATTAATAGCTGTGTTTGGTGTTCTTCCAGATGGGCTTAAAGTGGAGAAGGACAAACAAACTGTGACTGCCTTTGCTACACTACTGGCACGTTGACTTATCCTGCTCAACTGGAAGAATCCTAACTCTCCTATTCTAAGTCAGTGGGTAACTGATGTTATATACTATCAGAAATTGGAAAAAATAAAATTCGCAGTTAGAGAATCTATACAAAACTTTTTCAAAACCTTGCAGGGTCTAATCAATAACATTTTAGAATAAGCTTTAAATTGAGGAAGCAGGTTTTCTCCCTTCTTTTACTCCATTTATCTTTATTAATTTATTAATTTATCTATTTATTTATTTTTACTAGCATAAAGTTTTACTCTGCTGGCCTAACTCTCTTTCTCAGGGGTGGGGGTTTATTAGTTTCTAACCTTTTTTTTTTGTAAAACTTGAGTTATTTGTATGGAATGTTGTTTGATTTTAATAAAATCAATGCAATTAAAAAAATACATATGTAATGAAGTTTTATTAAGATTACTTTATTATTAACTGCAGATTTAATGTACTTTAAAATGTTAAAAACCAGGGTGCTTGAAATATGTCACATGAATATTATAAGAGCTGTCTTATCTGTTCGTGCGTAAAATTCTTAGCATTATCAAACTTGATAAATTAGTAAGCAAAATGGTAAGACTTCTTGACCAAGGTGCTCCATCCACATCAAGTGTAGGCTTGCCAAATCCTGAAGATCCGTCTTCAAAATGACCATGATGAACCATTTATTAAGTCTGGATGAATTAGTGTTATTGAGAAGAAATAGAAAAGGCCTAAATGCGTTTTGTGCGTTTCTGCTGTCTATGGAGAGTATGAAGCCATATAAACTTAAAAAGCACTTTGAACCTATGCACAAAGAATACATGGGAAAGCCAAAATCACATTTTAAAAGAAAATGCAATGAGCTCACAATTCAGAAAAGTATTTAATACAGGTAAGAAATCTCTGTGCGCATCATTTGGAAACAGCTGTCACACATGAAATGGCATAGCATCACTGAGACATTGATTTTACCAGAGGCAATTGATATGGTGAAAACGGTATGTGGTGAAAATGAAGCACAAAAATGAAAGAATATACCGTTGTCTAATAATACAGTGAAACGAAGAATTGAGGTAAGACAAAGAATCAAGAGAGCACACTAACGGAGTGACTTAAAACTTTGCCTGCCTACGCTTTACAAAAGGACACTAGCGCAGACGGTAAAACCGCTAATGTTATGAGTTTTGTTCAATACCTGAGGATATTTTGTATTGTCTTCAATTTGCTGAGCACGAAACAGCACATGATATTTTTGCTATTTTAAAAACATTTATGGAGGATAAAGGAATTCCATGGGATAGAATGGTGAAATTCTGTACAGATGTGGCTGGCCGGTGGGCTGATTTACATACCTTAATCTTGGACGTGGCCCCTTCTGCAATATGGACGCACTGCATGAGTAGCCCCCAGCACAAGGACATAAGCAGGGCTCTTGAGGATGAAATGCAACCAGGTAACTGCAGTGGTCAATTTTATCAAGCCACATCCACTGCTTGTGCACTTATTTGCAAAGCTTTGCAGTGATATGGGCTCTGAGCATGACAGTTAGCTCTTTTACAGAGAATAACGGTGGTTGTCAAGGGAAAAAGAATGCTACAAAGATTTTTTGAACCCAGACATGAACCATTGGCAGTATTCATGACTTTGACAAGCTGCAGGGTGACATGCAATCATCTCATTAAACACTGTAAGTACTTTCCATGGTCATCCGTGCCAACGCACTATATTCTGATGTAAGTTAAATGTTCTGTAATGTAATACCGTAACTTGCCGTTGTACTGAACACAAAGTGAATGTCAATATTTAAAACAACTGGAGTTGTGAAAAAAGCTCAGATTTCAAAATGGGGTGACAAACCAAAAAAGCTTGGGAACCTTTGAACTAATTCCTCCAAAATAACATCAAGTTGAGCTTTAAAGGTCTCCAAAGTGTATCAGACTACTTGGTAGCTTATTCCACATGTCTAGGGTTCTCTCTTTGAAGAAATACTTTCTATGATTTCTTACTTTCCGAAAAATTTATCCTTAACAAGTTTCAAATTGTGTCCCTGACCCTGTGTTTTTGTTTAAGAATTCATTTTAAAGTAACAACCTGGCTCTACTGTACTGATTCCTTTCATAATTTCAATTACTTTGATCACATCACCTCTGTTATCTTTAACTGAAAATTAGATTAAATTAAAAAACCGGTATTAATCTCATGGGGAAATTTAGATGCATACAGCAGCACAAACAAGAAAAACAAAATACAGACTTACAGGACAAATAATACAATCAATCAATCAATTGTCATGGATGGCTGGGGCCATGCCTGGCCAGGACACCTCTGCTTTGGAAGGACCGGGGGACCAAGTGTGGAGAGAGCATCACCTCCCCTGGAACACTAGTTGGCAAACCCCCTGGATGGCATCGATACCTCAGACTCCCACAGGGCTTCATGGGAACTGGAGTTCTTTACAGCCATTTTGGGATCTGGAGGTGCCACCAGGATGTGCTGCAACTGTCCCTGAGCCTGTGTGGGCTGTTCTTCTGCCACACCCGGAAGTGCTGCCGGAAGTGGGTCAACAAGCACCTGGAGCACTTCTGGGTGACCTATATAAGGGACCAGCAGACACTACTCCGGGAGCCAGAGTCGGGAGGACAGGGACTAAGCTTGCCGGAGAAGAGTGGAGGAGATAAAGAAGAGAGATTTGATTTGTGTTTATTTGAGTTGTGCTTGTGCTTAGTGTGGGACTGTGTTGTGTTTGTGGGTATGTGGAAATTGTAGCCCACAGATGAAGAAAATTTATAAGTGTGCCTCCTAAGTCTGTCTGTGTTGGGTCGGCACCCATGTAGCACCTTTTGTTACACAATCAATCAGTCAATCAATCAATCGGTAAATAAATAAAAATAAATAAATGTATATTATGCAGATATTTCAAAATTAATTTAATGAGTATTGGAGAAAGCATTGAATTGCCTAATGAAGGTGGGCAGAAAATGCCCCTAGAAGTGCTTCTTAGCACACTGTGGTGGGGTGAGCTTGTGGCTAAAAGTGCTCCAAGAGAGCACCTCCTGCCGGTGTTGGAGGGGATTTTTCATGATGTCATCTAGTTTTGCCACCATCCTCTTTTCTACAACAGCTTCCAGTTTGTCCAGAGTTTGCCTTATGATGGAGTAGGCTGTCCTGATATGTTAGTTCAGGCAGTGTGCTTTTTTTGAGTTCAAGTTGCTTCCCCAGGAAAACACAGCGTAGAACACCACACTGGCCACTATGGACTGGTTGAAGATTTCTAGCAGTTTGCTGCACACATCAAATGATCCGAGTCTCCTTAGGAGGTCTAGTCTGCCCTGGCCCTTCTTATACAGCACCACTGCATTGTCAGACCAGTCCAGTTTGTTGTTTATGTGAACCCCCAGGAACTTGAAATATTCCCCTCAAGAGTGACTGGACTCAGAGGTTCCTTGGCATGCCAGAAGTCCACTACCAGCTCTTTTGTCTTTCTGATGTTGAGTTGGTGGTTGTTCTTGCACCACAAGATGAAGTCCTCCACAACTCTCCTGTACTCTGACTCATTTCCATTATTAATGCAGCGTATGATGGAGGAGTCATCTAAAAAATTTCAGTAGAGGGCAAGCACTGTAGAGGAAGTCTGTTGTATAGTGGTGTTATAATACATTTTTCTTTAATATTTATGTCACTGGACAACACTGTTAAAGGATCCATTCACATGTGCATGCTAAGTCTGGCACACAGGGGCTCAGCATTTAGAATTGCCAACCAAGCATTGGATTAGGTAGCCAAATACAACTGGAGGATTGTATAGTCAGCCTGAACACAGAATAGTATATTTCTGTCCTCTGTCAGTACAAAATCTTCTTTCCTTGTTGGGAGAATGAGAACCAGCATATAGGCATTATGCTATTCCTGTATTTTGTGGAGGAGGAGTTCAGTCCTTACCTGCCCTTGTTTGGAGACCAGAGAAGAACAGTATAAAAGGCTTGGACAACAGTCAAACCCTTTGAAGCTGCTTGGACCTCCGTCCGAAAACCCTGTCAGCATGGTGACGAAAAAATGGCAGACTGCGTAGATCCAGACTCCCACACCTGGATAAAAGTCTGTCATATGCTTCCCGTCTGTAACTGCGTCAACCGTCAGTAAATGTAAGCTAAAGTATATTTTTCTCATGTGATTCTTATACTGCCGTAATCACAATGGGAGGGATATCGCCTTTTCTGTCATATTACTATATTGTTTAGTTACATAATGTGCCGCAATTTCAAAAGGACACATTTCCGGAGAGCTAATGCCTCCAAAGGAAACAAGTGGGTAAACAGGAAGGGAGACAGGACAGTTCCCTGAGACACTCCAGAATTATACACCACCATTTCTGACATACAGTCCCTCTGCCTCACAAACCGCTGGTCACTGAATCATGCTAGTTGTTCTTCTTTGGACTTTCTCTAGCAATACTATATCTTTATTGTAGCCTAGAGACCTCAACTGTACACAGTAGTCCAGTTCTTGCCAGTGAGTTCCATAACTTAAGCATAGCCTTCTTGGTCTTGAAATATACTGTTCACAAGATCCTGGCTTGATGTTCTAAAGGTAAGTATGGTGGTCAGCAACAAAAATTAGAGACAACATAAAATGAGCCTGTTTTATAGATTACAGCAGAAACCTGCAGAGTTGTTCCTTCCTGCTCTCTGGTAGAACATTTGCATTCAGTTTCCTATTCATGCACTTCTCAAATAAGAAATGCTGCTTAGCACACAGCAAACTTACCACTAAAATGTATATATGGAAGCCATGTTTATGTACTGTAAAGAGAAAGCCAGACAATGTAAGTGTTTTGGGGCACCTTGCAGCCAACCTCATATAATTGAAAAATTATTTTAAAGAATACACATGCAAAAATGCACAAGTCTTCCTTGTAGGTCAGGTCGACTGCCCAAGATGAAGGAAGAGGTGGGTCCAGGTGGACAAACCCTGGAAGTGACATCAAAGGTGGAAAAGCCGTCAATCTTCCTTTCTGCAGAGGGAGGAAAAGAGAGATTGTTATTACCCCGTGTAACCTCTTGCCTCAGTGGAGTATTACCATCACCGAAGCCATTAAGTTGTCTCCCATGCACACATGCATGACAATACATACATTTTTTAGGCATTAGTTTCCTTCACAGGACTTAATTTAAAAAAGGAAATATGACTTTCCATGAGAAATGCAATGTAACAACAACAACAACAACATTTATTTATATAGCACATATTCATACAAACAGTAGCTCAAAGTGCTTTACATAATAAAGAATAGAAAAATAAAGAACACAATACGAAAACAAAATAAATCAGCATTAATTAACATCGAATAAGAGTAAGGTCCAATGGCCAGGGGGGACAGAAAAAACAAAAAAAAAAAAACTCCAGACAGCTGGAGAAAAAAAAAAATAAAATCTGTAGGGATTCCAGACC
>JANRMT010061414.1:28838669-28853669 GCA_026402145.1 Polypterus bichir lapradei
GCTCTGGATGGCGTTGTCATTCTCCCCCGACCTTGTAGCGCTGAAAGAGCAAGAGACAGTGTGAAGTGTCTTAGTTTCGGCCTGCCGCAGCTTATAAATGGATCCCATGTTGACAGTCGTCTGGGTGGTACCCCGGGTGAAGAAAGAGGGCATAATTTCAATTTCAAGGGAAGCACAGTTCACGTCCCAAATGATGGCTGCCTGCATTTTTATAGGAATTTTGCGGGGCAGGAGACACCACTCTACACGTCATTCCATCCACGTAGAAGGATGACGTTCGACAGCTTCATTGGTCGGCACGATGTCGCTGAATACAAAAGGGAATTTCTGGCCTCTAGAGGGGGTCTTTTGGCTAGACTGCAGTGAGCGAGATACTTGGTCGAGCATTGCCTTGAGTTTACCAAGCACTGTGGCTTGTGCCTTGATTTTTGTAAATATCTTTTGTATTCCTTTACATATTTTGAGGAATAACTCTTGATTAGCTTTGGGAGAGCTGTTTATAGGGTTGGGGTTAATTGTGCACAATATATACACATTTTTCTTTTTTTTGTACTTTGAATATTTTTGTGGTTAAACCCTGTACTGTTTATTGTTTGGAGGGGCAGCTTCCCGACTTGGATTATTGTGGAGGACGACGGTTTTATTTTTGATTTTGTATATACTGTATATGGGTTTCACTAGTTTGTGTACATTTTTCTTTTTCATTTGGGACATTCAGTCAGCACAGTAAATAGTGTATATAATCATCTATTCTGGGCTCCATTTCATAACTGTTTTTGTGTGTCCTTTGCAGTATTGGACTGTGTATTGATATACTAGCAAAATACCCGAGCTTTGCAGTGGCGAAGTACTGCCTTAAAATTTTTATTAAGAAGAAAATTAAACCTTTTTAAACTGAGGGAAAATATACCAATAATTATTTAAGGATCTCTTTGTATACAACATTGTCAGTTCGGCCCTCCGGTTGTAACATGACCAAGCTGTGCGCTGAGCTTACTCTTGAGCATGTAACGTACAGTTGGCCATGTGAACAGTAATCTTGTCTCAAATCTCACAGCTTGGATCGCTGCTGTCTTAATCGGTTTGAGTTACATGGTTTGTTTCAATTACGACAGTATTTGCAGGACTTGTTGTGTTGAAGTGACATTCAGCATCTGTCAAGCGCTGTAAGCATAGAACTGGTTTCATCAATAACTTCGCATCCAGCTTTTGAGAGTTTAAACATTCATAAACACCAAAGTATCCACTACTCAAATCGTCACCTGTGAATCTAAGATGTTTAAGAGGCATTGGCGGTTGTCAAAAGGTGTAAAATATTTGGCCACTTCGGTACACTTGAAAGCGACAACCGAACAATTCAGCGGCAGCCATCAACTCACATGCAGAACCATAGGTGAAGGGCTTAAACATTTCACTGTTCTAGTGCTCCTGTGTAGTATAATTATCTCCTGTACCGTCATCAGTCCACACCTTGAACTTGTCCCAGTCAATCAATACATAAGACACAATGTTCCTCCGGATATCAAGAGTGAGCCTGATATGGCCGTGCAATATGTAACACAGAGAATGGAAAAGGCAGGCGCCATCTCCGGGCATGGAAACCACTCGGTAAGTGACAGTTCTTTGATCGATGGTGATCACCTCGATAGACATGTTAATGGGGGTACGGTTGGATTGATAAAGGAAATGGGTACCTGAACAATGTAAAGTAAGTCTAAAATACCTATACAATAACTATAATCGTAATAAACGAACAATAAAACTGCGGAGAAGCCGTGGATTAAATAAAAAGGCTGTAGTTATCAGCAGGGAGACGTGAATCCCGTGGCAAAGCAAGGGAGGAAATGTAGAGACCGGAGCGACGGACGGCCTTATATTGGCAGGCAGCCAACAACGTGGGAGGCGTTGGGATGGGGAACCCAACGCCGCCTCACACGGTGACCGAGCTGCAGGCTATGGACGTATATATGTACGTAAGTAGGATTCAGTTAGCGTTGGGAACCCGCGTACCAAATTTCTTGAAGATGGGCTCAAAAGTAACAAAGACCGTTGGAAAGTTCAATATGGCGGCCGACAGTGGCGTCATACCACCGAAATAAGTATGTACATTGGTTTCGGTTAGCGCAGGGAAGCTGCCTACCAAATTTCGTGAAGATGGGGCCATAAATAAGAAAGTTCAGCATGGCGGACGTTGTCGACCGTTATGACCAGTACGTGTAGAATTTTAATATGAAACCTGCTTAACTTTTGTAAGTAAGCTGTAAGGAATGAGCCTGCCAAATTTCAGCCTTCTACCTACACGGGAAGTTGGAGAATTAGTGATGAGTCAGTCAGTCAGTGAGTCAGTCAGTCAATGAGGGCTTTGCCTTTTATTAGTATAGATCTATTCCACAGGAGATTTTTTAATTATTTTTCTTTTTGTGCACCTGTAAATAAAAAATCACTTTGTTTTTGCAAAACCCGACCCTTCTGTGTCCGTGTCTCCAAGTCTTACACCACCATCCTGGTCACACTCGGTCCCGCATACTAGACACCTAGAGTGTAGACTGGTGTCCCCCTTTGCCGCTACGCGGGGTTTCACAGGCCTTCCTTGGACCACTTTTGGTAGGTATCAACCACTGCATACTGGGAACACCCCACAAGACCTGCCATTTTGGAGACACTCTGTCCCAGTCATCTAGCCATTACAATTCTTTGTCAAAGTCATCCATTTTTCCCTCTTCCAACACATCACGTTCAAGAACTGACAGTTCACTTGCTGCCTAATATATCCCACCTCTTGACAGGTGTTATTGTAGCAAGATAATTGGTGTTACGTACTTCACTTTTAGTGATTTTAATGTTGTGTCTGACTGGTGTATGTCATGCAGCCCTGGGTTGACAAGCATTGAGAGTAGAGCGCACAGATGAGAAAGCTTAACAGAATAGCTCAATAAACAAACGTGTTACAAGTAAAACGTGAAGATTTCATGTTGTCACCGTGTGTGTGTTTTCTTTCTCTGGGCATCTGAAAGACATGCATTTTAAGGTACATGGTGACCATAAACTTGCCAGGTAAGTGTAGCTGTGCCCTGGTGTCACTTAGCACCCCATTTAGTGCTGGTTCTTTCCTTTGCTTAGGATGCCAGTTTCTGATCCTTAATAAGTGGGTTTAATAATGGAGAGATGAATGGATTTAAAAAAAAATAGAAAAACATATATGAGATTCAGAAATGTGCTCTTCAGTTAATGTAATTTCTTTTTAAACAAACAGTATTTAAACTACTTTTACACTGAGCATAAATGAAAATACAGATAGCTTTTATCACACTCACTTGTGAGTTATGAATCGTCCTTCTGGTTTCCATACCCACGTATTCCAGTATAGGGTCACAGTGGATTGGCAAAAGACAGGTATAGGCCTGGGAAGTAGGAGAAAAGCAGGGGAATTGGCAAAAACCCCATGTCGACACCAGACGATCAATATGCTACAGAGGTGAAGATTGTCTCATTCTGAGGACTGAATGACGTTACAAATAAATTAGAGAACTGCGAAAAAGGACTCTCAGAGTGTAGAGTAAGTGTTAACAAAAAGGTAATAATACAGACAGGGCAGTGGAGCTCGCCAAACTGAAAAGAAGCAAAATGCAAAACAGATGAGGTCAGTCTTCAGCCAAAACTGAGGAAAGAGCTCTATGAAGTGACAGCTTCCTCATGGGATTTGAGAATAATAACAACTGAAAACAGACTATCCTGAACAATATAACTCTTATCTAATAACCATTTAATTGTACCATACACAATAATGTCAAGTCAGGGTGAACCACTCCATTTATTTTATCTGCTGTGTCTACTGTGTCTCTCTCTATTTTCAGTTATGTATCTATACAGGGTGGCAGACAAAAAAGCAGCCAAGTCATGGCGTCAATTTCAGTTTTAATAGCAATAAAAGAATCATAAATGTTATATCAATTTGAAAGGTTATTTTGTTATATTATTATTATTTGAGAAAATTGTTAAAAAAAAGCTGTTAGCCATTATAAAAGAAGTGTTGAAAATGGTCTCTGTCGGCGATATTGCAAAGTTCCACACGTGGTAACATGTTTTTGCTGACGTGACCTACTTGACACCCCGCAGTTGTGATAAATAATGCATCAACTTTTGACGACTTCTTTCCATGCAACCTGTAAGGTCAGCAATGCTCTTAGGAGTATAAATTGAAGGGTTTCTTGGTTTTGGAGGTTTGCTTACAGAATCAGTGCCATGCTACTTTTTACCAATTTAATCACAATGGATTTGACCTTTCTGACATTGATCAACAGAAAAAGACTACACTCCATGCAAAGTGCTCTAAATTAATCACAAATCCTACATTAAATAACTGCAGAAATCTGTTTTCACTTTGACAATAAACAGTCTTGTTCCACTGATCTGTGTCAAAAAGTCAAAACCACTGTGATAAAATGTTGTATAACAATAAAATGTCAAAACTTCCAAGGAGGTGAATACTTTTATAGGCACTATAAAAGCAAACAAAACCAAGTCTGTGATCCAGTAAACAAATTCCAAAAACAGAGGCAAAGTCCATACATCAAAGATTAACAAAGAGCGATTGCAAAATCAAAATCCAAAGTCTGATTTCAAAGAGCAGAAGGAGAGCGAAACAGCAGAAATGAAACCTCTAATGCCTCAGCAAAGGAACTCAAACCTGTCAGCCCACTGTAACGGTCAAAGGCAGCCCCCCCATGGCAACATCAGGGGGCCCATAAACCTGAGATAGAGAACTAAGAAATATATAATTAACATAACAAATTCATAAAAAGTAATACTTAAACAAGATTATATTCATGAATAATAATAAAGCAGAATTTACAAAGTAACGTTTAAAAGATATAAAGAAAACAATATATAAAAAGGAAACAACACTTGCGCTACAGCTCATGACAGCATGTGCATCAGGATGTTGTATCAAGACCCAATATGTGTTGTGGTATATCCCCCCAGGCCGCCAGATGGAGCCCTCCCTGCAGTATGGAGGTGCCCCGAAGACCAGCAGGGAATCATGGACAATGTAGTTTTTATATATACCACAGGGGCCACAACAGGGAGCTGCAGGGAGGACCGAAGAGTCATATGTGCCCTATAACCCGGAAGTGCGTCATAGGAGGAGTGACGACAGAAGTGACGTACTTCCGGGGCGAAGAAAAGGACTTGTACCTGACCCGGAAGTGATAAAGAATCACATGGACTGGGGATTGGGAACGCTTCCGGGTCAGTGACTATAAAAAGACTGAGGCTGCTCCCAGATGGCGAGCTGAGCTGAGTGGAAGGGTGGCAACGTGTCTGGGAGTGGAGGATTGTTTATTGTATTTGTGATTAGTGAATTTAATGAGTATTGTGGAGAGGAGAATGCTTGGTGCACTTTTGTTAATAAATATAGTGTACTTTTGGACTTTTATCTGGTGTCTGACGTATTGGACAAGGGTTCAAGGGAGCGACAGCGACCCCTATCTGTCACAGTGTCATTTTGAAGAAACATACAGTCAGGACAATAAGTATTTGGACAGTGACACAATTTTCTTAATTTTGGCTTTATACGCCACCACGATGGATCTGAAATGAAGAAATAAATATAGTATGAGCCATTTAGGAATGACGGACAATTTTATACATGGTTCTCCTCCACACCTCCATTTCCAGGAATTCAAAAGTATTCGGACAATTTACTGACAAGCTGTTCCATAGCTATGTTTGAACAGGTCCCTCATTATTTCATTAACTATTTTGCAGGTAGAAGGTGTGGAATTTGCATTTGGAAGTTGTCACTGTGAACTCTCAATGTGAGGTGCAAAGTGCTGTCCATGCAAGTAAAAACAGTCAGTCATTGGACTGAGAAAACAAAACAACCCCTTTAGAGAGACAGCAGAAACACCAGGAGTGGTCATAATCAACCATCTGGTACATTCCTAAAAAGAAGGAACACAATGGTGAGCTCAGCAACACCAGAAGGTCTGGGAAAACACAGACAGCTGTGCTGGATGATCACAGAATTCTGTCCTTGGTAAACAAGAACCCCTTCACAACATTTAGCCAAACCAAGTACACTCTCTAGGAGGTAGACCTATTATTGCTAAAGTCTACAATCAAGAGACGACTTCATGAAAGTAAAGACAGACGGTTTACCAATAAGTGCAAACCGCTGGTTAACATTAAGAATAGGAAGGACAGATTTGATTATGCCACAAAATATTTTTAAAAAACCAGTCCACTTTTGGAATAGTTTTCTTTTTCGGCAAATGAAATAAGATTAATATGTACCAGAATGATGGATAGAGAAGAACATGTTGAAGAGGAGGAATGGCTCATGATCTGTAGCATACCACATAATCTGTGAAACATGGCGGAGACAGTGTTATGGCATCAGCATGTGTGACTGCCAATGGAAGTCAGTCACTGGTGTTTATTGGTGATATGACTGCTAACAAAAGTTGCAGGATGATTTCTGAAGTGTTCAGGACTATACTATCTGCTCAGATTCATACAAATGCTGCAAAACTGATAGGACTGTGCTTTACAGTACAGGTGGACAATGAGCCAAAACATAAGGCAAAAGTAAACCAAATGCTTTTCAATGCAAAGTAATGAAAGATGGCAATGAATGGCATGTTAATCAACTGACCTCGACCCAACTGGACATCCGTTTCATTTGCTGAAGACAAAACTGAAGGCAGAAAGTCCAGCAAACAAGCAGCACCTGAAGACAGCCGCAGTAAAGGCCTGGCAAAGCATCACTAGAGTGGATACCCAGCACTTGGAGATGGCCATGAGTTCAGACTTCAGGCAGTCATTGGCTGTGAAGAATTTTCAACCAAGTGTTTAAAATGATCATTAAATTCATAGTTATGTTAGTCTGTCCAAATACTTTTGAGGCCTTGAAAATGGGGGGAACCATGTATAAAAACGGCTGTCTTTTCTAAATGGCTCATACAATGTTTTTGTTAAATGCCTTCAATTAATAAAGCAAGTCTACACTTCAATAACATTTTGATCGCTTCATTTCAAATCCATTGTGGTGGCACACAGAGCCAAAATTATGAAAATTATCACTGTCCAAATACTTATGCATGTATGTGCAGCACCACAATGGTGATAATCTTTCCCGATGTTCCTATTTGAATGTTCCTTCTCTCCAGTGCGCAACCAGACTGCAAAATCAACAAAATACAACAACAACAACATTTATTTATATAGCACATTTTCATACAAACAGTAGCTCAAAGTGCTTTACATAATAAAGAATAGAAAAATAAAAGACACAATAAGAAAACAAAATAGATCAACATTAATTAACATCGAATAAGAGTAAGGTCCAATGGCCACGGGGGACAGAAAAAAAAAAAAAAAAACTCCAGAAGGCTGGAGAAAAAAATTAATGAGACACTGCACACTGGGACTTCCCACTAGCTTCACCTCCATACTGTATACTGGGTTGGATTTTCATAAATCGCTCAGATCAAAAGTTTGAACACACCCAGAGGTTTTCACATCTGGAATAGAAATCAACACCTTTATTTTTATCAAGATATTATTAAATAGATTTAAAAATATAGCTAATATATTATATATATAATACATATACATATATTATAATATATAACATAGTACTATATGAGGGCGGCCCGGTGGCGCAGTGGGTAGCGCTGCTGCCTCACAGTTAAGAGACCCGGGTTCACTTCATGGGTCCTCCTTGCGTGGAGATTGCATGTTCTCCCCATGTCTGCATGGGTTTCCTCCCACAGTCCAAAGAGACACAGGTTAGGTGCATTGGTGATTCTAAATTGTCCCTAGTGTGTGCTTGATGTGTGTGTGTGCGCCCAGCTATTGGCTGGTGCCCTGCCCGGGGTTTGTTTCCTGCCTTGCGCCCTGTGTTGGCTGGGATTGGCTCCAGCAGACCCCCATGACCCTGTAGTTAGGATATAGCAGGTTGGATAATGGATGGATGGATAGTACTATATGAGTCCTCTTATGATAGACCACCTGGACCCAAAGCAGTTTGCCTATTGGACAAAGACTGGAGTGCAGGATGCAATTATTCATCTGCTCCACATGGCTTATTTTCACCTGCACAAAGCTGGCAGCACTGTGAGGATTGTGTTTTATGACTTCTGTAATGCCTTCACTACCATCCAGCCATCCCTGTTAAGGGATAAGCTCAGAGACATGCAGGTGGGTGAGCCTATGTTGTCCTGAATAGGTTTGTGAGACTCAAAGACTGTGAGAGCAAAACTGGACCACCACAAGGAGCAGTCCTGTCTACTTTTCTCTTCACTCTGTATACCTTTGACTATAAGTATAACAGAAGGTCATGACACTTACAGAAATTCTCAGATGATTTTGCACTCATAGAGTGCATCGAAAAAGGGGATGAGACAGAGGAAAGGAGTCAGATGGAGGACTTTGTTTCTTGGTGCAAAGATAATTTTCTGCATCTTAGCATCAGCAAAACCAGGGGACTAGTTATTGAATTTTGCCACACCAAAGAGCCTCTATGTCAGGTCACAATTCAATCAGTGGATGAATGAATGGAGTCAATGACAGGTTGGAGTGGTTTCGTAGCACAGAGGAATTGTATAAGAATGGGCAGAGCAAACAATTTTTCCTCAGTAGACTGCATTCCTTTAATGTATGTAGTGACAACCTTCACTTCTTCTGCAGTTCTATGATGGCCAGTGCATCACTTCAAGAGAGGCCCACCAAATCAACAAACTAATTAAAAGGGCAGGCTCAGTTATTGGATGCACTTTAGACCCCTGAAGGTAGCAGCAAAGGATAGAATTAAAATAGCTGAGTGCCATTATGAACAATGCTGTAGATCCCCTCTTTGACACAGTGACACTGAGCACTCTCAGCCATCGAATTATTCAGCAGAAGTGTGTCAAGAAACATGACTGGGGCTCCTTTATATCAACAGCAGTATGCTTACATAATGCCTCACTGTGACTATGACAGCCGAGTGAAAAATTTTCTTGCTTTTTAGTCATTCTGGTGTGTGCTCAGGCTATATGGTGTGTGTGTATATTTATTTATTCATCAACCTATTTATAAATGTATTTATTTAAAGAACATCTGTAAAAAGCCAATTACTGACCAGAGATAAATAAAGTTCTATCTAAGACATTACTAGTGTTACTAATGGCAGTTGCTGCTGGAAATTATTGATTTTTAATTTATTGTTTATATATGATAGCAAAGTCCTATTTTCAGCAGCCATTCCTTCAATATCCCAGTGGTCATCTCCTTTAGTTTATCTTTAATTAGTCACGTGCTAATGCCCATTGGTTATTAGAGAAACATTTATAATTACATTAGCTACACTGAAACCTATTATTTTATTCACTTGGGTCACAAGTTACTGGCATTTCTAAAGTTCATTTCTGGGTTCATAAATTGACCAAAAAAATCTGTGTCAAGAAACGTGTAAATGTATTGATGTATTGTATTTGTTTTTTCAGAATGAAAGTTATTCCATGTGACAGACTGCCAAGAAACTGATGTTTCATACAAAGGTGTCTACCAGTGTCTTTAATGGCTTTCTCATGGCTTCATTTTAGTTTAATCCTGATATTCTGATATATGCATTTAATTACCATTATCATTCATGGTGGCGCCATAATCTGTACTAACCCCTACTTTCTCTGCTGTTCTTTTTCAGATTTTCTGTGGTGGCGATGTGCGCCACCACCACCCGATCAAAGCACCGTGTTGACCCTACCTTGATGGATTGAAGGCCAGATGTCCACATAACCGTCATCTTCAAGTTCTTTCATGTGAACCCTGAATACCATGAGGACTGATTGAGGTCATTTATGTTAGTTAGAATGCCTAGCGTGGGTTGGGTGGTTTGGTGGCCTTGGAACCCCTGCAGATTTTATTTTTATTTTCTACAGCCGTCCTCCCTGGCCCATTGGACCTTACTTTTATTCTATGTTAATTAGTATTGCCTAATTGTATTTTTATATTTTGTCTTTTTTCTCTTTCTTCATCCTGTAAAGAACTTTGAGCTACATCATTTGTATGAAAGTGTGCCATATAAATAAATATTTTTGTTTGTGCTCAAAATGGCAAACAAGGAATGTTTATATGTTATGATTTCTTTAACAAAATAGAAAAATAAAGTAAAATGCTCAAAAGATTTCAGAGTGATATCAGGGTGGCCCTGCCTCCTGGGGATTCAATCACAAACTGCACAGAATATCACAACATTTGAAGACACAGCACACAATAAACATAATACAAAATGTCTAAAATATGAACAGTTATAATTAATAATTGATAATAAAACATAAAATAACACATAAATACATACCCATACCCACTAAATAAATTCTAACTTCTCCAGGCCACCTTCTGATTCCACGTTTTCAAAACAGAGGTGCTGTACCTAGGCCAGCTTCTGGTTTTCTGATCTGTGCCATTAAATGCTCCTCAACATATCTCAGGGCTTGGTTGAGTTGTATCTGCACTGCACTGTTTCATTTATGGCTTAATTTCAAATATAACTCGGTTCTGTTGGTGTAATGAGTGGGATATTCTTGGCAGAGGAAGACAAATTAATTTGTTGCATAATTTAAAGAATGGAGTTTTTACATTAAGTGATGTAATGGCACAGACACCCAACACTGAAGAAGAATGAACACAGCCTCATAGCTTCAAGATCATAAGCAGGTGTACCACCAAGCTCTTGCAGTAAATTGGTAGATATTACTCTCACTGTTATAGTCTTTCAGATATACTTCTTTTCATAAGTCACTCAGCCTCCTAGTGCAATAAAGTCTGTGAGCGCAGAGGCAACCACTACAATTGAGCACAAGAAATCTAAATGTCTCAGAGTTCTGCTTTCTCTCAGGAAAGAGTCAGAAGTATACCAGCCAGGGCATGACCAGGAGGGTCACATTATGAATATAGACATGAACAAAGCCAAATAGCATAATAAGGAGTGGAAGTGGCAGAGCAGCAGTTCACCTGAGACTAGCAAAAAATTGAGAACCCTGACTGAGACATGGTTGCTCCAGTCGCTTTTATATAAATAAAGGAAGTTCTTCACTCCACAAATGGGGGCATCCACATGGATACAAAAGATTTTATCTTTAATGTGTTCAAGGTAGTTATTGCTTTATTAAGAGACCCACTCTGTTAACTGGACTGAAACTGAAGATTTTCCAGTTTGCCTGTAATGGAACTCAGCACCAGTGTTCCTGTCTCTTGTGCCAAACATTCTCTTCTTTAAGCATTCATTCAGTGTTTGGTTTCAGTTAAAACAGTTCAATCGAGTCTATAATACATATTTCTATAAGGCACATCCTTAAACATTGATTGGATGACATCTCTGCAGAAATCTATGAATAACTAGGCAGAAGTAAGAAAGTGGAAACTGTTATGAGTATTAAAGAAGTGCTATTAAATATTAAAGAAATGATCATAAATAAATGCATGAATCAAGGAAAGCTCAACAGACAGGTAGGTCCTTCATTTTATTCCACTTAGTGTCTGGGATCTCATTATTCAGTCTGAGAATCTTCTGCAGATGAATAAAAAAATTACATAACTGAGAAGACTGCCATCTCCTTTAGTACAGAATATATAAGTGCATTAATTGAAGGTGCATGCATGACCAGCCATTGTCTTAATCTGCTTACACCTTTCATGGTTTATCAAGTCTAAACTTTACACTAGGCATCTGTATCTTTTATATGAGCTGTCAGTCTATAATGTCATGAACATGAGGTTCCCCTGAGGACACACCATGTGGTACATTTGCCAATCACAAAATTAATATAGTTTTAAATTCTGCTTTGAACTGAACAACAAATTAGCTTTTAATCCGTGTGCTCAAATTCTGATATTCTTTCTGGAATTCTTTTCATTTTATATTGTAATAAAGCTCCTTATTAGGAGAATGTATAGCTTCTGTTCCAGTTAATTACATTATAGATAGGCTTCTAATTAATTTCTAATTGCTGGAAAATAATATTCTTCCCTTTATTCGGTTCTAAATGCAAGAAAGCAAGCCCTTTACCCCAAAGTACTGAATAATCACAGCAATTTGCATTTCTTTTCTTCAGTGCTGCTATCAGCAATCAGCTCATTTTGCTTTTTATTAGATTTTTATTCATCTGGTTGTGCAGTGTAGTGAATCCAGTATAATTATGTAGCTGGCTCCCGTTCTGCCAGTACATTTTTCCCTGCCTTATTTCATCACAGATCAGGTCTTAGACTACAGTGTGCAGCGTTCCGATGCAACTGAAACAAGCAAAAGTACAAGTTAGTCATCAGCTCGGAAAGCAATAATGAGTTAAAATTGATTCTTAAAGTATGGATTATACTGTATAATGGAGGTTCCGATAAATTAAGTTAAATAACTGGAAGGGCAGTTATTAATGGTATTTCTAAGAGATTCTTTTAATTTTACATATGAGAATAAAAAAAAGCAGGTAGTCCGATGATACAGTGGTTATTACTGCTGCCTCACAGTTCTAGAAATGTGGGTCATTATCTGGGTGTAGTTTACACATTCTACCAATTTGTACGTACAGTACATTTCTTCTGGGAACATCCAGTTTCTTCGCAAAGGCAAAGGCATGCAATTTAAATTAACTGGTAACTCAAAACTGGGACACTCTGAGTATGAGAAATGCCGCCCATGTGTGCTTTCTAATGGACTGGCCTGCAGGAATCATTCCTGTTTTGTGCAAGATGACTTTGACTGCCACTTATATGTACTCTATGAATCCCCCTAGGAGTCCATCATTGGACTACATTTAAATGGGTACCCCAGTCCTGCTCTTCAAAACAAAATCCAAAGCATGATCTTTTAATAGAGCAGTCCAAGATACTTTAATGTGTATGTAAACAAGCATATTCATACCACCTCAGGGGATGCAAAACATCCCAATAAATGAACAGGAGGGCAAACAACATCAAAGACATGGACCTGACACTCAGTGGAGGAAGAAGATGATGGAAAAATGAGACCCTAAAGTGCTGCCCATCCCCTAAATGAGCTTTGTCCCAGGACACTTTGAGGCATCAGTTCATTCCCCCTTGGTGTGCTAAGAGACACTTCTGCAGCTGTTTCTTGCCTACAGGCTTTGTAAATCCTCCTCCCATCACTTTTCTCTTCACCACAGCCATTTATAACAGACATGTTCACAGAGGGACTTTCTTTCTTTCTTTAGGACCCATAAACTCTGACGCAATGATGTGTATGGTCTGTTGTGAAATAACATTTGACAGAAGGCAAGGAGCAAAGTATGAAAGTGAACTTTCAGGTGGACAAAAAAATAGAATCGTTAAGTTGGTGGGGGTCTGAGCACGTTAAAACACGAAAACTAAAATCTAAAACTAATTGGTTATCCTTACCTTTCCCAGCTCTAGTATTTTGTTTCATTTGTAGATCTTCTGGCCAATGGTTGCTGTGTACACTCCCATTGTTCACCTGGGGAAGTGATATGATGTCATAGATCACAAACCCTCTTACTAAGAATGGGAGTGAAACAATACTGTATGGGGGCAGCAATGAAAACAACTCAAAAAATAGTGACACCCAAAACAAATAACAAACAACATGTTGACTCAAGGACAACACAGATATGAGAATAATAATATTTAGAAATTCAAAATCTATATACTGGGCAAATCCTGAACTAATGTAACAAAAGTTTCAGAATAACGAATAGTTTTTCTTGGCCCGGACAAACGTCATGTTAAACATCATGTTTGTTTTAACAAAATGTAAATTTGAGTATAGAGAATTTTTTTTGACCAAAAATGTCTACCAAAACTAATAATGCGATGCAAAAAAATGCTTGACGCCATCCATGCCTGTACTTTCGCTAAGTCTTGGGAAACCTGTAACAGACTGTCTCTTTCTTGTTAGACCAAAAAAAAGTGACAGTCTGTCACAAAATTTCCTGTCTTGGTAAGTCACAGCAAGAATCAGCGTGAGTGTAAGTGAGACATCATACACATAGCCGAATTCAGTGTTTGAACGAGCATTCACGTGAGTAATTGTGTCCTCTCTGGATACTGTACTGTTCAAGGTTCATGAACAAAAAAAAGGGATAAAAATGGCATCAGTTTAAACTGAACGAAAAATTAACAATCCTGGAAAAAGTTGATTCCAGAATGAAGAAAAATGACATGGCCAAAGCATTCAGAATTGCGCCTTCAATGCTGTCAACAATTTTGAAGGATCGAAAAAAAATAGAAGACAAAATTAAAAATTGTGCGTTGGGACCAGAATGAAAAAAAATTAGAAGTGTGTTTCATTTTCTATAAAAAAAAGATACATCTAACATCTCATTTTCATTCTGTATTCATACATGTGTTTCTATAAAAAAAAAAAAAAACACTTTATTTAATTGCTGGCAACCTCGTCCTCTTCCTCCTGTTTCTGGTCGCTGAGTGGTGGATACTGGCCCTTTGTATAGCCCGTTACACAACGTACTACTATGCGTCTGCCAACAGACTTACAAAATAATGGCATCCACAAAGAAAAGAAAAGAAAATGGTGCCATGGAACAGTGTGACTTACTTTCAACACTGTTTAAAATACATTACATTGAGTAGAAAATGTAACTAGTGTTATAAGTGGCTTCTTTTCTTTAAACGTTCTCTAGCTTTCTGAAGTTTTGCCATGCAAAGAAAAGTTTCTGGGCTTTTTTTACTTGAAACAATTCAAATTCAGCATTAACAAAATGTTTTGAAGTGTCATTTGAAAGTTTTATATTTTTTCATGCTTTTCTGCGATGCCATGATTATTTTGGTATAATATAGTCACTTCCTTCTTGAGGGGATGGTGTTCCAGGTACTGTGACAACACTTGTGTCTTCTATATCTACAATTGCTGATGTCATCAACGCAACAGTATTCAGGCTGTCAAACGAGATTCCTTTCAATCCAAAATCTAGATTCAAAGAGTGTTACCTGTGGTTATTTTTTGTTTAAACTTCGTAGTTACTG
>JANRMT010061414.1:28856169-28858105 GCA_026402145.1 Polypterus bichir lapradei
GTTATTTTTCAAATGTTCCCTTTTCTTTTTCATAACTTCTTTAACACACTACTTCTCCGCTGCGAAATGCGGGTATATATGTATATATATATACCCCGATCTACATACTCTCAAATAGACAAGCCACACGCCGTGGCACAATGGTAGAGGCTTTGCCTCTAGCGCTGACATCCGAGGTTTGATTCCTGAGTGGTGATGCACTGAGTTTGTACGCGCGCTTCATGATTTATTTTACCCTTGCATCCCCTTGGTTTGAGACGTATGGAAAAATATGCGGTTAATGCAGAATCATGTTATGTTATTTTTAAAATGTTTCCTTTTCTTACAACAAGCACAGCTGAGAAGCTTCTATGCATGTACTCCATAACGCGTTAAAAAAATAACGCATTTAATCACACTTTGCATTCCAAGCAAAGGGGAACTTTTGTCAGTGCATTATTTCCTGGTACATTGATGACATTGATGCACACATCAGAGCTACAAAAATGTTAGAGTTGGAATAAAGCGCGTTCCTACGACTGATCGGAGGCAATTTTCATTTCAAAAGACTACACGACGGAAGCCTTGATAAAAGCGTGGTTTTGTGCAAACTGTCCAAATACTAACCTGATTGAAAGAAATTACAATCAAATCTTTGATGATAGCAACACTCATAACGGTCACAAAACTATTACACTAACAATTATGTTACGTTATTTTTAAAATGTTTCCTTTTCTTAGCACAAGCACAGCTGAGAAGCTTCGATGCATGTACTCCATAACGCGTTAAAAAAAATAACGCATTTAATCACACTTTTAAGTCCAAGCAAAGGGGAACTTTTATCAATGCATGATTTCCTGGTACATCGATTACACTGATGCACACATCAGAGCTACAAAAATGTTAGATTCGGAATAAAGCGCGTTCCTACGACTGATCGGAGGAAATTTCATTTCAAAAGACTACCCGACAGAAGCCTTGATAAAAGCATGGTTTTTTGCACACTGAAAAGCAAGCAAAATTAGATGCATTACAGAAAGCGGACTTTGTGGCTCTTACTGGGGATCATTGGACTTCCGTGACCGTTAGTAATTCTAATTACATCTAATTACAAAATGTTCAATGATCACACTGTTTTAGCCTAATGTACAAAATAATTTTGGCTAAGGTTACTCAGAGTTTAAAGATTAAGTTGGTCAAATTACCTTTTATGTTTCTGACTTATTTTTTTAAGAAGAAAAACTGCACTTTATGTTGAAATTTTGGTTATTATTATTTAAAGACAATACTATTCTGAAAATGTACTTAAAGTACTTAAAATACCACTTTATTTTTAAGTCTGCCCAATTTTAGCCAGGGATGATATTTTTGTTTCTGTTTTGAACTGAAATGCAGTTTAAAAGCATTTTTTTTTCAGAAATTAAAAGAGCTTGAGTTTACAATATTCATGTCCATGTCTATTATTTGATTCAGGCGCCCACTAAAACCCTTTTAAATTAAAAAAAAACATTTGCGATTTGGGGCAAATTTTCATGTGTGATTACATACGATTAATCAAGATTAATTATTACACAGCCTCTAATTAATTAGATTAATTTTTTTAATCGAGTCCCACCCCTAATATATATATGTAGATATATATATGTAGATTTGTATATGTATATGTGTATATACAGTATATATGTGGATATATTTATATATATGTGTGTGTGTGTATATATATATGTATATATATGTATATATGTGTATATATGTATATATATGTCTATATTTGTATATGTGTATATATATGTATATATGTATGTATATGTATATATATATGATGTGTATATATATATGTTTATATGTAAGTGTGTATATATATATGTGTATATATATGTGTATATATGTATATATATGTCTATATTTGTATATGTGTATATATATGTATATATGTATGTATATGTATATATATAT
>JANRMT010061414.1:28875833-28912393 GCA_026402145.1 Polypterus bichir lapradei
ATATATATATATATATATATATATATATATATATATATATATATATGCCAGCAACACTCATGACAATGACAAAACAATTACATTGTCAATCATGTTACGTTATTATTAAAATGTTTCCTTTTCTTTTTACTTCTCTGCTGCCAAACATGGGTATTTTGCTATGTACAGGTGTATATATATATATATATATATAGAGAGAGAGAGAGAGATATGACATCAACATTTATATCAATGACAAAACAATTACATTAACAATCATGTTACGTTATTTTTAAAATATTTTCTTTTCTATTTCATAACTTCTTTAACACACTACTTCTCCGCTGCGAAGCGTGGGTATTCTGCTATATATAGATATAAGAACAACACTCATATCAATGACAAAACAATTACATTAACAATCATGTTAACGTTATTTTTAAAATTTTTCCTTTTCTTTTTCATACCTTCTTTAACACACTACTTCTCCGCTGCGAAGCGCGGGTATTCTGCTAGTAAAAAATAAAAATGATGTCTGTGTTATTGCACTTTGTATCTTGGTAATTTATTCTGAGGGTCTAATATTTTAATGTTTGTTCAATTTAGTTATTTATTTGTTTATTTTTCTCATTCCTTTCAGCACTGTGGTGTTTTTGTACACATCAGTATTTAGTTTATATAGGTACAGTAGGTTCACACGCTGACCAAACAATGTCTGAAAGAGTGATAAAGTCCTTGTGAGCTCAGGTTAGACTTACCTATTATTAAATTTCTTTTTCCAAGTTCACTTTAGGGTCTGCTGGGGTTTTAAATACCATATGTTCTTTGTTTTTGATACACTGCCTAGCTAATTTGTCATGGTAACCCTAGGGTAACCCTTTTCTCCCCTTTATACTCTTTGTTATGTAGACCTGACCAATATGCTCCCAAATCCCTGCTAAAGTCTTCATATGTTACACTGCATTTTATATCTATGACTATAGGCAGTTATGGTTCAGCCAGGGATACTCCCCTAGCTGGGGTTCAAATATCATTTTTATGTCTATGTTGTTTATTGCTTATGTTTACATTGTTGATTATTTTGTTTCTTTGTGTTTATGCATCTTCTATTGTGCTCCTTGTGTTTTGTTTTGTGGCTGGTCCACAAAGAGGCGGGGCCACCTGTCTATCGCTGCAAGGGGCTCAGCTCAACCCTATAAAGGTGGGAACAACCTACAGTCCATTATGATTCATTTGAATCTGCGTGAGATTCAGTTTGTTCTCGGATTTGAGATTATTTTGAGTGCTTTGTGTGTTACTGGATTTTAGACCCTTTTTCTGCGCTTTTGACTTCCCTTCTGGATTACTGTATTGGGACTGTGTTTGCTTTTGGATTGCCTTTTTATTGTTTGGGCAACTCTTTTTGACTTTGTGCTTTTCTGAGATTTTTTTTTTTTTTTTTTGCTACAGAGCATTTTTTCATTAGGAAATCTTTTTATGTATAGAGATTTTTGACAGTGCTTTCCTCTATTGTGGTTTATTTTGGAGGTTTTTTTGGAACTTTGCATGAACCACCAAATGAACCACCATTACAAAAAAATAAAAACCTGCCAACTGTACAGCAGCAATCTGCAAAAGAGCTACATTTTTTAAAAGATTGACTAGATATGGTGGATGGTGAATAATATGATGCCCTGAGTACTGGCCTCTCTCTGATAATACACTGTGGGGTACAGCCCAGGCACAGACAGGTAGACATAATGTTTTCACCCAACACACGTTTATTTACAGTATGTACAGTATAATAAAGTGCACAATCCCAGTGCCGCAGCACCAATCACCCCTCAAGTCCTGGCCTTTCACAATGCCTTTCTCTTCTCTGGTCCGCCTCCACTCCTATCCTATGAGCTCTGTCCTCTTCCACCCAACTCCAGCCATTGAATAGAGGGAGGCGGCCCCTTTTATGCAAGCCCGGATGGGTTCCAGGTGCTTCCCGACACTCCTGCGCGGACTCTCCCCGTGTGGCGGAAGTGCCGGCTGTGCACCTAGAAGCACTCCGGGTGTCCCCAGTCTTCTTTACCCCAGTACTTCCGGGTGTGGCGGAAGTGCTGAGGTCCAGGGCTCCAAAGGCATAGAGGCACCCCCTGGCGGTGACCACAGGCCCCTACAGGGTGGAGCTTCAAAGCTCTATACCCATGGTTCCCAAAGGTACCAGGGCGGTCGCCCCCACATGGTCTGGGGAAGGCACAAGCCCTCCTCTGGTCTTCCTGGGCATCTTGGCCAGGTCGCCTTCCCAGCCGTCTCTGACAACACCTATGGACTTATAATCAACTACAAGAAATCCAGGACAAGCTAAATAAGACCTTGCTTTTCCTGGCTGGAATACATGATCTGATTTTGACAATGATTTTTTTTTTGTGTTCATACTTTCCTGTACTGTCTTAGATCTTCTCCCATGATTCTTGAAAGTATATTGTAGGTTATTTGTTTTAATTCAAATTTTTGCTATAACTGTTCAAATGTTAATCAGTTCTCCAGTTTTTCTGCTGCACATTACCAAGGGTTTTCTTTTTAAGAGAAAAACTAAGCATGAAATACAGAGAGGGTGCTGGCTTTCTTTCAGACTTTTTACCCCACCTTGTAAGTGTGTAGTTCGTCGCATTACTTACAAACTATGATGTCTTGCATGTTTGACTCTAAAATTTGTACACTTTTTTCACAGATAAGAACAGGTATTTTCCTGCCAATTTTGTTAGGGTTAAACCTGAGGAAATGCCAGGTCAAATTTCCAGAGGCCATCAGCTCCTGCTTTGTTCACACATGCCTCCCAGTTTACCTGAGAACGCTTTACAGTCAGTCAGTCAGTCAGTCATTTTCCAACCTGCTATATCCAAAACCAGGGTCACGGGGTCTGCTGGAGCCAATCCCAGCCAGCACAGGGCGCAAGGCAGAAACAAATCCCTGGGCAGAGCGCCAAGTGTGAAAAAACCTAATATGTTGGTGGTGGATATGAACTAACAGTCCTGTCTTTTACTGTGCACTATTTTCTATACAAAATATACACATTTCATTAATTTATACTTTGGGCTGTGCCTCCCTTAAACCCTAACCTAGAATAAGACGTTTCTCAAAAATGGAGGAATGGATAAAAAGGCACTCAGCTTTAAAACAGAAATTACTTTACTGTTCCCTGATTTTTCACCCAGCTGAACAAGTTTACCACATTAACTGGTTGAAACCGTGGAAGGACAGGAACCTCTATCTCTATTCCGGACTACCTCATTCTTACTTCACTCAGAAAACCACCCTTTATTTCAGTACCAATTTGACGTACAAACAATGGCAGGAGCTCGAACTGTCTGTCCTAGAAATAGCGAATGATTGATCTGGAAGAAATTCCCTGATTATGCAGAACATCATTACAGAATAACTCATTGGACAGAGTGCTTTGCCCCACAAAATCTATAGCACCGCTTATCTGGATGACATTGTCAATTATTCTGGCACCTGGGAGGAGCAGGTACGGCAGGTTCACACTGTGCTCCTAACACTAAGTGAAGCAGACCTATGCATCATTCCAAAAAATATTTCTTTGGGTTGACAGATCCAAAACATTGGGTGGGCAGGGGTACAATTCATCCACAAAGTGCCAAATTTGATGCCACCATGAAGTGTCCCCATCCTAGAAACAAGAGGTAAGTCCAACCTTTCTTAGGTTTAGTTGGGTACTACCTCCAGTTGGTCTCTTTCTTTTATGAGAGAGTGGAGCCCTTGACTAAACTAACAAATGAGAGGGCCCCTAATACCGTGGCATAGGATGCTAATATGAAAGCCACCATTTCTAGACTTAAAACGAGCCCTTCCATCAGCACCTATATTGATAACTCATGATTTTTCTTTACCTTTTCTCTTGCAGACTGAAGCTTTAGAAACAGGTCTTGGTGCCATGTGGAGTAAAAGCAACAATGGTGTTAAACACCCCATCATATTCCTGAGCCGGAAACTACTGACAGTGGAAAGAGGGGCATTGGCTATTATATAGGCTATTAACCAATTGAGTTACTACCTCCTGGGCTATGAATTCACTCTGGTGATGGACCATGCAGCCCTACAGTGGAGGGCACATCACAAAGATTTGAATACTTGCATTACCAGGTGGTTCTTGGATCTAAAACCTTTTCAGTTTAAAGTCCTTCATTGTCAAGGCTCGCTCCTATGTTTATGACCTCAGAAGTTCAGAATGCCCAACCCAAAGGTCTGGTCTGAGGGAGTGGGTCCTGTCATGCGTATGCACTCTGGGGACTGCTTAAAGGTTCCTGAGATAGTAATTGTTTATGAACACCTTCTCTCTTCCTCCTTCTTCTGATCAGAAGATTTCCAATGACAGCTTTAACACCAATGACGTCACTTCCTGTGCTTGTCCCGCCAAAAGTCCTTATTACCAGAAAGTCGGCCATTATGAATCAATTGCTCTTGATATTCGATTCTGTTTCTTTGCTTTTTAACTCATTTATAACCTGCGTTTTCTTTTCAATTATACAGAGTTTGCCTGCAGGTACCCTAGTTATTTATGATTGTGTTATTTTTTTTACAATAGCTATATATGTATCCATCCATCCATCCATTATCCAACCCACTATATCCTAACTACAGGGTCATGGGTGTCTGCTGGAGCCAATCCCAGCCAACACAGGGCACAAGGCAGGAAACAAACCCCAGGCAAGGTGCCAGCCCACCACAGGCTATACTGTATATGTATATAGACATAAATAGATGAAAGAGATTAACAAGCATCACAAAACATACAACTACAAAAGCTTAGTTTAATCTTTTCTCCACCATAGGAAAATGCACATAACTTATTAACTCTGGTCTTTCAATCAATGTGTTCAAGGTAAGTTCTTTAGCTGGTTCTCATGATTGCAGTGTGGCGTTCATTTGCTCACAGCTAGCCTATACCACCCCCATCTACAGAGTTCTGTGTGTGCCTGAGTGCATGCATGGGTGAGACGCAGCTCTGCACATTCTTACTGGATTTAGGACAAGAAACCCATAATAGCCAGAACATATCCTTCACAAAGTTCTGTTACCTTTCAGTTATAGTGACACCAATGCCATAATAAATTAGCTAGCTTTGTACTATCTATTCAATCACTATTAATAATTCTCAGAATCAAACTAGTTATACTTATGGTTTGAGATATGTGATGTTTTATTCCTTTCCTTCTTTCTTTTGTTTTAGGAACTTATCACTTTGGTCTCACCTCTTGGTTGTAGGTAGTAATGCAGGTTTTTACATACACAATATCCTTGGTTGGTAGCAAAATTACATCTTGGTGATCAGTCAGTTGCTGTTTTCAGCAAGGTGAATGTCTGGCCTCTTTATATGGTCTTCCTCAGTTCTTCACTTGCTATCTGAGTAAGGTTTGAACTAATGGATCCCCTGTCCAACTCCTTTTATGGATGGTGTTTCATTTTTCCAGTCCAGTCCCAGTTACCCTTTTGGAGTACAAGGCATGGATTTAACCTTTGCTACAACCACATCCTAAGCACTAGGGTCTCTGCTGTACAGCAGAAGTTACAGCCAGGTCAAGCAGTGAGCTAATAGAGGGAAGCAATGAATTAGGATCTTACAAGGGCATTTAAAGGAAGGAATAGACATCTTGCCATTGGTTTTCTGGGTGTGCATAAGCTCATCCTTTCATGTTGAGTATTGGTGCAAAGTGCTTTCCCATCTTTTGAATGTAGGGGAAAAAAAGCAGATAAACACTGTAGCATATTGTTTTTATGTAAAATATTAAACACTTCTGTTTAATTACACTATGTGAATTTTAGTAGCACAGACAATGCCTGATTGCAAAAAGAAAATGACATTTGTACAATGAACAGTTTGACCTCCATGCACAAAATGTCAGCCAAGTCATTCAGAAAAAAACAATGATTGTATGTATTTGGAATTATTCAATATTTGGACTTGCTCCTACAGGCACATTCAGCTTGCCATAAGGGTGTCACAGTAAGAAGAAATGCAAAATATCTCAATTCCATTGCTCCAAAAATACTGAAATTGTTTGTATTATGAGAGAATAAACAGAAATTATGAAGTTTTTGAAGTTTGCCACTCGGAATATGAAAGTGGGTGAGATAAGGAGAATGTCATCTGTATCGGCGGATAATACTTCTACTTCTAGAAATGCCACTTGTTTATTATAAAAAACAGCCCCAGAAATGTTTATGAGAAGGAGATTAGTGAGGAAGGGAGGGAAGAAGAGAATATATAATGCAGAACAAGACACATTCAGTATTCAATTATATACATCTTTATATATGTAATTTACTTATCAGCAGATTGTGCACAACTCAATACAGTTTGTCAAAACACAGAATAGCAAACAATTATAAAAAATAACAATAATTAATTAGATAAAACATTAAATTACAAAATGAGGTGCTGTAAAAGATGGGAGTATGCAGATTGTTTCTCCCTGTGTCTCTTCTGAATCATGTTGTCAGTCTGACTGGCAATTCTGAATTTGCTTGTGTGTGTTTCTCCTCTGTAATGGAGTGGTGTTTCCCTCTACCTGGCACCTGATGCTGCTCTAACTTCCTGTAACATTAACCAGGAACACGCTAGTCTTGCAAGGCCAGACGTGATTCTCAAACAAGAACACATGTCTGGGGAAAACCTGTTAAGCAGTGTGTAGTGTATAGTGGTGTCATCTATTCGGGAGCTCAGTAACACATGGTAACTGAAGCTTAATAATTAATTGGCGTGTTCTAATGAGCACTGTGATAGAAGAGACAGACAGACACAAACAGTAGACCAGTGCAGCTACTGGGCTACACACGTTTGTGTCATTTTAAATATTGCACCACTACAGTATATAACATAACAACAGCAAATAGAGTTTAGATAAGCATTGTGATCTATGGATGTACTGTGTGTTAAAACGCTGTGGATATTTTGTCATAGTATATCTACATTTCCAGTTAGGATTAGACTCTTCGGGTTCTCAAACAAAGTTAAACCTCATAAATGGAAAGTGAGTTATCCAGCACAAGTCTGGACAATGTAATAATTGTTCTTTAGGGAGCTGGTGACATTTGACCAAAAAACAAGCAAACTCTACATACTGTAGTAAATACTGCTTGATCAATATGTACAGTGATTTAGTAAATATTTCCAGTTAAGGTCTTTTTCACAGTTATACTTCACTAATGGTTGAATAATACTGCAGGCTGTTTCCACATTCAAGAGAGAAACAGTATTCAACATATGTTTAAGTAGCATCATCATCATGCTTTAGGCCAGCAGTTCTCAAACTTTCGTATTTCGCACCCCCTCCCCTTTTCTACCTGGAATAATTCTGCGCTCCCTGCATAATATAAGATAGATGAGAATAACCCATGATACAACTAACAAAGGTATGATACTCGTGCGGTGTTGCGGTATCCTATCATTTTTACTTCCATAAGATTTGCATGTGTTCGGCTAACTTCAATGAAATATTTGCAATTTATTTTTTTTAAAGTGCTTTAATAACTGTTAAAATGCCTTGTGTGGTTTTTGGTAGTAATTCTAATCCCAAAAACAAAGAATAAATTATTTATTCTTATTTAATTATTGACCCCCGTGACCCAGTAGTTAGGATATAATGGGTTGGATAATGGATGGATGGATGGAAATGATTAAATACAAGTATGTTTTAATTTTAAAAAATCTCGTAAACGAGGACACAGATGAAGTCAATCTGCGTGAGACGAACGTATTTTCGTCCGACAAATATTATACCGCTGTTAGTTGTATCATGAAAATAACCCAATACGCAGTAAATTATTTATCTCAATCTGGCAATATTGGCTACGCTGCCAATGTGGTGCAGTCGTGCCGTATTTTCACCTGATCTACTGTTACCCGAATTTTCACGACAGATACCGATACGTCTCGAACTTTCTGCATTGAAAATACGCAACTATAAAAGCAGCAGCAGCGGCACCGCTCATCAAGGAAACAAACTTCAAATAGAAAAGGAGCTCAGAGTGTCTCAATATCTCGAATGTCAAACCAAACCTGGACAGGGTGTGTACTTTAAAGCAGGCACATATTAGTCATTAAATCTATGCCTCAGAAATGTTTTATTTTAATTTTAGTTTTCGTTGTGTTTATATGGTTGCAAATTTAAATTTGAAATAAAAATGTAAAAAATTAATTGTCATGTTCATTTATTCGACACCCCCCATGTACGCGCGCCCCACAGTTTGAGAACCGCTGCTTTAGTCAACAGTGGTGCTCAGACATATGTCTACTTCATAAGTCTGATTCAGAGCTGTTGGTGGCTTTAACATGAAATTACAATCTGCTCCTATAAGTTCTCAAAGATCTCACTACCCCATGTAGGTTTTACCATTAGAACAGTCACGGCTACCTACTTCAAAGGGATACTGCTGGGTGGGCATTGTTTATTGCCATCCAGAAAGAATGAAGACACTATATTTTACCGCATTCTGAGCACCTGTAGTTGAGAATAGAATATATGTTAATAATTTTTTGTGTTTTTTTTTAATTAATGTCTAACATATTGTGGAGTACAGCCCGGACACAGACAGGAAGACATGATGTTTCACCACACACACGTTTATTGAACACTATATATATACAAGAAAGTGAGCACAACCCTGTGCCGCAGCACCAATCACCCCTTTAGTCCAGGCCTCACAGTTCAATGCCTTTCTCTCTGGTTTGCCTCCACTCCTCTCCTCCAAGACTTCGTCCTTCTTCCACCCGACTTCAGCCATCGAAAGGAGGGAGGTGGCCCCTTTTATGCAAGCCCGGATGGTCTCCAGGTGCTTCTCGACACTCCTCCGCAGACACTTCCCTGTGTGGCAGAAGTGCTGGCTGTGCACCTGGAAGCACTCCGGGTGTCCCCAGTCTTCTTCCCACCAGCACTTCCGGATGTGGTGGAAGTGCTGAGGTCCAGGGCTCCAAAGGCAGCAGGGCGCCCCCTGGTGGCGACCACGGGCCCCTACAGGGTTGAGCTTCCAAGCTCCCTACCCGTGGACCCTAAAGCAACCAGGGCGGTTGCCCCCACATGGTCTGGGGAAGGCGCAAGCCCTCCTCCGGTCCTCCTGGGTGTCCCGGCCGGGTCGCCTCCCCAGCCGTCTCTGACAATATAAATGTTCAGATTAGACATTTCCTGAAATTCCAAAGCATGAATTTACTGGCTAAGCCATTAACAGGCCAGTAATTGGAGTGGGGAGGGATAGAGGGCTTTGCATCTATATACTTGGAACCGGTTTTGCAAGGGTGCATTGTCATAACTTTGTGCAGAACATTCTATGAGCTTTCCCCCGCAGGATGGCCATAAACTGGCAATAATGTTAACCTCGAGAGGAAATGCAGTCATGTGGAAACAAGAACTGGTATGAAGTAAGAAGTCGACTGCTGATTCGTGACTGATTAGGGTTGGTTGTGAAATTGGGAGGGGGGGCAATCTGCATCATGATGCCCTATTGATCCATGATGTGTGACAGGAACTAGTATAGGTTTGATCTCAATGCATATCTCTCTCTCTCTCTCTTTCTCCATCTTGAGAAGACTAACTCTCTCTATTGGCCCTACACAAATGATATCCTAAGGAGACCTGATCAGAAATTAGCTGGCCAGAAAGAATTGAGTGAAAGTACAAGTTTATACACACATCAGGTTGTATGATTTGCTAACACTCACATTTGTACTTTGTTTAATATTTTGGTATATTACCTGTAATGCATAATGAATAGAGTGTAGTTCTTTTTCCTGCCCTTTCTTTGACTCTGTGAAGTTGCCTGGGATTATAATATTAAAAGGGAAGTGGGGGACAGTACCCGATAGTGTGGTAATTTAGGATTTGAGACATTTTGTTATGATCTAACGAGGAGAATAGGGTCGGCCAAGGACCCTAACATGACAAAACATCACCCTGGAAATTATTACACCCTGATTCAATGTGGGTGCTCACCACACAGAACACCGACAATACTTGCATGCATACTTTTAGTAAATCTGGAGCATTCCACCAGGTGGCAGTGTGAGAAATCACCATGGTGAGAAAACAACATCCAGTTTCACTGTGTTTTGAGTTGAGGGAAGAAAGATGTTAAAGATACAAATTCTTTGCATTCTGATGCTGTTGTGAAGGTGCAAAAAAAAAAAGACGGCGACATAGAAGATGGTATGTGAGACATTTAAATGTATCACATCATTACAACAGGGAATATTCAATGCTTGTATTGCCTGTGCAAAAAATGGATGCAGAAAAGCACCATGAAAATATTTGTATGTCAGCATTTAATTTTGATTATTTGCTTCACCACACTGAACCATTCATCAAACATCAAAGCACTCAGATTTATCCTGCGGGAGCTGAATTGCGACTTGCTGTCACATGTTGATAGTAAACAATGGTGCTGATGTCAAGTACCAAAATGTGAACACACATGCCACCCATATTTTTGCTGGTATTGCTACTTGCACACACGTCATGTTAATTTCTGATGAAATGTTCCGCAGATGTGCAAAAGAGCACTGAGAACACGTGGCAGCTATGATGTGTACACATAAGTGTTCTGAGCGAGAAGTATAAACCAGCTCTTATAGGTAAGGTCAGGTGGCTTATTGCTGCACTGGTTAATCAGTCAAATATGTGATTAATTCCCTATTTTCATGTTGTTATAAAATCAGTATTGTGCTTATACCTGCAATATAGTATCTCCATTTGAGACTGGATACCAGTAAGTTAACAACATGTGCTGTTGGGTCGTCCACATATCTAAAGAATGAGTAAATGCAAGCCATACCTCTACAGTCCAGATTCTTCTGTGACCTTCTGTTGGAGCCCCAAATGCACAAAACAGAGATAGCACATTTACTTTCAGACAAGGCCTTTGCATTTTCTTAGAATTGTAAAGCAATGATGAGTTCCAAAATAATTTTTTGGATTCCAGATAAAATCTGGCCATTCCACAAGTATTGCAAAATTCAGGTTTTGTGCCCATGGCTTCTAACCATCTCCCCAGTTGTGGACCTGCCTAATGGACAAATCATCCCAGGGTTTCTTTCACTATGGCACATTTTTGCAAGCTTTATTTTCATCCTATTTGCTGTAGGAATTAAATTTATCTGCTGCCTCAGAGTCCAAGTTGGAGTTGAAGGGCACATAAATCAAATCAGGATACTAAAGGTGATATAGGGTTGCAGCACAAAGTTTTTTCATGATATTCCTATCATTATACTGCATGGCTTCTTGTTACAAAGAACACTGTACAGTACTTATATTGAACTGTGCATATGCTCAGAGCGGAAATCTTCACATTTTGATGTGAGAACCTAAACTTTAAAATAATGCTTTAAAGGACAGGAACCAGGAATATAGCATTCTGTATTCGTGTAAAAAATATCCATTGTGTTTGCCACAGTGGTGCACAGTACAGAATGTCAAACACCCTCTCCTGTATTCTCAGTGCTTTGTCACAGAAGGTTGTCTTAGGACAATTCTCAGAGGAGATGGGTTTGCCTCATAGCTGAGAATGTGGCAGTTTGGTGTGACAGCTCCTCAGCTTCAGGCAGCAGCACAAGGAATTGTTAATGTGCATACATTTATTTTCTTTCTAAATACTAATTTGACCTCTGTGATGAAGTGATTTCTGTTGTCAAGTTACTCTCTAATTTTCTTTGCTTTTTCCCAGGTCAGGGTGGTATGGAGGTGGATGCTATTTTCACAGCAAAGTAAAAATAAGGTCTTGATTTAATCAAAAAATCTAAACATACAAAGTGTTGTATAGAAATTTTCAATTGTCAGTTAGACCAGATCATATGTATTTCAGAAAAAAAAGAAATGCATTGTAATTTTTCTACAATTAAAGATCAGTCTGCTGCACACTCATATACAGAGTTAAGGTTCAATCCAAGTTCACCTATTAGTTCAGTAAACTACAGATTCCACCAAGTTAAAATAAAGGATAAAATGAGAAGCAACAAGAAAAGCAAACATAATGTTGAACACTAAAAAACAACTAAATATTAAATAAATATACAGTATGCACATGGTCACTTTTATTAAAATACTAGCAACTTATAATAAGGGACTGTAAAACATACCGTATGTAGATAACTGCATACTGTATTCAACGTGAGAATTTTTCAAAGCACATTTGAGGCAGCAAATGATGTCCTGCTCCTAATATAAGGGAAGGCACCACTTTAGGAAACTAGTCAGGAATACCAACAAATCTTAAAAGAGAATTACATGCACTCCAGGCTGAATTTGATCTTTTGTCCACTAGAAGCACAGAATGATAGTTACTTAAGAGAAATCATGCACATTTTGAATACAGAGAAAAGTCACAAAAGATCTTAAGAAGCTAAAAACATAACAGGGAAGTTTCTGACCTTAATACCTTAAAAACACAGAAACACTGAGGGAAACACTGAAGTTTGTTGGCACTATTAGATAATGCTGTAATTATTAACGTAAAAAAATAATCAGGCTTTTATAAATAACCTTCCACCACCAGAACAACTCAAAATTATGTTGGATCAAACATTAGCACTATTTGATACACATTGTCATGCATGCGCAGGCTCGGTCTAGGTATGTAATAACCTTGTTGACCAAGAGGGGACACTGCTGTTAATGCTGTCATCTAATTCTTTTCCTACATTTCTGAAAACCCACCTGAGGCCTCATCAGTGGCGTAGCTAGGGGCAGGCGGAGGGGGCGGTCCGCCCCGGGCGCCACATTTTTGGGGGCGGCATTATTGGCCACAAGGCTCAGTACAATTTGTGTGTAAGCAGAAGGGTTCAGAAAAATATCACTCATGTATGAAAAAAGTCAAATTCTCTGATTTTTAACCACAAATGCTTGAAAAATAATGTTCAGACTGTCCTGCATCACACACAGCAGTTGAAAATTATGAGGCAATGACAAAAATAAACATAAACATTACACCGATAATTTCTAGGAAGATAAACAACTAATTTACAATTTATAATTTTGTTTCGTTATTAATCCGAATGCGTTCTTGCTCTGCACAAAAAACATCCCCACCTATCACTTGTACCCTACTTTGGTTCTGGTTTTCGTAACGTAATTATATTAAACTAATAATTAGAACACGGCTTATCAGTGCGTCTATACTATATTCTTGTCTAGTTGATGCTTATAAATGTATATAAAAAATTATTGCTGTTTCTTTATAAATGAATAAATCTATGCAAAATGTATCTTAATTTTTCTCTATACATCATTTTAATTTTCTATTTAAATAGTTTAACATATTCAGATATGTTGGAGGGCGGCAAATTGAAGCCCTGCCCCGCCCCACCCCGAGTGGCACGAACTCGAGCTACGCCACTGGGCCTCATGCCTAATGCTGTACGTAGAATTCACACTATAACATGGCGTGAGCACAAAAGCGGAAATGTGCTTACGCACAAAAAATCCAGATGCATAAATCTGTGTGTTTGCCAACTTCCACGTTCTTCCGCTACATAAATCCCGGTCAGCATGAAAAGTAACACACGTGCACGTGCCTGCTGTCCCGCCCCGTCTCCTCCCAGAATTACGCCTCTTTGAATATGCAAATCATTATAAATAGACCTAAAGTTCAGCCTTCTGTGAAAACACAATGACAAAAGCACGGGGAAAAATACAAGAATTTCAGCGAATACCAAGTGGCGGAAAGGAAAAACGTACTATTTGTTGGTTTAAAAAGTGGTATAAACAACAAAAGGAAGTTGATCGAGTGACATAGAGTGTCTGAGAAACTGGAAAGCTCAAGTTCACAATGTCACCCAGTGCCCGAAATAAAAAAGAAGTTGTCAGATATGAAAGTTGCCGTGAAAAGGCAAGTCGTAGCCCACCACCTGAGTGTCATATGAAAGCTTATTAGGGTACAGAGAAAAAAAAATAGGCACACAGTGGGAAAAAAGCATGAAATGTCATCTTTAATCTCAAAATTTCAACTTTAATCACGTAGTTTATTTTGTCATTAAAGTAGAACATCATAAACCTTATCTTAAAATTGTTTAATTTACTAGTTTCTCAAATCCCATCGTAACTAAAGTAGCACGTTAAATGCTTGGTTTTGTATTTGATCTTCTATGTGCTTTATGTGTGTGAATCATTACGTGCTTCCTGCCTTTCTCTTCCTTCAACAGGACACATAATCCATTACATTGATAATATTACAGCTCTCTGAATAATTAAAATACTGAGATGTATATGTAATATTATTTTCATGATGATAGAAGTTAAAGCATGTTATTAAACATGGGAACACAGTGGTGCAGTGATTGTTCGTGTCTCACGCAAGATACTTGCTTTGCCGTGCGCGACCTTCAATGAAATAATTTATTGCAGCAGTACTGTCTCTTTCAAATGTACTAACCACCAATTCCTGTCCTTACTTTTGTTTCTCCGAATACCCAATCGCCACACAATCAGCTCTGTAATAGACGTTAAGCCATCTGTAAGCTTAGAACGGCAATTCTTCAAAACTTTTAAGGAACATTGAAATATCTTCGTAGTACATGTTTATAAGAATACAGCGTGATGCAGGAACAATCTGTGAACGGAGCGCCAGCTCCTTGCTAGCGTTGCGACAGCGTGTCCGTTTATTTATTAACAATATATTTAATTTAAATTAAGTTAAAGTTTTATTTGCATAATATAATAAACATATCTTTCTGCATTTCATCTTAAAAATGATATTGTCATCATATGTAAATACGCTCTTTATAAAGTGGTTCAGGTTGTGCAATATTATAACTGTATCGCAAGTTTACAATGAGGTAATTGTACTAGTAAGTACAAACAGTTCTACAAGGAGCACTTGATGGACTGATGGAGTGCATTTAGACTTTTTGGGATGAAACTGTTTCTGAACTGTGAGGTCCGTACAGGAAAGGCTCTGAAGCATTTGCTGTATGAGAGCAGTTCAATAGACAGCATGGCTGAGGCAGCGTGTGCTTGATGCTGTATACTGATAATTCTCTTTCTGATCAGCTGCTGTTGAGCTGTGATTCCCCACTCAGACACAGTGATATAAATACTCCAAGTGGTGCAGTAAGAGTAATATAGAAAAAATGATCCGCAGTGGCAACTCCTAACAGGAGCAGCTGAAAGAAGAAGAAGAAGGTGCAGTGAGAGTAACAACATTAAAGCAGCTATTATATTTAGAATAGTTTGACCATTCTGTGGACCATTATATTGTTACAGGTTAATTACAATCAGATGTATTAAACTAACAGCCGATATGCAGTTAATTTCAGTGTATTTATAAAGCCTCGTCAGGGATGTGGATCTAAAAAAGAAAGGGTAACCACACAGGAACAGTAGCACTGCTTTGACGCTGAGTGCTGCCAGTTTGCAAAACCGAGCACAGAACTTGCGTACGCCAAGGTATGAGCTACCGTGGAAATGTGCGTGACTTTACGCCAAGTTTAGGTTTTATACAACTTGATTTGAGCGTGGAAACGGGCTTACGCAACATTTTTGTGCGTACGCACCATTTATATATGAGGCCCCTGGTGAAGAAATTTAACCCCATCCCACCACCATAAAACCCTGGGCTTCCCACAACAAGGCATCATTACTGGCCATATCAAGCCTCTGGATATAGCTCCACTAGAATGATTGCACCTCTTGTTTACTTTGAAATCCCCAATGAAAGGGCGTATGCCAACAAGTGTTATTTTGTTTGCTTTCTGTTCACTTTTGCTGCCTTTGGACAATAAAAGGGACGACGTGATTGGCAACCCAAAATATGCATGCTGAGCTGCCATTCCTGTACAACACTTTATTAATCCCGATGAGAAATTATCTTTTCTCATGATCTTTAAGGGTCAGAGCATGGGTCATCAATTATACAACACCCTTGGATCAATTTTCAGGTTAAGGGCCTAGCTCAAGGGCCCAATGAAGTAAGATGCCTTCTGGCAGTAATGGAATTTAAACCAGCAACCTTCCAATTTGAAAGAGTTTATTAGAAAATGTAATAATATGCAGCAACATATGGACTCACTCACTATTTCTACTTCTCAGACTAGTGACTTGTTCAGAGAACCTGTTGTTCTGCACGCTGGGTGATCTTAATCAACATAGGGGATTCCTTAATCAATGCAGACTGCTATTAGACCAGCAACTCAGGCCTTTCCTAGAGACTGTTCAAACTGCATTGTTATGAGTTGCATGTTGCATTTATAATAACAACATATTTAGTAGACAATAAGCCTTTGGAATGAGCTTCTTCCCCTCATGTGGCAAACCACCCATTGCTATTTGTCTCAGGAGACATTTTTCATAGAATTCAAAGTTATTTTTCAATTGAACTAAAAGGAGAGGAGTACAGGGATCCCTCGCTATATCACGCTTCGACTTTCGCGGCTTCACTCTATCGTAATTTTTTCTCATACACGCTTACGTCACTACGCATGCGCTTTCTGAGAACTTTTATCTAAGCACCACGATGGCTCCTAAGCGTGCTGCTTTTTCTAAGCCTTCTGACAATAAAACTAAGCGCCGGAGGAAGATGCTTGCTATCCAGGAGAAGGTGAAACTCTTGGATGTGATCAAAGATGGCAATACCCTACAAAACCCTCCTCACGCATATGAAAAGACAGCGCCAGCAACTGCCTATCAAGATGTTCTTCAGCCGCGCACCCAGAAACCCACTGCCTACTCTTAGTACTCCTTCAGCGGAAGAAGACAACGATGCACCTGCTGAATATACTGCACCACCTGAAGACTCTCCTACTGAGGTTGTGCCTTCATAGGTTAGTGGTTGTGTGTAAGAACTGTGTGTGTGTAATTAAATGTACAGTACAATAATCTACTATATAAAAGCGGTCGGGATTGTCCTTCCGTCCCGTGAGTGCAAAGCGTAGCGGTATTCCGCTTATCACAGACTTACTACTTGCGGTACAAAGCGACGTGATGTGAGCAGAGTTCTGCTGCTCCCATCGCCCCCTTGCTTTTGTGCGCGATGCGCTGGAAAAATAGACAAAATTATGTCTCTGGAAATAATTAATGTTGATGGAGTACAAATGCCTCACCGCGTAGTAAATATCAGGGGAGATGGTGCTTGCTTATTCTCATCTATAGCTTATTTAGTGCATGAAAGTCCGTCTTTAGCGGTACAGATTCGGGCTGACATTGTACGACTTTGGACAGGCACTCGAGGGGTTAAAAAAAACTTAGGTTTTCGGGAGATGTTATGAATGGGCACTTTAATGTTCTCATTCCCTACACTTACATGCCTGATGTACACATGGAGCGCACAAAAATTGCAGATAAAAGTCGGTCGCCTTAAAAGGCGGGTGAGCCTAGTAATAATATATTTGTAACGTCTATTATGTCTTATTTTCTCTTATTTTGTCTAATATATTGGGTAATACGAGTGTAATGGTGACTAAAGTGTGTTAGTTAATGTCTAGAGGGCTCTAATAAAGTTAAAAAACGTATGTAGAGGGTCGTAAACAGGTTTTCTATACTCTAACTGCGAAAATATTCGATTTATAAACAAAGAATCCTACTTCGTGAAAATTCATTTATCACGGTAGAGTCTGGAATGGATTAACCGTGATAAACGAGGGTTCACTGTAGTTGTAAATAGATTTTTAGAATGTAGGCTGGGCAATAAATATATTAATGACTACTGTATATGCTCACATTCAAAACTATCTCTGTTGATATGCATGAGAATAATTGACCTTGGTTCCTTTATTTAAACAAGGATATCCTGACAAATTAAAAAATGAACTGGTTAGTCAAAAGAGGAGATTTATTCAATCAAGTCATTTAACTTACATTAAAACTGAGTACCAGACTTAATGAGAGAGTGTAAATCTTCCAGACCAGCTACCATCTCACATTTTAGGTGAAGCCAATGACACCCCAGTACTCATGGAGACAGATAAAACTAGTATACAGTGCCATCCGAAAGTACTCAGACCCCTTCACTTTTTACACATTCTGTTATGTTGTAGTCTAATGCTAAATTCATTTGAATTCATTTTTTCCATTATCAAAAAACACTCAATGCCATTGAAAGATAAACTAAAAACACAATTTTAGCACATTTTTCCAAATTATTAAACATCCATCCATCCATCCATTATCCAACCCGCTAAATCCCAACACAGGGTCACGGGGGTCTGCTGGAGCCAATCCCAGCCAACACAGGGCGCAAGGCAGGAACAAATCCCAGGCAGGACGCCAGCCCACCACAGGACACATGCACACACACACACACACACACAGCACACACTAGGGACAATTTAGGATCGTCAATGCACCTAACCTTCATGTCTTTGGACTGTGGGAGGAAACTGGAGCATCTGGAGGAAACCCACGCAGACACGGGGAGAACATAAATTATTAAACATAAATTATATAAATAATATGAACTGGTTCAGTAAGAATTTACCTAAATAAAATAAATCACATACACTTTTATTCTTTAATTGTTCAAAGCAAGAATTTCTTTATTGACACATCCTAGCTGCGATGTTTGTAGGTGTATGTTGCTCTTTTGCAGACATGCCTTTTTACACAGTGTGAACGGAACCCGGGCACAGACAGGCAGAAATGTTGTTTTCCACCACCACACGTTTATTTACAAGTCGATTATGTGCAAAATTATAGTGCACAAACAAACCCACAAAGTCCTGGCGACACTCTATGCCTTTCTTCGGGCCGCCTCCACTCTTGCTTCTCCTGCTTTGTCCTACTTCCACCCGACTCCAGCCTCAAATGAAGGGAGGTGGCCCCTTTTATCTTCACCCGGATATGCTGACAGTGACAGTGCCCCACAGCCAGCGAAGACCACTCGGGAGGAGCAGCACGTCCCGCGAGGGCAGTTTACCCCCGAAGTGGGTCCTACTCCTGAGCCACCGGGGTCCAACTCAGCACCCCGGGGCCTGCTCCTTCGGCACCCTCTCCGAGGATGCCGTGCCCCTTTTGTTGGAGTCGCTCGCACCCTCCTAGCCTCCACCAGTGGCGGCACCCCCTCGCCAGCTGAGAGTCCTTCTAGCAGACGGCCCATCTCCTGAGGGCAGGTTCCCAACAAAGCGGGACCTACTGCTTGTCCAGGGTCCGGTCCTGAAATGAATTGAAACAAGGGGGCAGAGCCGCTGCCTGGACACCATTCCCTGGTGTCCCTCTGCGTTGCGCAGTGGCAGCGCTCCCCCTGCTGACCGGTACCCCGGGACTTGCCTGTTCGGCACCCCCTCCACGGGTTCCGTGTCCCTCCTGTCGGTGAAACAGACGGGACCGTCTGCAGTCCTTTCCTCTCCGCTGACCTCATGGGTTCCCTCTGCCCCCGCAGAGGGCGGCCAGCACTCGGACGTGTGCACCCAGCACCACGTCCCTTCCTATCGTAGGAACCGGCATTCACCCTTCAATTCCTCCTGTCACTCTGGGACGCCCTGACGGTCTGAGTCTCTTTATTGCATAAAAAGAGACTCCTTCCCGTCTGCGTCCCTGTAGAGCGACACAAGACTGCTGCCGACTCGGGGCAGAGGGCGTTAGGACCTGGGGCACTCAACAGCCAGTGTCCTGCCAGCCCTCTCGCTGTCTCTCCCCTCATCGCGCACACAGCCCCCTGCGCCGCATCCACTGTGGGAGGTCTGCTTACTCGATGCTGATCGTTGGTATCGCAGCCGATTTCGGCAGACCCTCCTTTATGCTGTACGGGGACGACTGTGCTCACCTTCCCTGCCGTACACCTCCGACTGAAGAATCCAGCGTCGCGCTGTCTAATCGCTGTCAGCAGCTCTTCGATTGACACAACCGCCTTCATCTCCAGTACTCGCAAATCCGCCCGGAGGGCACGTAGCACCTGTGACAAATGCTGCTCCGCGGGCTGATGGCACGCCTCCAGCTCCGACAGAGCAGCCGGCAAAGACAGGAAGTTAACCGACGCGGAGCTTACCTGTCCGTCAGCCCCAGACGCCGGCGACTTCCTGTGGGCCTCTTCCTCCGGCCCAATCGGGTCTCCCCCCAGCACGTGATGGAGATTCCTTCGTCCCGCCTCTCTCCAGTCATCGGCGGGCATGCAAGACACACCATCCAATCACGTGCCTGTCACGGGGAGGGACTTCTGGTCCGCGGCCAGAAGTCCGTCCCCGAAGTGCTTGCTGGCAGCCTCACTGTTTCTCGTGCTGCAGCGGCTCCTTTTCTCCAACTCCCGCAGGCACCGCCGCGCTGTCGGAGCCCCGCAGACCAGCATGAGTCTGCCACTGACGCGGATCCGGGCATTTCCTGCCTACAAGATAGAACACACGCCCGGCCCCCCAGGGCCGGCTGCCGAAAGGCAGGGAACTCACCTCCAGGGTCCCATCTAACCGAGGAAGCGTCCTCGGCGTGGCCTCCCTCGACGCGATGCTGTCCTGGGCACCTCCAGCAACAGTGTTCCCGCAGGAGCCTGCTGTAGTCCTGCTCCACACGCCGTCGATCCGCCTCAAGGAAAAACGGCTCTCCTGCGGACCCATGGCTGTCCGTGGGGTACCTTTCCCTAGCGGGGCTGTGTGCACGCTTCTCCCGCGGCACGTGGGTGGGGTCCCCTGCTGCGCCGGGCCATCCACAACAAGATTTTGAAGTACAGGTCCCCGTCTTGTACCAGACGGAGAATCCTGCCGGCTACGCCAGATGTGAACGGAACCCGGGCACGGACAGGCAGACATGTTGTTTTCCACAAAATTATAGTGCACAAACAAACCCCCAAAGTCCTGGCCACACTCTATGCCTTTCTTCGGGCCACCTCCACTCTTGCTTCTCCTGCTTTGTCCTACTTCCACCCGACTCCAGCCTCTTCATCCGGATATGCTCCAGGTGCTCCCCGGCAATCACCTGCCGACATGCCCTCGTGTGGCGGAAGTGCCGGCTGTACTCCCAGAAGCACTCCGTGTGTCCCTGCTTCTCTTCCCCCCAGCACTTCCTGGTGTGGCGAAAGTGCTGAGGTCCAGGGTTCCCAAGGCATTGGGGCACCCCCTGGCCGTGACCACGGGCCCCTACAGGATTGGGCTTCCAAGCCCTCAACCCTCAACCCGTGGCCCCCAAAGCAACCAGGGTGGCGGCCCCCACGTGATCCAAGGTGGGCGCACGCCCTCTTCCGGTCCCTCAAGGCGTCCCGGCCAGGTCATCGCCCCTGGCATCCCTGACAACAGTCTGCATGGCCTTTAGCAATTCACACCTTGGGTTAATATGTATCTTATTAATGCTGATTCTCTGAACAAACAACCCAGTTTATTGGAATAAATATCATGCCCTTGAGAAACCCATAAATCCACTTCAGACTGTACTTTTCAAACCCAAAGAATCTGACACAAGCTGAAGTCTGTTTCATTTCCTCCTATTAAACTTGCATGCTCATTAAGCATAAAGATGACTGTAATAAAGAGACAAAAGGAGATGATAAGTCTCCTTCATGGAGCACCATGAAGGCTAATATTCAAATATAACAGAATGTATACCACGTTGAAAAAGAAAAAGAAACATCATGACAGCATGAGTCTCCAAGATAGACTAAGATGGCATTGCTACTGGTGATAAAGGTTCTTGGCAGGAAGAGGCTGGTCCAGGCAGGTGGAAACCTGGACATTAGAGATATCATGGTTGTCAATCTCCTGGGGCCTCATGTATAAGCAGCATGTACGCACAAAAATTTTGCGTACGCTCATTTCCACACTCACATCCCAAAGTATAAAAAATAAACTTGGCATAAAGCCACTCACATTTTCATGCCAGCTAAATCCTTGGTGTATGCAAGTTCTCCGCTCGGTTTTGCAAACTGGTGGCACCCAGCGTCAAAGCAGTGCTTTTGTTCCTGTGTGATTTCCCTTTCTTTTTTTAGATCCACATCCCTGATGCGGCTTTATCAAATACACAGAAATGAATCGCATATCATTTATTAGTTTAAGGCATCTGATTGTAATTAACCTGTAACAATATAATGGTCCATGGAATGGCCAAGCTATTCCAAATACCATAGCTGCTTTAGCGTTGTTACTCCCAAGTTTTTATCCCACTGTATCTGAGTGTGGATTCACAGCTCTACAGCATCTAGCACACGCTGTCTCAGCTATGCACACAGTCTATTAAACTGCTCCCATACGCTTCAGAGCCTTTCCTTGCGGTTCAGAAACAGTTTCATCCCAAAAACTACAAACGCACTCAATCAGTCCATCAAGTGTTCCTTGTAGAACTGTTTGTACTTATAAGTACAATACCGCACTGTAAACTTGAGATACAGTTATAATATTGCACAATCTGAGCCTCTTTATAAAGCACGTATTTACACATGATGACAATATCATTTCTTAGATGAAATGCAGCAAAATATGTTTATTACATTATATAGGTAAAATTTTAACATCATTTAAATAATGTATATTGTTAATAATTAAAATGTGAGGACACGGTGCCACAGCGCTAGCTAGTTCAGGGATTCAAGCTTTTTTTCCCACTATGTGCCTATTTTTTTTTCTTTTCTCTGTACCCTAATAAGCTTCCATATGACACTCAGATGGTGGGCTATGACTCGCCTTTTCACAGCAATTTTGATATCTGACAATTTCTTTTTTATTTCAGGTACTGTGCGAACTTCCGAGTTTCTCCAACACACTATATCAGTCGATCAACTTCCTTTTGTTGTTTATATCACTGTTTAAACCAACAAATAATAAGTTTTTCCTTGCCCCCACTTGGTATTCTCTGAAATTCTTCTATTTCCTCTCGTGCTTTTGCCATTGTCTTTTCACAGAAGGCTGAGCTTAAGGGCTATTTATATTGATTTGCATATTCAAAGAGGCATAATTCTGGGAGGAGTCGGGTGGGACAGCAGGCGTGTGCATGTGTGTTACTTTTCACGCTTACCAGGATTTATGTAGCGAATGAACATGGAAGTTGGCAAACGCACAGATTTATGCATCTAGATTTTTTTTGTGCATACGCACATTTCCGCTTTTGACTGAACGCCATGTTTTAGTGTGAATTCTATTGCACGGCTTTATGCATGAGGCCCCTGGTCTGCAGGGAGTGGAAGAGAAAAGGTATTAGTTGACAACACCCTCTGGGCACCTTCGGGCAAAGATTACGATTATCCAAGCATTTAAGTTGTTCCCTATGCACATACATGTGACCATGATATATAAAAAATCAAATGCATGAAGTAAGTTGCTTCATCAGCTTGAGTATCTATCTTATCTATCTATTAATCATTAATATGCTAAGCACTGCCAACTTAATGATGCAGACCTATCAGATGTGCTATTCCCAAAAATGAGATTAAATGAGTAAATAAGCTATTGTTCCTGTGAGTTATTATAGGACAGCAAATAGCATGGTAAATAAAGCTTGTGACTCAATACACTTGCACACAGGCCTTTGGGGAATCCCAGAAATTCCCAAACAGTCCTTGAATCTTTCAACCAGACACCACAAATAAAACTGAAAAATCACATTGGCACAAGTATTCAGAGTTTTTGCATAACCTTTTCAAAATGTTTGCAATTTTGTTGTGTGCAGAAAACCAGCTCCAAGATACAATGGTTCCTGTGGTATACTTAAACATATAGGACAGTTACCTACAAGCAAGGCTTTAAAATCCACCCTTCCTTTCATGTTTCTTGAGTGAAACTTGTTCATTTTAGTTGTTATATGTGTTTTGCTTCTGCATGTTCTTTGTTTTCTGTTCAAGTTCCTTTTTTTATTTCTTTGCTATTTAAATTCAAGCAGTTTTTGCATGTTTATTTTTCGTTCAGTTGTGCTTTATTTATAAAATTTCATCAGCATGCAGTTTAATTGATATTTAGGGCCACAAGTTCTGTTATGTTCCTTGTACTTAGTGGGTGGAGCCCCAAGAGGAGGGTCCACCCTGATGTCACCACTGAAGGACCACCCTCAGCCTTTATCTTCAGACACTAAGAGCAAATCCTTCAGTGAATCATGTGAGTTCTGCAGTCTTTGTTCCTACTTGCAATGTAAGACTTAAAAAGAGTCTGTCAGAGGGTATATCTGTTTATCTGTCTGAATTTGTAGCAATGATTTTTGGGCTACAGTGGATTAAAGAAATAAATCCAAAAAAGGCAATTACTGTATATGCTCAGATTCTGCAGCAGTGATAAAAAGCTCATTTTGATCTTATAGACAGGATTTACTAATACAAGTACATTCTGTTCTGTGTGAGTTTGAAAGGTTTGGGAATAGAGATTGAATTTTGCTGGGTCCTGTCTCATGTGCGGGTGTGAAAAGGAACAAGTTGATGCAATTGCAAAAGAATACAAATTTGGAGGTGGAGGTAGCAAATGATGGAGAAAGAAGAGGTAAAATCCATAGCTAAGAAGTTAGGAAATAGGAAATGGCAGGGGGTGTTGGGCAAATGCACACTTGGAAAGTTGTATTGTAAGCAGCCCGGTGCCACTCAGATTCACACCATCGAAGGGATGGTGATTTCCTTATTTTTTTGGTGGGGATCCCAGGAATGCACCCAGCCTTTACCCAACTTGCACCACTCATGCACAGAGACGCGAGCTAACAGCAAATCAAATAAATAACTATGTGGTATGTTGAATGAAACAAAAACACAAACAAGAAATAAACAGCTAATCCTCCCTTGTCCCCATGAAGATATTAAATACTAACACAATAACAAACATCTAACAATAAACACTAACGACCCAATCCATAAACAGTCCAAATGCAACAGTAGTGGATGAAGTGAAAAGGAGGAAAAGCTAACGATCCATGGAACAGCCTTCTGTAAGTAATGTAATAAACAGTCCTACCAGTAGTCCTGATGTGGTGAGGGGTGATGAGATTTGGGGAGTGCTCCTTCCAATGAAGCCAGAAATCCTGCAGTGGTCCATTGAAGTTCTTTTGAGTTCATTACAGTGACTATTGGATTTGTTTGGTATTTGAATTTTTTGCTTCTGTTTTCTGTTTATGGTATTTGGAATGTGCACTGGGACTTGTTCATCTAGGATTGCCCTTTTAGGTAACTCCTTTTTGATTTTTTGTCATTTTTGTTCTTTCTGAGATTTTCATAATAAATATTCTCATTTATATAGATCCTACTCTGCGTCTTCTATTTTCTAACCAAAGAGTTTACAGTTCCTTTCCCTAAGAACAGCATTTTGTATACTTTATAGATTTTTGGGATTTTATACAGGTTGTTTTCAGCTTAGAAGTGAGTTCCTTATTTTGGACCTAATAGGCTAAATCCTCTCAGTGGAGCAGGGAGGTCAAACTGCTTGACGTGAGGCCAATTCTGGGCTGGCAGAAAAGGCCTGTCCTCGTTCTAGTGCTTTACAGAGACCTTACAACCTCTTTGCTATAGAAGGACACCAAAATCAGAACAATATAGTAAACTATTTTCTCCCCCTCTTATTAAAATAGAAGATGAACAAGAGTATGAAATTTAAAAATTCTGGATTGAAGTCAACATTGTTCTATGGTGTTCAATTTTGCACACTAACATACTGTATATATGTTCCCTATATTCGTTCATGGTTTTATTTTATTTTTTATTCACTGTCCAAAATGAATACTCCAGGTTCACCTTCAACATCATGGAAAACAGGGTGGGCACTACCAGAGCCTGTGCTTTAGGAGCAATGCTCTATTTTGAATGGAATGTGCAGAATCCTTCCGTGTGTGTGTTTGTAATTATTATTTTTACTCTTATTTTTGTGATGTTAATGCGCTGACATTTTGTGTTTTGTTTTCCCTCATAGGTTCTGCTATTTTGTGAATATTTGTATGGACACAATTGAACACTCCCCATCCTTATCATATAGCAGCCCAATGTGTGACACTTGATGCCATTGCACCAACACTATTTAAGGTTGTGAAACATTATCCCTGGCATCCACCTTCCTAAATATTATCGTATTCTGGTGGAGCATTCAGCTATTTCAAAATCCTTTCTGGGAATTATGACCTTGCATGTTTCTTTGACTTTGATTTTCAATTTGTGAACTGAGATTTTGTATTTTGGATGGTTTTGTGTTTGGATTTGGACTCGTGATAACACTTTCTACCTCATCTTGTGATCCTTGCTGTTTCGATTGTCTTAGGGCTGCCTTTCTACCTTGACAGAATAGTTCAATAAAGTCAGTGTTTGGGTATGTGAAGGAAGTATTTGCAGAAACATTCTCCCTTACACAGACAATATGCAACTTTATTCAGACCATTCAGGTCCTTATGTGTTACAGGTAATGGAAGAATATTAGAAAAATGTCAGAATTTGACATAAATGTAAGTACGATTAACCTAATAACAACATTATCAAATTACACTGACTCTCTTTAAAATGAAAATGATTTATTATAAAAATAAATAAACACTTTGATGTGATAAAGATCTCCAGAATTAATTATATAGTTATGCAAACACATTCTAAGAATCCCCCAGGTGTAAGAATCAGGTTCTGGCTTTTTTTTAAATGTTTGATGGATAGGAAAAGACTTCACATAATCCCCTGAAGTAGAATTCCTCCTGTAGATGTGTTCACATTTTACAAATAACATTCCAGGTCAAAGGTGGAGTGATGACATTATACTTCTCTCTGTCACATTCGGCAAAAATCAGAACTCCAGACAGTGCAAGGCAAAAAAAGTGGAGTTTGTTTGTACAGCACTGTCTCAAAGTTTCACACTGAGATGTGTTGATGCATTTTGAGTAGCAAGACACTGAATTTCTTTTGTCAATTTATGAAAGGAGAAAAGAGACTGCAGAGACTATAAATTATAAGCCTTCAATGATGATGCACCAAGATTGAAATATATATAAATATTTAATTTCCAACATGTTTTCATGCTTGGCTTCAAATTTGCAAATTTGGCTTTTATTACCATTTTATTTCATTTATTCCTCCATGTACCAAGTGTGGAAAGACAACCCCCAGACACAGACAGACAGACACCAGAATGTCCAACACACACTCCTTTTTTTATCAGTTGCACCACAATGTCTTATTCTCCAACAACTGTCTCTTTCTCTTTTCTTTCTTTCTTTCTTTCTTTCTTTCTTTCTTTCTCTTTCTCTCTGATTTCCACTCCCCTCCTCACAAGCTCCATCTCCTTCCTCCCAACTCCAGCTCGTCTACTGGAGGGAGGCAGCTCCTTTTATAATGACCCGGATAGGTTGCAGCTGCTCCATCCGACGACACTTCCTGGTGTGGCGGAAGTGTCAGATGAGCACCCAGAAGTACTCCGGGTGCCCCTGGGATTTCTTCCAGCTACACTTCCTGGTGTGGCGGAAGTGCTGCCATCCAGGGTTCCATAACTGTCCAGTTCCCTCCATAAGGATAAGCTTCCCAGCTCTGTTCCAGTGGCCCCCAAGCAGACCAGGGCAGCTGCCCTCTCGTGGCCCAGGGAAGGTATCATCCCTCTTGTGGACCGTCCAGGCGTCCCGGCTAGGTAGGGTCCCCAACCATCTGGGACACAAGATAAATATGGAAGAGATCACCACTGCCATATCCCTCTGTAGATAAAATAAAAAAATAAAAAAATACATATTTCTAAAAACATACAGTAGCTGTAGTTAGCTTTAATTTGTAGTAGGCCCTAATATTAGGACTCTTGATTTCTGACCTTGATGTTCCTGCCCTCTTGGTTTCTTATTACTTGTTACCATAAGTCTTTCTGGTCAGTTTCCCCGACCTCTTCTTTTGACTTCACCATCTTCTCCTGGTCTTCCTGTTGCTCAGAAAATCCTTGGGGGCATGCTTGTGTTCTTGACTTATGGAGTGAGGATGAATGCAAAGATACCTCTTCCTAGAAGAATTCAGGATTCAAAACTATGATACATTGTTCTTTACAGCTCCAAAGATCTGGGTGCAATTCTATTATTGAGTGGACATGTGTAGGTGGGCATATGATTGTGCCATCTTATGTGATGGCATCCCATCCAGAGTTGGGTCCTATTATGCAGTCACCACTGCTAGGATAGGATTCAGCTGTAAACAAACCCTGTAGTGAAAACAGTGAGTTCAGACGATGATTGGATGAAAACACTGACATTCACACATGAAAATATGCCGAAAAGATTTAGGGACCATTTTGTCCTACATAAGAGGTTCTCATATGTGATTTTGGGGCAACATAGATAGATAGATAGATAGATAGATAGATAGATAGATAGATAGATACTTTATTAATCACCAAAGGGAAATTCACATACTCCAGCAGCAGCATACTGATAAAAACAATGTTAATTAAAGAGCAATAAAAAGAAAGCAGTGCAAGTTAAAAAATGCAAGGTGGAGAGTGCGAGGCAGGTATAACACTCTATAATCTTGTGAAGTGTTAACGTTTACCCCCCGGGTGGAATTGAAGAGTCGCATAGTGTGGGGGAGGAACGATCTCCTCAGTCTGTCAATGGAGCAGGACGGTGACAGCAGTCTGTCGCTAAAGCTGCTCCTCTGTCTGGAGATGATCCTGTTCAGTGGATGCAGTGGATTCTCCATTATTGACAGGAGCCTGCTCAGCGCCCGTCACTCTGCCACAGATGTCAAACTGTCCAGCTCCGTGCCTACAATAGAGCTAGCCTTCCTCACCAGTTTGTCCAGGCGTGAGGCGTCCCTCTTCTTTATGCTGCCTCCCCAGCACACCACCGTGTAAAAGAGGACGCTCGCCACAACTGTCTGATAGAACATCTGCAGCATCTTCTTGCAGATGTTGAAGGACACCAGCCTTCTAAGGAAGTATAGTCCGCTCTGTCCTCTCTTGCACAGAGCATCAGTATTGGCAGTCCAGTCCAATTTATCATCCAGCTGCACTCCCAGGAATTTACAGGTCAGCACTCTCTGCACACAGTCCCCTCTGATGATCACATCTCTGGCTAATAAATTTTAGAACAGTTACTTTTGGATGAGTTGCTGTCTTGTTAAACTAAGTTCATCTAGTTGTCATGATGTTTCAGAAATACAATTATGAGGATTGTTGAGTGTTATTACATGCATGCACTACTTAGTTCTGCTAAACTAATGTTAACGTTTTTATCTGTGCTTGTTCCTAAATGTAGTTACTTGATGAGCAACAGAATGGTGAAAAAGCAGTGGCAAAAAGACAATGGTGGCAAAATCAGAGGCCATCATGGGAAAAGGTGTCCATCTTCTCCATGAGGTGTTGTTCTGGAACACCTTTAGCCACTTACTCCTTCCACTACAAAGTGCTAAGTGGCTCTACTGGGATTGTTTCTTGCCTGCAGCCTTCAAACTGTATAATGTATTGTGACTGTGTTATTATAGACACTGTGAACGCTGGCCCCGGCACAGACAGACGGACAACATTTTCTCACCCAACACACTGTTTATTTGTACTATTTACAATATTTACAAAGTCCTGTGCACTCACGAAACCCCAGTGCCTCCAGCACCGATTTCCCCAAAGTCCAGGGCTCACAGTCCTTTTGCCTTCCTGGCCGCCTCCCGTCCTCTCTCTCTCCAGCTCAGTCTGCTTCCTCCCGACTTCCACCACCTGACTGGAGAGAGGCGGCCCCTTTTATGGGGACCCGGATGAGCTCCAGCTGCTTCCCGGCACTTGATGTTGGCCACACCCCTGTGTGGCGGAAGTGCCGGCTGCGCACCCGGAAGCCGTCCGTGTATCCCCGGTCGTCTTCCCCCCGGCACTTCCTGGTGTGGCGGAAGTGCCGGCCTCCCGGGATAATTAGGCACTGGGGCGCCGCCTGGCGGTGGCCACGGGTCCCTACAGGGCTGGGCTTCCAAGCCCTGTACCCGAGGCCCCCTGCATAACCAGGACGGACGCCCCCACTCGGTCTGGAGGAGGCACAGGCCCTCCTCCGGTCCTCCAAGGCGTCCCGACCGGGCTCCAGCCCCGGCCGAGGACCAGATGGGATAAACCGGCATCGGGGCGCCGCCTGGCGGTGACCACGGGCCCCTACAGGGTAGGGCTTCCATGCCCTCGACCCGTGGTCCCCAACAGAACCAGGACGGACGCCCCCTCGCGGTCTGGAGGAGGCACAAGCCCTCCTCACGTCCTCCTGGGCGTCCCGGCCGGGCTCCAGCCCCGGCCGGGGACCACAGTGCCCCGCCACTAGCGAGGACACGTGGGTCCGAACGGTACAACCCAAAAGGGCAGCACGTCCCCGGTGAGGGTCCTACTATGTCCCCAGGGTCCAACGCGGCACCCTGGGACATCCGTCTTCGGCACCCCCGCCGGCGCAAACGTGCCCCTCTGGTCTGCGCCGCTCTCGCCCCCGCTGTTCCCCGCAGCGGGGCTACTATAGGCCTCCCGGCGTGGAGCTCTCCCGCGGAGCGGCCCGTCCCAGGAGGGCAGGTCCCTGACGCCGTCGGCCTCAGCGCTCGTCGGGGCTTCGGGCCTGTGAAGAAAGGAAACAGAGGGCCAGAAGCACTGCCAGGACACTCACCCCGAGTGCCCCGTCGGTCCCCGTACCGACAGTGCTCCTGCCCCCCTCCGACAGCCCCTAACTTGCCTGCTGAAGTCCTCCACCGCAGGTTCCATGCCTCTCCGCACGATGTCCGTGGCACCGCTCTCGCAGGCAGCTCGCCCAGCCACCCAGGGGATTTCCTCTGCCTGCGCAGAGGACGGCCCTTCTCCAGACGCGCGCACCCAGCGCCGCGTCCTCTCCTATCGGAGGAACCGGCATTCTCCCTTCGGTTCCTCCTTCTACTCTTGGACGACCTGACGGTCTGGGTCTGAGCACAGCAAAAGCTCAAATCCAGCCCCGTCTGCGTCCAGGCAGAGCGACAGGAGACAGCAGCGGGTTTGGAGCGCAGGGCGCTAGGACCCAGGGCACTCAACAGCCCCGATCCTACCAGCCCCTGCGTTTTTGACCTCCTCGCCTCGCTAGCCGTCTGCACTGCCGCGTCCGCTGTCGGGAAGTTGCCTACTCGAAGCTGATCGTCCCTTAAAAGGTCACAGCCGTGTTCGGCGAACCCCCCCAATTGCTTTACGGGGACGGTAATACTCACCCCCCCCGTCGTGCTCTGCCGGCCTCCGGTTCCAGCGCCGCGCCGATCCTCCGTCTCAGGCGGCGTCTCTCCCGCCGCGGCTGCCTTCCCCATCAGCTGCTCACACTGAGCGGCGAGAACACTCAGCAACTCTGACAGCGACGGCTCGGCGGGTGGAAGGGATTCCTCCGACCCGCGTCGAGCCGCTGGTGAAAAGAGAGAGACAGACGTCAGTGAGCCTACCTGTCCATCAGCTCCAGGCGACGCCTGCCTCCTCTGGGCCACTCCCTCTGGCCCAATCGGGTCTCGTTTTGGCACGAGACTGGCGTTCCTAGGTCCCGCCTCCATCCAATCATCGGCGGGCACACCAGACACACCAACCAATCCCGTGCCTGTCAGCGGGCGGGACATCCGGCCCGCGGCCATCTTGTCTCCCCTGTTCTGGGTGCGGAGACGTGCCTCTTCACAGCTCCGCAGCTGCGGCGATTCTTTGAGCCGCAGCGGCTCCAAATACGCAGCCGGCTCTGCTGCTGCCACCGCGCCGCCGACAGCCCGTGGCCCGGCGTGCTCCTGCCACGGACGCGGATCCGGTTCGTCCCTCCCTGCGGGAAATAAGGTAGGCACGAACCCGAAGGGCCGATTATTACAGGGCAGGGCACTCACCTCCCGGATCCCGTCATGCCGAGGACCCCGCCTCGGTGTGGCGTTTCGTGTTGCAACGCCGGCCTGGCTGTCTGTCCCGACGACGCGACTCTCGGGGCCCGCTGCGCTCCGGCGACGTCAGTTTCTCCTCCGCACCCGGGGATGGCCTCTCTGCGGTCCGGCGGCGGTCTCGGGGTGTAACCGCTCCCGCGGGGTTGTGCACGGGCCGCTCCTGCGGCCAGTGTGTGGGGTCCGTTGCTGCGCCGGGCCATTCACAGACTTCTTTGATTTTGGTGCAGGTCCCCGCCTTGCACCAGGCGGAGAATCCTGCCGACTACGCCACTGTGAACGCTGGCCCCGGCACAGACAGACGGACAACATTTTCTCACCCAACACACTGTTTATTTGTACTATTTACAATATTTACAAAGTCCTGTGCACTCACGAAACCCCAGTGCCTCCAGCACCAATTTCCCCAAAGTCCAGGGCTCACAGTCCTTTTGCCTTCCTGGCCGCCTCCCGTCCTCTCTCTCCAGCTCAGTCTGCTTCCTCCCGACTTCCACCACCTGACTGGAGAGAGGCGGCCCCTTTTCCGACTCGGGGGGACAGAAAGGCAAGCTCGCAGGAACCGGCAGGGACGGGCGGCCACCCCCGAGCCCCCTCGACGCGCTGCGGAAGCGCCTCCCAAACCCCGAGAAAAGCCGATCTCTCCGCGCTGTTACAAGTGCGGGGAGACCGGTCACCTGCTACCGACATGTCCTCTGAACACCCCCATGGAGCCGATGGACTGCACCTGGGCTTTGACGGAAAGGTACTGTACTCCGCCGCACCCCTTGGCGAGTCCGAACACGGGAGTGGTGTTGGTAAACGGGCACTCAGTGGTGGCTCTTTTTGACTCCGGCAGCAACATAACAATTGTCGCTCGCCGCTATGTCTTACCGCGACAGTGGCTAAGCAAACGATTACAAGTCACTTGTGTACACGGAGAGACCAGGTCTTACCGTTCCGCTGAATGTTATCTGTCCTGGAGGGGGGAGTTGTCCAAACTGTTGGTTGCGGTGTTGCCCGAACCCCCCTTTCCGGTGATCCTGGGACAAGACTGGTCACAAAGGAAAAGCGGTAAGACTCGCACCGCTCCTGGGGCCTCACTGGGTCTGCTTATGGAGGGACAAGGCACCCTTCCCGCGGTCTCCACGCCATGCACTGAGGCAGGCCACAATGGCGCAGGCACAATGGGGGAGGTGTCTCAGGCGACAGACTCTGAGCCGGAACACCACCGCCCAACACTTCTCTAGATCCCCTGTCCAACATGGAACACCAGTTTCGCTCCACGCCCGCCTCATTTAAAAGAGAGCAGTGGAATGATGACTCCCTGCGGTTTGCCAGGAATGCGATTGTTCTTCCAGGCAGCTCACAAGCTGACGGTTCCATACCGCGCGAGCCCTTCTTTGCATTGGAGAATAATCTGCTGTATCGGGTGGCAACTCACGAGGGCGAGGTGCGGAAGTTGTTGCTAGTGTCGCGTACCTTCCGGCGGGAGGTATGCGAACTAGCTCATGCCCACCTCCTAGGCGCCCACCTCGGGGCCGAAAAAACATTGGAGAGGATCAAGCTCCGCTTTTACTGGCCCGGGATCAACTAGGAGGTCCGGCGTTTCTGTCAATCCTGTCCGGACTGCCAGATTCGCCAGATTCCTAGGAGGGACCGTGCTCCTCTCGTCCCGATACCCCTGATTGACGTACCCTTTGACCGGATAGGGGTCGACTTAGTAGGGCCCCTGGAACCCTCGAACCGTGGCCACAAGTATATATTGGTCATGGTTGATTACGCAACCCGGTACCCAGAGGCGGTTCCCCTGCGCTCCGCTAATACCAAAAACATCGCACGGGAACTGGTCAACCTTTTTTCGAGAGTGGGTATCCCTAAAGAAGTCCTCACGGACCAGGGCACTCCCTTCACTTCAGATACGTTCAGGGAAGTTGCCAAGTTACTGAGAATAAAGCACCTAAAGACGTCTGTCTACCACCCCCAAACGGACGGCCTGGTAGAACGCTTTAACCAGACGCTTAAACAGATGCTTCGCAAGGTAGTCAGCGCTGATGGCAGGAATTGGGACCAGCTCCTGCCCCTTGTGCTTTTTGCCTATCGGGAGGTACCCCAGGCCTCTACGGGCTTCTCCCCTTTTGAGTTGTTATATGGGCGACAGCCCCGGGGACTTTTGGACATTCTAAAAGAAGGCTGGGAGGCCGAGGCTCTTCCCTCCTCCAATATCTTGGAGTATGTAGCGCAACTGCGCGAAAGACTCACTAAAATCAGGCCACTCCTCAAAGACCACGTGACTCGTGCGCAGGCAGCGCAGGCTCGGTGTTACAACCGCAACTCTGTTCTCCGGGAGTTCCACCCGGGGGACCGAGTGATGGTACTCGTCCCCACCTCCCACTCCAAACTGCTAGCTCACTGGCAGGGGCCTTACGAGGTTAAGGAGAGAAAGGGGCTCGTCGACTATTTGGTTAAACAACCAAATCGTCGACCGAGCGAGAGGATCTATCACGTGAATCTGTTAAAACCTTGGAAGGACAGGGAGGAGACTCCCGATACTCGTAGATCCCTCTCCCTATTCGCTAGCACGACCGCCCTTAACCTCGGCGACGAGCTAACACCCATACAGCGGCGAGAGATAACCCACGCTATCTACGCCATCCCCGAAGTGGTGAGCGAGTCGCCAGGCCGAACCTCGCTGATTGCCCACGATATAGTCACGGAACCCGGAGTAGTCGTCCGGGAGAGGCCCTACAGACTCCCGGAGGCAAAACGCGCCGAAGTGGAACTGGAGGTACAACGAATGCTGGACTTGGACATTATCGAGGAAAGTCACAGCCCCTGGTCCAGCCCGATTGTCCTCGTTCCCAAGCCGGACGGCTCCTGGAGATTCTGCAATGACTTTAGACGTCTAAACCAGGTCTCCAAGTTCGATGCCTACCCTATGCTCCGCATTGACGACCTGCTCGAGCGGCTGGGTGTGGCTCGGTATCTGACTACTCTTGATATGACAAAAGGGTACTGGCAAATTCCCTTAACGGCATCTGCCAAAGAGAAAACCGCCTTTAGCACCCCTAGTGGACATTGGCAATACAAGGTCCTCCCATTTGGGCTGCACGGGGCCCTGGCGACCTTTCAACGTCTGGTGGATAGAGTGCTGAAGCCACACCAGTCCTACAGTGCCGCCTACCTGGATGACGTCGTCATCTATTCCGGCACCTGGGAGGAGCATCTATTGCAGCTCTCTGCTGTCCTCGCGACACTGGCTAAAGCCGGCCTCCGTATTAACCCCCGTAAGTGTTTCTTTGGCCTAAAGGAGGCCAAGTATTTAGGCTATCTTGTGGGGCGAGGACAGGTGAGACCCCAATGTTCCAAAGTTAAAGACATCCTGGAATGGCCCCGCCCGAATACCAAGAGACAGGTGTAGGCTTTCTTGGGGTTAGCGGGGTACTACCGCCGGTTCGTACCCCGTTTCTCCGAGAGGGCAGCACCCTTGACTAGCTTGACAAAGAAGGGGGCTCCCCTGCACGTGGTATGGAACGATAAGGCGGAACACGCATTCAGTGACTTGAAACAGGCCCTTACTTCGGCACCTGTATTACGGACCCCTGACTTTGGGCTACCCTTTATTCTCCAGACCGACGCTTCGGACACAGGCCTGGGCGCCGTGTTGAGCCAAAGCGTCGATGGTGTCGAACACCCCGTGATGTACTTAAGTCGGAAACTGTTGGACCGAGAGACCAGGTACGCGGCGGTGGAGAGGGAAGCCCTGGCCATTAAGTGGGCCGTGACTTATCTCCGCTACTACCTGTTGGGTCGCGAATTCACTCTGGTGACTGATCACGCTGCACTTCAGTGGATGTCCCTCCACAAAGAGTCGAATCCGCGAGTCACCAGGTGGTTCCTGGACTTGCAGCCCTATAAGTTCACGGTCACTTATCGCCACGGCGGCCTTCAGGCCAACGCCGATGCCCTCTCTCGCGTCCACGACCTCTCGGCTAGGTCCGCCCGACCTGACGGTCTTGGGCTAAGGGGGGGGTCGTGTCACGCATGCGCGAGTAGGAGACCGCGGACTGATCCGAAACCACTGCGAAGGACGTTTGCCGGTAGGGAATGGCGGAGTACTAACCTTTCTGCTCTTTCTTCCAGGAAAAAGGATCCTCCACCATCATAACCTGACCGCACTACGTCCACTTCCGCCCTTCCTCCGCCATCTTCCCTGACGTCAGCAGTCCCGTCATCCCTCACGCCTCCTTCCCAGCATTCCTCCACCTGTATAAAAATGGCCGCAGACCCTGTAAAGGCGTCGCGTATTTTGAAGACCTTTTGTTTATGTACTGTGACTGCATAACGATAATTCTTTTGTTTACAGTATACGGGGCCAAAACCCCAACCCTTTATGCTGTGTTCTGTCTCTTTTTTACAACAGGTATGATGGGATGATACCCTGACAGCCGCAAATCATGTGAGGAGGTAAATAACATTTTCTGCATCTGAAAAACAGGGGAAACTTGGTCAGATAATTTTATTAAATTATTCGCCTATATATGCAAAATTGTGGGACTGTCCCATTATATATTTACTGGTTAGCACAAAAACGAGTCTTGGTGAATGCGTTGCCTTTTGTGTCAGCCATAAATACATGAGGTGATAGAATTTAAACCCTCAAATTTTTAAAAACACATAGAGGTAAGCATGCACACATGAACTTTTGTTTGACTGGCCGTTTGGATATATTGATTATTAAAAAGATAACTAAAAATCAGTTAAAGTAAACTATGAATATTAGAGAACCATGATTTTCCATTATTGGGATAGGTTACTAAGTTAATTTAATCTCATGGTGAGTGCATGAGCATGCAAAACAGATTTTTATTTACATTGATATATATACATATATAAATATATATATATATATATATATATATATATATATATATATATATATA
>JANRMT010061414.1:28912403-28934982 GCA_026402145.1 Polypterus bichir lapradei
ATATATATATATATATATATATATATATATATATATATATATATATAGTGAAGAAATAAATGCGGGAGAGAAAGATTAAGGGTTGGGAAGCCTTCCCCTTATACTGCCGTTGATCAAAAAATAAATCAGTATGTACTGATACCACCAATTTCATCAATACCGTTGACAACCAAGCATGGACAAAAGTAGCAATTTATATAATCTGGACCGGAAGCTGGCGGAAGCAATGGTGATGTCATCGGAGGGCAACCGGAAGTGAAGTCATCAGGGACGGACGGATGAAAACATGAAAGTTCTTCATGTATCGGGATGGTGTTTTCGTGCGTAGAATTCAAGGTGCGTAATGTTTTTGTTCTTCCTTTTTTCTCGTGAGGAAAAGAGATAAGCATTAATACGCTGCCTTAAACTCCCCTCTGGTGTGTTTTTGTGCTTTGTCTCACCCTTTGGCTGCCCCCTAATCGTGCATGTGTGACTATATATATATATATACATATATATATATATTGTGGCATGCAGCTGGTGTCCATGCCCAGCCGGGACGCCCCTGCACACTATATTCAGGGGGAGCAGCCCTGGACAGTGCAATTCCTCCCCCTGGACGCTAGATGGCCGCCCCCCTGGGGTGGAGCAGTGCCTCGGTTTCCCACAGGGCTCCCTGGAAATTGGAGTTGGGTGCAGCCCTGTTGGGTCCCGCAGGTACCACCAGGGGGTGCTGTGTTTGGGACTCCTGAGCCCGTGTTGGCAGCATACTCATCACACCCGCAAGTGCAGCCGGAACTCAGTGATCAAGCACCTGGAGCACTTCCGGGTGAACTATAAAAGTAGCCAGCAACCACCACGCAGCGGCCAGAGTCGGGTGGAGGAGGACAAGGTTGCCTGGGAGGAGTGGTGGAGCCGAGAGGAAGAGAAAAGTGCTTTTGTGCTTTGTTATTTGTGTGCTTGGGACTGTGTTGTGTCTGTGGGTACGGGGAAAGCATAGCTCACAGATGAAGAAAAATAAAAGTCTATTTATTTTACACGTGCCTCCCGTGTCCAGTCTGTGTCGGGTCAGGTGCTATATAGCGTCCATCTTACAATATACAGTGGTGTGAAAAACTATTTGCCCCCTTCCTGATTTCTTATTCTTTTGCATGTTTGTCACACAAAATGTTTCTGATCATCAAACACATTTAATTATTAGTCAAATATAACACAAGTAAACACAAAATGCAGTTTTCAAATGATGGTTTTTATTAGTTAGGGAGAAAAAAAATCCAAACCTACATGGCCCTGTGTGAAAAAGTAATTGCCCCCTTGTTAAAAAATAACCTAACTGTGGTGTATCACACCTGAGTTCAATTTCCGTAGCCACCCCCAGGCCTGATTACTGCCACACCTGTTTCAATCAAGAAATCACTTCAATAGGAGCTGCCTGACACAGAGAAGTAGACCAAAAGCACCTCAAAAGCTAGACATCATGCCAAGATCCAAAGAAATTCAGGAACAAATGAGAACAGAAGTAATTGAGATCTATCAGTCTGGTAAAGTTTATAAAGCCATTTCTAAAGCTTTGGGACTCCAGCAAACCACAGTGAGAGCCATTATCCACAAATGGCAAAAACATGGAACAGTGGTGAACCTCCCCAGGAGTGGCCGGCCGACCAAAATTACCCCAAGAGCGCAGAGACGACTCATCCGAGAGGTCACAAAAGACCCCAGGACAACGTCTAAAGAACTGCAGGCCTCACTTGCCTCAATTAAGGTCAGTGTTCACGACTCCACCATAAGAAAGAGACTGGGCAAAAACGGCCTGCATGGCAGATTTCCAAGACGCAAACCACTGTTAAGCAAAAAGAACATTAGGGCTCGTCTCAATTTTGCTAAGAAACATCTCAATGATTGCCAAGACTTTTGGGAAAATACCTTGTGGACTGATGAGACAAAAGTTGAACTTTTTGGAAGGCAAATGTCCCGTTACACCTGGCGTAAAAGGAACACAGCATTTCAGAAAAAGAACATCATACCAACAGTAAAATATGGTGGTGGTAGTTTGATGGTCTGGGGTTGTTTTGCTGCTTCAGGACCTGGAAGGCTTGCTGTGATAGATGGAACCATGAATTCTACTGTCTACCAAAAAATCCTGAAGGAGAATGTCCGGCCATCTGTTCGTCAACTCAAGCTGAAGCGATCTTGGGTGCTGCAACAGGACAATGACCCAAAACACACCAGCAAATCCACCTCTGAATGGCTGAAGAAAAACAAAATGAAGACTTTGGAGTGGCCTAGTCAAAGTCCTGACCTGAATCCAATTGAGATGCTATGGCATGACCTTAAAAAGGCGGTTCATGCTAGAAAACCCTCAAATAAAGCTGAATTACAACAATTCTGCAAAGATGAGTGGGCCAAAATTCCTCCAGAGCGCTGTAAAAGACTCATTGCAAGTTATCGCAAACGCTTGATTGCAGTTATTGCTGCTAAGGGTGGCCCAACCAGTTATTAGGTTCAGGGGGCAATGACTTTTTCACACAGGGCCATGTAGGTTTGGATTTTTTTTCTCCCTAAATAATAAAAACCATCATTTAAAAACTGCATTTTGTGTTTACTTGTGTTATATTTGACTAATGGTTAAATGTGTTTGATGATCAGAAACATTTTGTGTGACAAACATGCAAAAGAATAAGAAATCAGGAAGGGGGCAAATAGTTTTTCACACCACTGTATATATATATATATATATATATATATATATATATATATATATATATATATATATATATGCACACACACATATATTGGCTAATATTAATAAGGATATGGGGAAGCCAAAGATACAAGATAAATTCAAGCCCAATTAAATCAAGTTTAACATGAATTAATTCAAGATTTATCAGACTTATAAGTAATTCATAAGACTTCTTGACAGATTTTTTGTAACTGAAACACTTAATGCATGTTAGTTTTCATTGCATTTCTCATTATGTCTTTTTATTTTACCACTTGAAATAAGTAATTTTTTTTATAACATCTTTCTTATACCTGATTCTTAATCAGAGCAATTTTCAACTAAAGGAATTTTTACTTTTATACTCAAAAGTAAATTTAAAAACATGTACTTTTATACTTTTACTTGAGTAAATATGATTAACACCTACTTTGACTTTTGACTTTTTACTAGAGTATTTTTATAAATGAAGACTTGCACTTTTACTTAAGTAATGCATTTCTGATCTTTTACCACCTCTGCAATGGGTAAATCTTTTAATTGTAAGCTGTGCAGTGCCTTGATACTCACCTCTCTCTCTCTTTCTCTCTCTCTCTCTCTCTCTCTCGCTGCAATTGTAATGATTTTCTCCCTCTATATCATTAATTTACCCTTGTTTTTGTTACTTTAAAGAGATAAAAGCAGAAGTCCAAAAATGACAAGTTTGAAATTGGGTGCATGCTTTAAAAGGACACTGTATATTGCAATATTTACTTATATTTATTCAGATAAAATTCTATATTAGTGTGACATAATTGAAAACTTGAGGAAAATGTTGTTGAATTTATGGATATAGAGGAGCCTCATTGATTACCTTTTATTGTCATTTTATGTAGGTTTAAATTGCTTAAGATCATTAATTTGAATTTTAGATTTACAAATCTACACTGTTTTCTTCTTAAAGTGTAACAGATTGATGCATCGCCACAGATCATCTTAAAGGGTTTGAACATCATACTTTTACAAACTAGGGACCCATAAACAGAATCTTGCATAGTGTCCCCAAACAGATAGAAATAGCCCTGATGACAATATTCCTTTATATTGCATATGTAAATGTTTATGCAGCTTGCAGTAATGTAATAGTTTGCCCAATTTTACTGATGTTCATTATATTCTGGTGATGCTGAAATAAGTGAATTTCCCTTTCCCTATCTATCTATTATGATAGACAGGATGTATGCACAGGAGTTCTGATCCCTTACTAGGCCGGGAAGCCAAGGAAGTGAGTGGGCACAAAAAGAAGTGCAAGGTGTTTCCTGCCTAAGCCAGAAGACTAATAAAGTGTGCCAATCTGTATCTAGGGACGTTGGGTTCCTATCAAGAATGGACTGAAAATCTTTACCCAGTCTGGAGGCCAGTAGGATGGAAGGACAGGGGGAGCCTCCCTGAGTGACACTACCTGTTCCAACACCCACAAGGCATGTTGGGAACTGGAGTCCGATAGGGCAGCCTTGTTGGATTGTGTGGGTGCAGCTAGGGGTTGCTGTTGGGATATGTGAGCCCTACTTTGTCCACTTTTTTTTTTTACCTGGAAGTGCTTCCAGTGGGCTACGCCCTGGCACCAGAAGTATTCCCTGGTCTAAGATAAAAGGAAGAGCCACTCCATCTCATTCAGGCAAATTGGATTCGAGTGGAAGAAGGTCAAAGCTAACCTGGAGGAGTGGAAGGAGAGAAAAGAAAAGAAGAATTGTGGTATTTCTGAAAGCCTTTTTAAAAGGTATTTGTACAAATAAACCTTTTTATTGTACCAGGACTTGTGTTGTGGTGGTTGAGTCTGAGAATTGGGGTGCTGCAATGCCCCAGTGTGGGGGCTGGAAGTCCGGCAAGAGAGACCATGCCCCATGAGTGTCAAAGAAACAGCCTCTGCAAATACATACCCCATAAGGCATCTGAAAGGAGGACACAGGACCCCTTTTATCAGCTTCATGTCCCAGGACTCCAGGATTAAAGGAACAACTGGAAGAGGGATGGACAGGTTATTTCCAGCTTCCAGCAAAGGAAACAAAAAGTCAAGTTCCAAATGATGATTAGTGACTCTTGAAGGAGTCTTAAAGACTTCTACTTCTTGGCGTGTGTAGTTTAATTGAAACAAAATTAATCTGTTTATAACTCTATGGCTTGGTTATGGAGTTCTCAGACCTTCCTCACAAGAGGAATTTAAATGTAAAAGTCAGTACGTTCTAACACTGAACACCATGTGATGCATACGTGCTCCACGTAATGGTGTGTAAGACCTGTCAGTACCTAGCCACAGTGCTTTATTCATATCTGGTTTTGAAGAAAAAGCGACACTCTGGAAAAATTTCTTGAAGATCACGACTAAGGTGGCCAACCAGTAACAATGCTGAGTTATGAGAGCATCTTGAAGGTGCAAAAAATTATATGTGAAAACCATCCATGGACTATAAATACCATTGTTACACTACTCACCATTTTTCTTGGAAGGAGCCATGCAAGATTAGAACACTTTAGGTAAACTATGGCAGTTTGTTTCCAGTTTCTCACAAAGGACCAATGTAACAAAAGATGATTTGTGGAGAGGGGGATGATGGATTCCTGCAATTATAATAAGTGAGAACTAAGCATGCATTCTGTACGTTCCACAAAGCAAGAGTCAGCCACATGGTGCTCTTTAAGGCCACTGAACTGGTTTTAACCGAAACACATAAAATGACAGGTTAATCTTTAAATGAAATGGACGAGCCTAACAAAAACAGAAGTATCAAAAGAGTCTGTCAAAATGGCAGATAATACTGGAATTCTTTTTCTCTTATAAAGGAATTGTGAGCATGGAGTTAGTTCAAGAAGGAGTAAGGGTGAATGAAGAACAAAACATGCAGATCCTGAGAAGTCTATATGAATAAGTTTATCACCTCTGTCTGAATTTTTGGAGACGAAAAAGTTGGATATACTGCATAGTATTGTTGCTATGTGTAAGGGAAGTTAAACAGTCTCAATTTACAGCCTTCTAGTGTTTTTAAATTATAATATAATAAATACAGTCGATTGTAAGGGCTAAGAGTCCTGGGATGTTTTTTGAGTTTTTCACTTTTAATGAGAGACAGCGCCAGTATGAGCTGAGATTTAGTAACACCCTAACTGTTCACCCATGTAAAAGCATTTGTGCATTTGGCCATGGTCTTGGTTTCCTAATGGCTGCTGTAAGGTAAGGACATTGAGATTTATCTAGATGTAGCCTTTTCTTTTATTATTTTAGACATCTCTACCTGTCAACTACGTTGAGAAATTTACTTACTTCAGCAGTGACATTAATGTCTCTTGTGATTCTTCCCACGAAGTCAGTAGATGAATTGGGAGCGCATGGGGAGGTCATGAGGTTGTTGCAAAGGGGTGTGTGGTGCTCCCGATATCTTTGCAAAATTATGAAGGTCCACGTCTTTAGAGTCCTGGTGCTTCCTGTCTTGCTATATAGTTGCGAGACAAAGACCATAGTCCTGCAGTACAGTGTCTCTTCAGAGAATCCTTGGGAACTGCTGGTTTGACTTTGTGTCGAATAAGCAGTTGCTCGTGAGGTCCCAAATGAGGCACATTACCTGCATTGTGAGAGAGCGTCAGTCACTGTGTGTCTGCCTGGGGGGTTGGCACGAGGATTCCAAGCTGTTTCATCGTGTGTTGGGTGTGGCAATGCACTGTATAAATGCATGCTCTCCAACTTGACCTGACCTGTCTACCTGACCATCTGAGCAGTTTCTATTGTCCATTAGCCCATTAAGAATCCTGCAGCAACTGACTTATTCGTTCACTTCCTAACTTCTCCTCTGTCTTCACTTCCAAGCATTAAGTCTATTTGCTCTTGGTGGCTTGCCAAAGGTGGTTGAACAGCAACTTTGTGCCTTCTTAGAAAAGCAGGGGTTCTTTGATTCTTTTCAATCTGGTTTTCGGAGGCGACGTTCTACAGAAACAGCTCTTCTAAAAGTTTTTAATGATCTTTTAATTGCTGCTGATGCAGGCAGGTGCTCAGTGCTTGTACTGTTAGTGGACCATCGGATCTTAATTAATAGATTAGAGCTGTTAGGTGTCTCTGGCTTTGCTTTGGACTGGTTCTCCTCTCATTTGTCAAATAGGAGTTTCTCAGTCGGTGTGGCTGGCTTTTCATCTGACTCTGCTCCTTTGACATGTGGAGTGCCACAGGGATCGGTTCTTGGACCTGTACTCTTCTCTTTATATATTCTTCCCCTATCACAGATTCTTAACTCTTTCAAGGACATCTCGTATCATCTATATGCAGATGATATACAGCTTTATTTTTCATTTAAGCCTAACCAAATTAATACTTTGGTCACTTTGGTTGATTGTCTGTCTCAGGTTAACGATTGGCTCAGTAGTAATTACCTGTAGTTGAATTCAGGAAAAACTGAGGTACTAATTGTTTCTCCTCCTGTTCTTCATTCTGAGATCAGTTTAAAATTATCTTCTGTCTCTCCTGTTATTAAGTCGAGTCTACGTAACTTTGGGGTTATTTTTGACCAGTCCCTGACACTTGATGAATATGTAAGGTCAGTCAGCCGCTTATGTTTCTTTCATTTAAGAAATCTTTCAAAACTAAGAAATGTTGTTTCAGAATCAGAATTGGAGATGCTTGTTCATTCTGTTATTTCCTCACGGCTTGATTACTGTAATACTCTCTTTACAGGTTTGAGCAAGTCCTCTCTCTCACGCCTTCAGTTAGTTCAAAATGCAGCTGCCAGGCTCCTAACTCGCGCTAGCCGGAATGATCATCTCACTCCCATTCTGTACACACTGCACTGGCTCCCAGTGTTTTATAGAATTCATTTTAAAGTTTTGGTACTTACTTTCAGAGCTTTGCATGGACAAGCTCCTGAGTACCTAACCAGCCTGCTCCAATGCCATACAGCTTGCCGGACTCTAAGATCTGGGCAATGGGGTCTTCTCGTTGTCCCACGCACTCGGCTAAAAACCCGTGGGGATCGTGCCTTTCAGTCTGTGGCACCAAGACTATGGAATAGCCTGCCTTGTGGTCTGCGCTGCGTGGAGTCGAGTCTGTTGATTCTTTTAAAAAAACAATTAAAAACTTTTCTTTTTAAGCAAGCTTTTAATCAGTGCTGAATAGTTCCAGTTTGTTTATTTATTGTTTTTATTGGTTTTATTTATGTTTTTGTTCAACTGTTTGTATTTATTCTGTATTTGCTGTTCAGCGCTCTGTGACCTTTTGTCTGTGAAGGGCGCTATATAAATATACTATTACTATTACTACTACTACTCTTTCATAAACCAAAATATCATAAAACACCAGGACTAGAAAATGTCTCGCCTTCCAAACAAAGATGCTGTGTCAGTCAATTAGCACCTGTATTTACAGACATTTCCACTCAATCTTTGGCTCAGTGCAAAGTCCCTGCCTGTTTCAAAGAATCCCCAAGCATTCCTATGCCCAAGAAGCACAATATTTCCTATCTAAATGGTTATAGACCAGCGGTGCTGACCTCTGAAATAATGAGGACAATTAAATGTCTGTTTCTTCAATATCTAAGATGTGTAACAAATTCTCTCCTTGACCCATTATAGTTTGGTTACCTTGGAAACAGGTCATTTGAGAATGCAGGGAACATGGCTCTCCAATACATCTTGCATCATATGGACTTCCCAGCTATTTATGACAGGATCTTATTTGTGGTTTTCAGCTTTGCATTTAACACAATCATTCCAGAGCTTCTCCATGGCAAACCTGTTAGTTTGAAGTTGAACTTTGACCCATGTCTCTGGAACTCTGATTTTTCAAGATGGGTGATTATCCATCAGGGCCCCGCACCCTGAGGACAGGGTCCCCTCAGGGCTGTGTTCTGCCTCTTCTTCTTTACTTTCATTCCACCAATGACTGTACCTTCAGTGTCTCATCTATTAAACTGCTGAAGTTTGCAGATGACACCACCCTGATAGGCCTTATATCAGAAGGAGCTGAACCAGCTGGCCAGTTGGTGTACCCTCAGCAATCTTAACCTGAATACATTGAAAACTGTTGAAATTACTCTGGATTTTTGGAGACCCTACTCACCTCCTACTCCCCTAGTTATAAATGATGTCACTTTTAACAGAGTGGAATATTTTAAATTTCTCAGCATACAGTATAAACTAGGATGAAAACATAACATGCATTATCAATAAAGGCCAACAATGTATGCTTTTTCTCTGCTAACTCAAATGGTTTAACCTCTCCCAATCAGTGACGCTTCTCTTTTATCGAGTGGTCATTGAAAGAATCACCACTTTCTGCCTAACAGTCTTGCATGGTAATGCATCTACTTACTCAAAACATAAACTATGTCATTCGGTTAGTAGATTCAACTGAGGTCCTGTTTATTGTGCACCATGGGCCAGGAAGCGTGCTGGAAGTATAATCAAAGACTATACTCACCTGAAACCATCTCCTTCAGATTTTACCATTGAGGTAGATTTACTGGTCACTAAAGGCAACAAATGATAGACATGAAACAGGAGAATAGGCCATAAAAATACTAAATTCTTTACACAAGATACACAAAAATGACTTTCAAGGGAGAATATAACTGTCTATCTTGGAAAAGACAATTCCAACCAAGAATCTTTATAAATAATTTATTTTATATTCAACCAAAATAAAAACAAAAATGGATAAAGGGCAAATAAGGACAAAAAAGTTCTTCCCTAAAAAAGGCAATTCAAGCTAATAGGTCCAGTAAATATTCAACATTAAAATCCAACAGAAAGCACAAAATATCTACAAAACCTGAAAATCCAAAGAAAATAATACTTACAAGAGTGAACTTCCTCAAAACTCAATGATCAACACAAGGCTGAGGGTGCTCCTTCAGTAGATGACATTAATGTGGCCCTGCCACTCAGGGGTTCAAATTCTAAAGGACAGAGAATGTCAGAACAGTACAAAACTATTAAATAATAAAATGAAAGTACATAGTCACATAAAAATAATAATTCAAAAACTACAAATGGGGAAGCTTCACATCAGCCAAAGAATGAATCATCCTGTCATAAAGTAGGAGTCTCAAACATACCAAAATGTGAACAAGGCCTCCAAAAGAAGTTACACAAGCAGACCAGTCCCTTCACTGGCCAGCCCAAAAGAGGCTCACCCAGTCCCGTTTACTCCCAACTACAACAACAGACTTTGGCTTGACTAGGCCCAAAAAGTGGGGAAACTGGTTACACAGGGCAAAATGTAATGTTTCAAAATTGCCTCACAAAAGAAAGAAACCTACTGAAACTCCAGCCTGGAACTAAAAGGCAACAATGATCTTTTGTAAATAAATAATACTTATTTATGAAGAAAGAATGACAGCAGAGTGTTCAAAAGAGCAAAATTGAGCTGCCTAAAAGGCAATCCTCAAGCAACCAACTCCCGAATACACTAAATAGTAAAGGAGAATCCAAAAACAAAGAAAAAACAAAGAAAATAAATTCAAAGAACTAGAAAAACCAAAAGAAATAGCACTCATGCCAAAAAACTCCAAATAGACCCCAATGAAGGAGGCCTCAGAAGTGATGATGTCAGGGTGGCCTTACCTCTTGGGAAAGCCCCACAAAAAGAATGAAACATAGGCATACTTAAAGTACAGTACATAATCACAAAAATAATAATAAATATGGAAAATAATGATTCAAAAACAACACAAATAGCCATAACACATATAAAAACACATTAATACTAACATTTGGGTGTAACATATCAGTTATAACTAAGCCAAAATATAAAACATGAAATAAATTTATATAAATATTAGCAAAAATGAGAGAATCATGACATATACAGTATTTGCAGTGTGGTTATATAACAAAACTTGCAAAATTTGCAAATTTATGTTATGCTATGAATAAATTGAATAACTTAAAAAAGTAATGTAATCAAAAAAAAGTAATCTCAAATTATTTATTAGCAATTTTGAAAAAAATAAATAAATATAAAACAGGAAGTGTGAGGCATGGCATAATCTACAAATATTTTCAGCTAAGTGTGATTAATAATTGTAGTCATTATCTACTGTATGTCTGAGTACTTGGGTTCAGAGCCTACCCTGGAAGAAATAATACTTGATGATTTTTATAAATGATTAAGTGCAAAAAAGTATAAGTAATATACAAAATATTTTGGAAAATTTTGAGAATTGTCACATTGCTGCAGAGAATTCCACCACAAGTTGAGCATTGACCTCCTTCTGGGGATTACAGCAAGTGTGAAGCACAGGTCAGGGCACAATAAACAGAAGAAACAGTCAACTTACACAACGTCTGGAGAAAAACAAACCCTTGAGGCTCCAGCAAATGCCTTTCTATGTATTATCAAGCTGGGGAAATCAAAACAAAAAGTATTTTTCTTTTATGACACTGAATCACTGAGGTTAAATTTGAATAGCAAAGGTCGAACTCTTCCACTCTAAAAAAACTTTAAGCAGGTCTAAGTCAGAGGCAAAGCAAGGTTTGTAAGCAGAATGTCTGTGGAAACACAAATATTTTTACAAAGGGGGCTATCAGAATCCATAGTCGTGATCAAAGGACATGCCAGTGTCAGAACCAGAAATTTTATGTTTGTTTTCATTCAGCCACTTAAAGGCTGCATAGATTAATAATTACCATATACATGTAGCACAAGGCAAACGGAAAACAACACAGTTGGCTGATACCAGAAAACTGGACAGCAGAGTACTTAGAGCTTCTCAGAAAGAAGACAGTGCCCTAAAATCAAAACCAACAGGAGTTTGTTTAATCTTCATTAAAGAAAACATTTTTTCTTCCCTTTAACTCGGTGATTCCCAACGTGGGGCGCATGCAACACTGGGGAGCAATTTGATTTTTTAGGGGGGCAATTCAAGAATTTAGGCTGGCAGAAATTGGGCTATTTTTGGCCAAAGAAGAAGAAGGAGAAAAAGAGGGGGGAGACGTGTCCAGAGGCATGAGGAGAGGAGGAAAGTAAAGAGAGTGGAACTGAGGGTAGGAACTTTGAATGTTGGCAGTATGACTGATAAGGGGAGAGAGTTAACAGATATGATGGAGAGAAGGAAGGTTGATATATTGTGCATGCAAGAGAATAAATGGAAGGGGAGTAAGACCAGGTGGATCGGAGGTGGATTCAAATTGTTCTATCATGATGTGGATATGAGGAGAAATGGAGTATGTCAAGAGTGTTTTGGAGGTGAAAAGAGTATGAGGCAGAGTAATGATTATGAAGATGGAAAATTGGAGGTGTGATGATGAATGTTGTTAGTGCATATGCATGTGCAATGGGCGAGAAAGAAGATTTTTGGAGTGAGTTGGATTAAGTGACGAACAGTGTACCCAAGGGACAGAAAGTGGTGATTGGAGCGGATTTCAATGGGCATGTTAGTGAAAGGAACAGTGGAGATGAGGAGGTGATGGGTAGGTATGGTGTCAAGGAATGGAATGAAGAAGGTCAGAGGATAGTGGATTTTGCCAAAAGGATGGACATGGCTGTGGTGAATATGTATTTTAAGAAAAGGGAGAAACATAGGGTTACGTACAAGAGTGGAGGAAGATGCACACAGGTAGATTACATCCTATGCAGAAGAGTTGATCTGAAGGAGATTGAAGACTACAAAGTGGTGGCAGGGGAAAGTGTAGTTAAGCAGCATAGGATGGTGGTCTGTAGGATGACATTGGAGATCAAGAAGAGGAAGAGAGTGAGGGCAAAGCCAAGGATCAAATGGTGGAAGCTGAAAAAGGAAGACTGCAAGGTTGAGCTAAGGGAGGAGGTGAGACAGGCACTGGGTGTCAGTGAAGAGTTACCAGATAGCTGAGAAACTACAGCAGATGTAGTAAGGGCGACAGAAAGAAGGGTGCTTGGCATGACATCTGGAAAGAGGAAGGAGGAAAAGGAAACCTGGTGGTGGAATGAGGAAATACAGGAGAGTATACAGAGGAAGAGGATGGCAAAGAAGAAGTAGGATAGTCAGAGAGATGCAGACAATAGACAAGAGTACAAAGAGATAAGGCGCAAGGTGAAAAGAGAGGTGGCGAAGGCTAAAAAAAAGGCGTATGATGAGTTGTATGAGAGGCTGGACACTAAGGAGGGAGAAAAGGACCTGTACCGATTGGCTAGTCAGAGGGACCGAGCTGGATGTGCAGCAGGTTAGGGTGATAAAGGATGAAGATGGAAACGTACTCACAAGCGAGGAGAGTGTGTTGAGCAGATGGAAGGAGTACTTTGAGAGGCTGATGAATGAAAAGAACGAGGGAGAGCAGAGGTTGGATGATGTGAAGATAGTGAATCAGGAACTGCAATGGATTACCAAGGAGGAAGTAAGGACAGCTATGAAGACGATGAAAAATGGAAAGGCCGTTGGTCCAGATGACATACCTGTGGAAGCATGGAGGTGTTTAGGAGAGATGGTAGTGTAGTTTTTAACCAGACTGTTTAATGGAATCTTGAAAAGTGAGAGGATGCCTGAGGAGTAGAGAAGAAGTGTACTGGTGCCGATATTTAAGAATAAGGGGGATGTGCAGGACTGCAGTAATGGTTTCATGCCAAGAAAGAGCACCACAGATGTAATGTTTGCTCTGAGGATGTTAATGGAGAAGTTTAGAGAAGGCCAGAAGGAGTTGCATTGCGTCTTTGTGGACCTGGAGAAAGCATATAACAGGGTGCCTCGAGAGGAGCTGTGGTATTGTATGAGGAAGTCGGGATTGGCAGAGTACATAAGAGTTGTACAGGATATGTACAAGGGAAGTGTGACAGTGGTGAGGTCTACGGTAGGAGTGATGGATGCATTCAAGTTGGAGGTGGGATTATATCACCATTTGCAATGATGATGGACAGGTTGACAGATGAGATTTGACAGGAGTCCCCGTGGACTATGATGTTTGCTGATGACATTGTGATCTGTAGCGATAGTAGGGAGCAGGTTGAAGAGACCCTGGAGAGGTGGAGATATGCTCTAGAGAGGAGAGGAATGAAGGTCAGTAGGAACAATACAGAATACGTGTGTGTAAAAGAGAGGGAGGTCAGTGGAATGATGAGGATGCAGGGAGTAGAGTTGGCGAAGGTGGATGAGTTTAAATACTTGGGATCAACAGTACAGAGTAATGGGGATTGTGAAAGAGAGGTGAAAAAGAGAGTGCAGGCAGGGTGGAATGGGTGGAGAAGAGTGTCAGGAGTGATTTGTGACAGACGGGTATCAACAAGAGTGAAAGTGAAGGTCTGCAGGACAGTAGTGAGACTGACTATGTTATATGGGTTGGAGATGGTGGCACTGACCAGAAAGCAGGAGACAGAACTGGAGGTGGCAGACTTAAAGATGCTAAGATTTGCACTGGGTGTGACGAGGATGGACAGAATTGGAAATTAATACATTAGAGGGTCAGCTCAAGTTGGGCGGTTGGGAGACAAAGTCAGAGAGGCGAGATTGTGTTGGTTTGGACGTGCAGAGGAGAGATGCTGAGTATATTGAAAGAAGGATGCTAAGGATAGAGCTGCCAGGGAAGAGGAAAAGAGGAAGGCCTAAGAGGAGGTTTATGGATGTGGTGAGAGAGGACATGCAGGTGATGGGTGTGACAGAACAAGATGCTGAGGACAGAAAGATATGGAAGAAGATGATCCGCTGTGGCAACCCCTAACGGGAGCAGCCAAAAGAAGAAGAAGAGGTATGTTAAAAAATTTATAAAATGAAAAAACAGAAATTCACTGCTAAAATGATAGATTAATTAAATTATTTTTATTTTTATTTTTTACAGAGACATTGAAATATTTATATAAACATAGAAGGGATGGTGAAGAACCTTTAATTTATAATTTTACAACTGGCTTGGGTTTTTCTACTTAGAAATCGTTTTACCATTAAAATAATATGAATTGTAACAATGATTATAGAATTTTACAATATAACAAAAATATAAAGTGATTAAAATATTACAGAAAAAGCTGTCATTAAAGTTATTTTATATTTATGAATATCACATCTTTTATTATATGTCTTCAAAACTGTATTTGCTGTATTTTCATATTACTTCATATTGTATTTTTTTAACAATTTCTTAGTGATTTTTTTTGTCAGTACTTCACCTATCCTTTCCCTCTTTTGTTTCCATGTTCTTTGGAAGCTTGTTTAGACCAAATTGATGACATTATGGGCTTCCTCCACATGAGTAGGAGTTCACTTTTTGAATAGGTAATAATAAGAATAAGGTATATGTTACAGTGGGGGACATCATGATTTTAGACAGGCCAAAAAAAGGTTGGGATCCACTGCTTTAACTGAAAAACAAAGAAAGGCCTGCTTTTACATTTTGGTACCTGGAGATGCTGTAGGTTTTATCTGCCTACTATCTCCAGTTACCCTCTATGTTTATTTACATTTTTCATCAGGATTCACATATTCATTTTATCCCTCACTTTGAAGGTTTACACAGTTTGTTTACAATTTTTGTTTAAGCAGACTGTCTATATCAATTAGTGGTGAAGATCAATGTCTGTATTTTTCAACCAACTCAGAGTAGGAATATGGTCCTAACTGGCTCAAAAATCCCAGACTGATGCAAATTTCATTGTGCTCTTTGAGATTTGATCCATTTTTCCAATTTAGGAACCTACTTCAAACTTCAGTAGGATTTAGGAGAGCTCATCAGATGTCCTACCTCCCTACAAATGGTCAGAAGATGGTGTTGAGTGGCACACACATCCCACGTAATGTAGAGTATTTTAGAAACACTGGGCAACAATGAATTTGTAAAAAGATATTGACTTGACAGAGATGGAATAATATTTGTAACAAATACTGTACAGTACATGATCGCTCCATCTACATGGAGAAGCCATTCACTCTTTGCTGAAGTGAAAATGTTAGTAACATTACTTGTAAAATGAAGCTTTGCAATGATGTGGTATGTCACAATCAACCATTTCTTGAATTTGCACCATAATATGAATGCCCTTACATGAGGAAATATGCAGATTTATACATTTCCCCACCACTCAATGTAAGGCAAGCTGAATTCATGAAACTCACCATACGCCTAAAGATTATTGCCCCAAGTGTGGACAAGCATGCATCTGTTAATCACAAGCAATATTACAGTATCAACACACAAGTGGTGTTCATGGGTGCAAACTGTATTGTAGCAGCCATCATATTATACTGAAGATAAACAGACCTGTCACAAAGGTATGCTGAGCTATGCATTTTATGAACCCTTGCAACATTCGTGTTATGTTTGATAAGGGTCAAAGAGGCAGGCAGAGACTCCCAGGGCAATGGATAAATAGAGATTAACAGAACATAAAGGGGGATCACGGAAAGAGGCACAGCATGCCACAGTGAAATTTGATTGGGAACACTGGAAGAGTCAATGTGACATACAGCTGTGGCTAGTTTCAATAACTTATTTTATGAGGGGTTTCCTGCAACCATAACAGTGCCAAAATGATTCTTCTGAAAGTACAGCTATGGATTACTCATTGTTAAATGGACATGCTCGTTATTAGGTTTTATGCTCATTTGATGTGCGTGTCTTAGTCTTTCCATTTTGGTGTTTGTTACAGTATGTGGAGGTTCAGCCCAGCTACAGATAGACACAGATTCACAATGTCCCAAATCACACGTTTATTTTCTTCTTTGTACACTCAGTGCGCAATCCCACAATGCTCAGTCCTTTCTCTTCTCTTCTCTCCTTCTTCATTGCCGCCTCCACTCCTCTCTCACAAGCTCTGTCCTCTGCCTCCCGACTCCGGCTCCCCGAATGGAGTGAGGTGGCCCCTTTTATAAGGGTTGTGCTCCAGGTGCTCCCTGATGCTCTTCCTGCATCACTCCCTGGTGTGGTGGAAATGCTGCATGAGCACCCGAAAGCACCTCCGGTGCGCCCGGGTTCTGTTCCAGCAGCACTTCCTGGTGTGGCGGAAGTGTTGCAGTCCAAGGCTCCGGGATTGTCCAACTGCCCCCTGGCAGTGGCCATGGTCCCAACAAGACTGAGCTTCCAAATTCCAGTCCCATGGCCCTGATACAAAACAGGGGGCTGCCCTCTCGTGTCCTGGGAAGGTATTGCCTCTCTCTCGGCCCTTCCACTCTACAGGTGACCCGGTGAGGCAAGGTCCCCGGTCGTCTGCCACAAGTGTTATTTTTTATGTTGTTGCTAAGTGCAAACAATTATGTGCAGTTTAGAGCAATATCTTACTTTGTGCTTTCCTTCTTCTTTTAATATTATTATCAATATACTAAAATTATAATATTATAATTAAATTGAAATTTAAATTATAGTGTTATAATTATCAGTATCAGAAAGATACAAAGTGACATCATGATTTCCAAAAAAATGATAAAACGTCATCATGAGTGCCATTTTACAGGTCAAGGTGATGTAAAATCGCTGTGTCATCCATTCTCAAATGTGAAGTCTAGTTCCTCTCTGGGAGTTGGTGTACAGTAATCCCTAGCTATATCGCGCTTCGACTTTCGCAGCTTCACTCTATCGCGGATTTTAAATGTAAGCATATCTAAATATATATCACAGATTTTTTGCTGGTTCGCGGATTTCTGCAGACAATGGGTCTTTTAATTTATGGTACATGCTTCCTCAGTTTGTTTGCCCAGTTGATTTCATACAAGGGATGGCTTAGAAGCTACCCAATCAGAGCATGTATTACATATTAACTAAAACTCCTCAATGATATACGATATGCTTCCTGCGCGGTGCTTGATTGTTTGCTTTTCTCGGTCTCTCACCCTCTCTGATATTCTCTGCGCCTGACGGAGGGGGAGTGAGCAGAGGGGCTGTTTGCACAGTGGCTGTTTGCCTAGAGGATACGGACGCTCCTCTACAAAATGCCGCTGTATCGTGGTGCTTCGGCATACTTAAAAGCACGTATTGATTTTTTGATTGCTTGCTTTTATCTCGCTCTCTCTCTCTCCGGCATTCTCTGCTCCTGACGTCGCTCCTTTGAAGAGAAGATATGTTTGCATTCTTTTAATTGTGAGAAAGAACTGTCATCTCTGTCTTGTCATGGAGCACAGTTTAAACTTTTGACTAAAGGGTGTTATTTCATGTCTAGAGGGCTCTAATAATGTTAACAGTGTGGGAGAGTTTATAAGGGCTTAAAATATATAAAAATAACCATACAAACATATGGTTTCTACTTCGCAGATTTTCATCTAACGCAGGCGGTTCTGGAACGCAACCCCCGCAATCGAGGAGGGATTACTGTAATACACTTTACAAATACTTCATATGTCCTACTCTGAGTTAGGACAGATTCTTATCCCAGTCTGACTTTTAGTATTATTCCTAGTGGTGCTTCATAAGCACGGGCACAGACCTCAAGTTAAAGAGCATTCAAAGAGGACCCCAGAAAATTACAATTTATTAATTGTTTACCAGAAATGACAATGAACTGCTTCCACAGTAAAGTCATGACTTCTAGTAGTTTCATCAGGCTTTTCTATTCCATAAAGGTAGCAAAAGTTATTAATACATTTTGGATTTGGTTGAAAAATTTTGACTTAAATTGTTTTTTTTTCTTTTTGTTTAAAGTTTTTGTCTTCTCCCCTAAGACCATTTTATTTTTAGTTGAGAGATACTATTCAGAGTAGGTTTGTTTACGGTTGCTAGGCATCATTATAGGCAACCTCAGAGGTCATTACCAGAGTGACATCTGGGGTCACGGGGTATAAATTCCACTCCCTGGGGCCACTTCCTCATTCGAGCTTGTGGATATAAAAAGACAAAATAATTTGTAAGTTTACTTGTGTTCTTCTTAAGATCCTTGGTACCGTAGATCCCGGAATACAAGGTGAGAATTTCGTCCTAGATTTTTGGCTTGGAGTTTGGGGTTCGGTTTATACAACGAGTATCATTTCAGATTCCAGATTTCCAGCGCAATGCCGGTTTTGCCGATGAATACGGAAGTAAATAATGACGAAACCACAGAGCCATCTTTCAGATGAAGAAGTAACTTTGCATGCCGGTACTTTAAATTAAATAAAGAATTTATTCAAAAAAGTGTTTTAGTTGTTGATTTTATTAATAAAATTTATAATAAATTATCGGGAAGTTTAAAATAAAATTTATCTTGATTCACGATCCACATCTTGCGTTACGAAACGGATGCGGTCACGTGTATCCGCTTGTGCGATTGTAAACAAACAACCGAGAGCGTTAGTAGCGTCAGTCGGAGCCCAGATACATGTGTTTGTAGATGTAATTTCGAAACGAAGATGGACATTGTGTGGAAATATCTCCTCCTCCTCCTCCCTTCCTGCAGCCCAAAGATGTCAAATTAAATGGTGAGTACAGTATGAAATTGTTTCTAGAATAGAATGCCTTTTACTGTCACTATACACATCTACAATGAGATTAAAAGCAGCTCCTTCAGTGCAGAAAAAAGTTCTGTATAGGGCTTGTATGGTTGTTTTTTAGCCTTAGCATAACGCCGTATCTGCGGCCCCGCTTCTGCTTTCTTTCCCTCCTCCGTCTGTGTCGTCTCCTAGACCCGACAACAAACCACAGAGAGGCCGCTGGTCTCGTTATGTTGTCTGGGATGTTGTGCGTGTGATGAAAAACACTCAAAACAGATGTCTGGCTCTGGACACCGATGTCTATAAGGTTCTGAATGGTGTAGCGGATGTTCGCCGAACCAATCGTGCACAAACAAGGACAAAAAAAAAAGTACAAAAACAACAAAAAAATGCACTGAAAAGGAGAGCCCTGAGCCGCTGCGCGCCGCCATGCTCCTAGCCTAATCGAAGTAGGCTAGGCACTTTTTATAACTTTTTGGTTAGTACATTACATTAGTACGTATTTGCATATATAGTTTCAACACAAAGGTTCCAATTTACCAAACTTCTCCGCAATCACTTCCTAGTTTCCATCAAAAATGCCGGCAGTCTCAAATTCTCGCCGATAAACATTATAAATATACCCGAAGAGACACTTTTAAGGAAATTTAGAAAATTTTGCTTGGAGAAGGGGGTCGGCTTAAATACCGGTCATCGGCAAATACATGTAATTTAGTCGGTAGGGAAGGGGATCGGCTAATATACCGGGTCGGCTTGTATTCCGGGATCTACGGTATTTTGAATTCTCCTTCGGTATCTCTCTACAATTTCAGCTCACATTTAGGATTTGTCATTAAGTTTCTTTAATCACTCTGTGTTGAATTTGGCTTTGCTATTTTGACCTCCTGTTTATATCTCAGTTTTTTTATCTCCAAGTATCTCTACCTGGTCTATAAGAAGGTGCCATGATTTCTTTGTTTTTGATTTAATCTTTGTTTTAGAAAGAACATTATTTTTCATTTAAGTTATAACATTTTTGTACCACCATTTTATTTTTGCTTTTGGTCATAGTTGAAATGAAAATGCCATTTTGCATTTCCTTCTAGCAGCCTTGATTGTTATCGTTGTTTCAACAATGTGTCATCGCTGTTCACCATGTGATGTCTTACTGTATAGCAATGACTATTTGTGAATGAATGAATTTAGCCAGATTAAATCTTTGTATGTGCAGATTAGGTGGATTTTGTCCAGTTTCTGGATTCAACAAATAATCAAAAACATTTTCTAGTGAGTTTAAAGAAAGATTCCAAGGCAGTCCTGACTTTTGATTCATTAAACATTTTCTCAAGTTTTGTTTTGTGTCTTGTATTAGTACCAATTAGTCTTCCTTATTCTCACTTTTGTATGATTTTCAACTACTCTCCTGTCTTTTCATTGGTATGGTTACGTTTTCTTGTCCTTGAGCCAATTGTGCTGACAAGTTGCATCAGCCAGGGATGAGCTTGCATTTCATGAAGCAAATGTGCAGCTTTAGATCTACCAGCCAGGTTGTCTAAAAAACAGCGAGAATTCCATCTAGTGTGACAACAGCAAGCAGTTGTTTTTAACTAAGCTACTTAAGAGAACCATGTAAAGAGCAAAGAATCCATTCTAACACTTGGCACTGGCACTATATTAGTGTCAGAAGCAAAAAGAAAAGAAGACCTACCATCGGATTTAGCAAAGGACTTAGTGTAGCAGAGGTGGCAATAAGCCTGCTTGGCTTTTCTGAGGAGTGGCTGGAGAGTCTTGAGAGGCTGAGATTCAGGATCTGGAGTGTTATTTGCAGCATCAGTGCAAGGATGGAAGACAGCTGAGAAACTGAACCTCTGCAGCTCCACAAATGTTTCTTCACATGTTAAGGGCAGGCAGTGTGGCATAGTGGTTAAGGCTTTGGATGTTATACCCTGAGTCTGTGGGTTCAAATCTTGTTAGTAACACTGTGTGACTATGACCAAGTCACTTCACCTGCCTATGCTCCATTTGGAAAAAATAATAACAATGTAACCAATTGTATTTCAAACGTTGTAAGTTGCCTTCAACAAGACTTCAGTCCAATAAATAAATAATGATAAATGTAAGGTTCATTGGCGTGACTGAAGCTTCTGGCTCATGAAGCTGGGAAAAAGTGTGTTAGACGGAGTTGTCACCGACTAAAGGTGAGCCATCTAAAGGAGGATCAGTGGTGAAACTGTACAGGTAAAGAACAAGCCAGACTGCAGAGGTATTACAAAGCAGCAATGAAGGGATAGTCTCAAAGATGAGACCCAGACTTGGAACGGTGTTTTCAGCATCATTTCAGTGATGGAAAATATTCAAGAGACCAGTACATCTGCAGCTCCACACAAGGAGGTTCATCTGCTCACTTGTAATCCACAGCTCACTGCACAGAAGGGCAGTGTTGGACACCTCTACTGCACCTCATGACAATGCAGCGATCAATATTCCTGTTGTGCCATCTGACAACACAGCACTCAGCTTCCTTGATGCACCACCCAAGAGCAAAGTACATAAGACCCCTGCTGTGCTTTTATCACTGGCCACTGAACTGCAGCAGAAATGAAGACAACTCCACTATTTCAAAGAGTTGTGCACTGACTGAGGTTAGACACCCACAGTATGAGTTGGAATTCCATCACACAAATGAGCAGCTTCTGAGCCAACAGCATGTGTGTCAATAAAAATGGCAAGCCTGCAATGTGGTAAAAAGAAAAGGACGTTTAGCAATCCTTTTAAGAATAATGAACCACCTAAAATAGCCATCTAAAGAGCAAAAGATCCATTCTGGCACCAGAACTAATCTTTATATGTAATACGCTACCGTGGCTGTTTGTTTGTCTGTCCAGGATTTTCAATCACCTGTAGCTCACAAACCGTTTGAACTATTGACCTGAAATTTGGTACACATATACTATATGATGTCTACTATTCGCTTTCACGGTGATGATTGACCTCCAAGGTTATTCCTCTTTTTATTTTTATTTTATTTTATTGTAGAATCAACTCTCAGCAACAGACAGTAGGGGCCGTGTGGCGCATGCATATGGGCACCGTTCTCATCCCTACCACCTTTGCCGTCACTTCACCTACTTCATATCTTAAATCATTCTTGAGGCAGATTGAAGACTTAAGTGGCAGCTTAAGTTAAAAATGTACTAAGTAATTACAACACAAACACTGACTTAATCAGTTTTAACACGAAAAGATACCGACGAATGAAGAGAAGAAGCGGGCCGCTAGGGTGGAGAAAAGCAGCAAGCGCATCAACATCTGAGCAAATGAATGCTAAATGTACAGAGAAAGAATCTGAAAACTATGAATGCTCAAGTCAAGTGAATTCACTGCACGGTATTGTGCAGTGCGCCGTTACTGGTATGTATATAACCTATATAACTTTTGGAATAAATGAAAGCATAAACGAGCTTCTGTCTAAGGCCCACTTAGGCCACACCTTGTTCTTTGTCTCAAACCCTATACACAGCACAACTCCCTCTATCTATCTATCTATCTATCTATCTATCTATCTATCTATCTATCTATCTATCTATCT
>JANRMT010061414.1:28937327-28948038 GCA_026402145.1 Polypterus bichir lapradei
CTATCTATCTATCTATCTATCTATCTATCTATCTATCTATCTATCTAATTCCAAAAACAAGTAAAATGAAAATACAAAAGAAATGGCCTGAATACAAGAATAAAGTCATCATAAAAAACATAAGACTAAAATAAAAATCACTATATAGGAACATTTTGCCACACCCACCACACGACGAACCGCTTGGATTGGGACCCGAGTGCAACGGGTGACACCTCAGCACCACACTGAATAGTTTGAGGTTTATTTTACAGTGGCTGGAGTTCCAATCCTGCCACCAACCACCAAGTTTTCCCTGTAAGTCGGAGGACCTGCTTGCAGGGTTGGATGCAGATTAATTTCATACCCAGGAGGAGTTTTCATGCAGAATGGAGATTAAAACATTTTCGTTACGATGCAAATATATGGTGACTGATGTTAGAAAACAGCAAAGTTATTTAGTTCATGAGAGTTTTCCAGAAATGACTTAAATAACAAAATTTTTGAAAAATACATTTGCTTGGGATGTTGTGAGCATACAACTGAATGACTTTCCATGTGGATTATGTGACACGAATGGTATGAGTTTTTTTCATGGACGTGTTGATATTATTTAGAGAACCCAGACACAGGGAATATACAAACCAGTGTGTTTCTTCGTGCTGGTCCCAAGCCCGGATAAATGGGGAGGGTTACGTCAGGAAGGGCATCCGGTGTAAAATTTTGCCAAATCAATATGCGGACAACAATTTTGGATGATCCGCTGTGGCAACCCCTAACAGGAGTAGCCAAAAGAAGAAGAAGAAGAAGTTGATATTATTTAGTAGATGCAGAATTCAGTTACTTTCATTCTAGAAGATTATTCAAGATTATTCTAGAATTTTGTTGAGGTGGTTTCTGGACACCATTTTGAATTCTGTTCTGCTGCTGTTTTGTGGACTATTGTTATAGTGTTGCCATGCAATTGACCCAGAAGTGTTTCAGTTTCACTTCTTGGGTGAAAGGTATAAAATTCTTCCAAAACACTTCCTTCCTATTTGAGTTTATGGAAAAATAACAAAAGAATAGTGTATGTTTATTTAGTTAGAGCTCCAGGAAAAAGATTTCTGATTCTTGTATATTTGACTACAATTTTGAGTTTTTGATTTTGGCTTTACTGTGGCTTTTAATTGTCTTCCTAGTTATAAATCTTTGCTTGTTTTTCTGGTTTACCTTTGTGGTTTGAGAACTTTATCCGTCTTCTATACAACATTGAATAGACGCATTAACCATGTTATCCCAATAATGACTAGTACTTTCAGCATATCCAGATGGATTTCATCCACCCCAGCTGCCTTACCATGATTGTGTCCATGTACCACCATAGTAACTTTCACAACAGTGATAGCTTCTCGCCCATTGTACATATCCAATGCTGTGTCCTGATTGAAAGGCATGTCTACCAAGTTGAGGAGTCGCTCAAAGTGATCCTTCCACTGCTAAACAATTTCCCCAGAAGAAATTAGCACCTCTCTGGCCCTTCTTAACATAGTCTGGGCAAGGTAACATTGCCTGCTAAGGCATCAAGCAGTTTGTCATAAAAACCTCAAGGCTATATTATATTCTTTCTTTATAGCTTCTCTCAACTCTTCCCATGCTCAAGTGTTTGATCAATGTTGGAGAACAGCCAAGCTGTTCCTATTTAGTGGATGACAGAGTTTTCCAGAATTGACTTATTTAATGGTAATTTAGTAAAAAATACACGTGTTTGGGATTTTGTGAGCATACAAATGGATGATTTCCCACATGGATTATGTGACGCAAGTGATAGATTTTTTAATGGACGTGTTGATATTATTTATTGACCCACCTCCCCCCTAATTCATTTGTTATGACCCCAGTCTTCAGTTCAAAAACATGAATTCACTTTCCTGTATGACTTTCATTAATTTATTGCTTTAATGTTTCAAGCACTTTTTTATCACCTAGATGTAACCACAATGTATGTCTTACCACAGCCATTTAAGCAGCTGTCCTTTAACATTTAGCAATATTTTTGAATATATTCAATTCTATTTTTATTGTATATCTAAGAATGTCCTTATGATTTGGATCTTATGAAATGCTTTAATATTTACTGTAGTATAAAGGCTCAGATTGTATGTTGCAAAGCCTTGTGTTGAGAATAAGGGTCACTACTAAGGATATTTTTTTACAGTCAGTCAGTCATTTTCCAACCCACTATATCCTAACACAGGGGCACACACACACTAGGGACAATTTAGGATCACCAGTGCACCTAACCTGCATGTCTTTGGACTGTGGGAGGAAACCCACAGACCCGGGGAGAACATGCAAACTCCACACAGACAGGACCCAGGAAGTGAACCCAGGTCTCCTTATTGATAGGCAGTAGCGCTACCACTGCACCACCCTTTTTGCAGTCAGAGAAACTGAAACACAAAGGTGGAATTATGGAACATCAGATAAGGGCTGGTGGAAAAGCAAGTATGTCAATATTTGAAAATGAATTCAAGAAAAACACTTAAATAATACAGAACACTATTTAACTACTATGAACATTTTTGAACATATCCAGAATCTTAGACAACTTGAAATTGTGCTTGTCAGTCTTTATACCTTCACAACAGTGACTTCATACATCGTGATCTTCATTTATCATGCAGTAGCAACAAAGCTAGCAACAGTACATAAACTCCTTCTGAAGATGGTGGAAACCTCACACTGCTTGGAGTCATTGAGACCAGATGGACACAGTCTAGACGATAAAACTAGTCTCAGGAGAGATGATATTATACTCTGGACATGGCATGGATAATTCTCCCCACACCCAAGGAGTAGCACTGATGTTGTCTAAAGTAGCACAGAGAGGCCAATACCATAAAACCCACCAGACATCAAACAGGCTGACGTGGACCTGCCCATAGATTGCAACACACCAACTACAGAAGAAATCAAACAACTGAGAAACGTAAAGGAGACAGGGCCACATAACATTCCTGCAGAGGCACTGAAGTCAGACATAGAGACCATAGTGGAGATGCTTCTGCCATTCTTCAAGAAGATCTGGAAAGAGGAACAAGTGCCAGCAGACTGGAAAGTGGGGTACCTTATTAAGATTCCAAAGAAAGATGATCTTAGCAACGGTGTCAATTATAGGGGGAATCACACTGCTTTTGGTACCGGGAAAAGTGTTCAACAGAGTTATTTTGAACAGGATGAGGCACCAAGTAGACACCCAACTTCGAGATGGGCAAGCTGGTTTTCCTTTTAGATCCTTCACAGACCAGATTGCAACACTGTGCATCATCATTGAGCAGTCGATAAAGTGGAACTCATCTCTGTACATCAACTTTGTTGACTATGTGAAGACCTTTGACAGCATGGACAAAGAGACCCTTTGGAAGCTTCTCAGATGCTATGGAGTTCTAGCCAAGATCAGCACCATCATCAGAAGCTCATATGTGGGACTGAACTACAAAGTGGTCCACAGTGGGCACCTCACAGAGGCATTCAAAATGAGACAAGGCTGTGAAGTTATAGAATGACAGAGATGTTTGTGATGAGTGATTACTGCTATATTATTTTATACATGTATGAATATGAAACGGTTATTTTATGAAAGTATATGAAACATGATGGAGTTGCATTGATTTTTTTGGTTTATGATTAATGCTGGTGTTTCATACCTTTAGGAATGTTATTTGAAAAAAAAAGAGTTCTACAATGAAGAAACTAGTTGTGCCTCTGCATAGAATCTAATGCAGGGCAAGTGTTCTGGTCTAGAGTTTTGCCAGGCAGCTAAATATAGTTTGCTTTAAGTACAGCATTCCTGTAATCTTTTCTTATATTGACCTAACACTGAGGGATTACTGTACTTATGTATGTGGTTGTATGTATGTGACCCTGTCTATGGTGACTGTTGGTGAAATGAGGAGTTACTGAGGACACACCTGAAAATGTGTATATAGAATAGGAAGTGTAATTCTGGTGGACATTCATACTGTTAAATCCAAAGGGGGGGAATACTCTGTGACTAAAATGGGGAAATATTTCTGCAGGGTTATGATGACTTCATTTAACTTAAATAAAGAGGCATAACTTGGACAATGGACTGAAAGCTGTGTTATTTCATTTCTCCACTTTACCTGTATTCCACAGACAATAGACCAGGGCCAAAGACCCAGATGTACAGCACCATTGAAGGCCAGCAGAGTTCACTTCCTGACTTACCTGTTTACTGTAGCTCATCCTCTTTTGGAGGCAAAGCTTACATACACTTCAGGATTTGCTGCTTTGTCATTTTTGTTGTTGTGGCCCACTCATGGGGTCCGTAACACATGTTTAGTGCTCAGATGCAAATTTTGAGTTTTAAAGAAAGGCTAGGCATTTTTGGGCTTGTTTTTGAGATTTTATGTTTATTTGCTTAGCAGACACTTTTATCAAAGGGAAATTAGAGATACAATTGGTTACATTTCTTTAGTTTTTCTAATTGGAGCACAAGCAGGTGAAGTGACTTGTTCATTGTCATATAGTATCAGTAGCAGGATTTGAACCCATAACCTCAGGGATTGAAGTCCAAAGCTGAAACCACTATGCCACACTGCCTGCTAGATTTTGGACCCTGAGTCATAACAAATTGTTTCTGAGATAAAATTAAACTCTCTGTTTGAAAGAAATCATTTGGGGTGTGTTTTGAATACCTCTTAACCCACCACCTTACCAGTCATTAGTGTATTGCTGCTGTCAGACACAACAATTTAGAGAGCATCCTCTGGGCTCTGCCAAGGTAGGAACATTGGAAGTAGAGAGCATGGTGATGCAGTTGTTGACTCCTTCTTAGAACTTAATAATAATAATAATAATAATAATAATAATAATAATACATTGTAATTATATAGAGCCTTTCCCGTGCTCAAGGTGCTTCAAAGAGTCTTAGAAAAAAAAAACTAGCAGGGTATATGTAACATTGGATACAAATGTTTTCCTGAATAGAACAATGAAACAGATAACGAAGCATTAAATAGAATAAAGGACAATAAACCAGAGTAAAATACTAAATTCAATACTAAAAGAAAAACCTAACAAATAACCTAATTTGTGATATAACAGACACATAAATTATCCGGAGCACCTGGTCAGAGAGGTAATCTGAAAGAAAGGACAGAATGTTAAGTTAAGTTAAAAGCCTTCCTAAACAGATGATTTTTAAGTTGTTTTTTAAAAGAATGAATGGAGTCAGCTGATTTAATTAATTTTGGGATGTATTTCCAAAGTCTGGGTGGTATGGAGCTGAAGGCCCTGTCACCCATAGAGTGCAGGTTAGTGTGAGGCACAACAAGATTACCAGGATCAGAGGACCTTAGTAGGCGAACAGGAGCATAGTGATTGAGAAGGTCACTGATGTGGTCCGGTGCAAGGCCATTTAAAGCTTTGTAGGTTTTTAATAGAATTTTATATTCAATCCTGTAAGACACAGGGAGCCAGTAAAGGTGAAGCAGGATGGGTGTGATGGGTTCACTGTTGCTGGCTTGAGAAAGGACTCTTGCAGCAGAGTTTTGAATCAACTGGAGCTGTGATATAAGATTAGAAGAGCCACCTGCCAGCACTGAGTTACAATAATCGATGCAGGATAAGATAAAAGCAGAGACAACTTTCTCAGCATTAGAAAAGGAGTTGAATGAGCAAACACAGGATATGTTACGGAGGTGAAAGTAAGAAAGTTTCTTAATGTGATTTATGTGGGCGGAATAAGAAATGGAGGAATCAAAAATGACACCAAGGTTCCTTGCATCAGAAGAAGGTCTGATGAGAACACTGTCAAGAGTGACTGATAAGGAGCTCATTTTCTTAAGTAGCGCTTTAGTGCCAATTTGCAGGAGTTCAGTTTTGTTGCAATTTAATTTTAAAGAGTTCTGCTCCATCCAGTTTTTAATTTCACTGAGGCAAGTTGTGAGCCGAGAAAACTCTGATGAAGTTGCACTTTTGATATTGAAATAGAGTTGAGTGTCATCTGCATAAAAAGGATAATAACCCAGTTCACAGCTATGAATAATATGGCCAAGGGGCAGCATATAAATACAGAAGAGAAGAGGGCCAAGGACAGAGCCCTGAGGAACACCTTGTGTGACCCACACTGAGCTGGATCTGTTATTGCCAAGACTAACAAACTCTTACCTATCAGTTAGATAGGACTTGAACCACTGGAGGGCAGTGCCAGATATACCCAGCATGTTCTCCATTCCGGACAGTAAAATGTCATGTTTGACAGTGTCAAATGCTGCACTGAGGTCTAACAGAATTAACGTGCTGGTTTGTCCAGAGTCTGCTGCCATAAGCAAATCATTGGTTACCCGAAGAAGAAGTGGGAAATAGGCCGAAAGATCATCACCATCAACACCAGACTTTTTAACATGGGGGTTACAGAACTTAGAAGTCTTACACCTTGTACCTCACCAGGTAAATAAGGAGAAGATGGACTAAAAGTTCCTTACCAAACCTGCGCGTAAGGAAAATGAAGCTCAGTCATCAGAAGCACTTTCTCAATGGGAGAAAGCCAAATTTTGTTCTTCATAATCATGGCATATATTAATTTGTCACATTAAATTGCATTCTAAAGTGGAGCATATTTTAAATTAAAAACAAAAATAACTAACCTTGCATTTTATAATGGAGCTAATGCAATGGAGGAAGACAAGCAATGAAGTGAAACACACATGCAATCTCCCTTTAAATGGCTGAAACTCACAAAAATGGCTTGCTGCTGATGTTGCTGCTGCTGCTTGTAGATAGATAGATAGATAGATAGATACTTTATTAATCCCAAGGGGAAATTCACATAATCCAGCAGCAGTATACTGATACAAAGAAACAATATTAAATTAAATAGTAATAAAAAATGAAAAAAAAAAAAAAAAAAGTTAGCATTTCCCCAGCACACCACCGCGTAGAAGAGGGCACTCGCCACAACCGTCTGGTAGAACATCTGCAGCATCTTACTGCAGATGTTGAACGATGCCAACCTTCTCAGAAAGTATAGTCTGCTCTGACCTTTCTTACATAGAGCATCAGTATTGGCAGTCCAGTCCAATTTGTCATCCAGCTGCACTCCCAGGTATTTATAGGTCTGCATGTTGCACTGTGCTTCAAACATTTAAAAGCCTGTACAGCAGCTGTCCTCCTTGTCTCGCAGGACGTTAAAGTGTCTCCGAGAAAATCACGTCTCAACCCAAGATTTTTTTATGTAATAGACAGAGATATGGTTCACTTTATATTGGAATATTAATGTGGCGAAGTAAGACATACTATGATTGGGAAGATATAACTTTGACTTAAAAAATACCAATCTATTCTTTTAAGATTTTTAACCATTAGTTCCCAAAGATTTTTTTCTGTTTCCTTATCATTTACAACGGACATTAAATGAGGCGCCCGAGAAGATCTCCAACCCTTCATTTTGTCCTCTTGTGCTTATATGCTGCATATTTAGCTCATTGTGAGTCTATTAGAAGAAAAAACAGTAACACTCACTTATTTACTGTTAACAAACATCTTTTTAATTGGCTTCTTCTTCCCTTTGTGTTCCATCCTATGAATGTGTGTGAGATGTGCTGAAATAAGAAAAGATTAATTATTGTAATAAACACACAAGAGATAATTGAAAAATGAAATAAAAAAACATAAGGAATGTGGATACATATTCTTCAGATGGGAGCCTTTTCTGACTGACTGAAAAATGATGATGGAGCCAGTTTTCTAGATGGTGGTGGGGAAGAGGTGGGTTCAGGAGGCTAGAAGCTGGAAGTAACATCAGAGATGGAATATTCGTCAATCATCCGTTCTGAGGGATAAAGTGGAAAGACATTAAATGCCACTGCCACCCTCTGGTTTAGAGTCTAATTACCAGCAGATGACCCCATGAAGTAGTCTGCTTTATGCATGTGTGAGAGACTATTATCACTATTATCAAGTGATAGCTATTAGTTGTTATTACAAATTATCAGTAAATCCTTACTAAAAATTGGAGAGCAGATTTAAAGAATTCATCATTTAAAGAAGGGAATAGTTTTTCTTCAAACATAAACTGAAAAAATGAATATATAATAAATTGTAGTTTTGAACTGACTCTTTTGTTCCCATTGTTCAGATGCTGACTTGGCTGTACTTGGCCTGTCATGTCTTAATCAGCTCCATCCACATTCAGCTCTTTGTTTTATATATTGACTCAATGCCAGAACATTTGCACGCTCCAGCCAGAGTGTCATTGTATCCTATAGTTTCTCTTGTACTTTCTCTTCTGCTGTCTTGTAGTTTCTATTCTTTCTTGTTTGCTTTCATAAAGAGACATCTAATAGTGTTTATTATGAATAATTTATTGAAACAAAATTGTTCAGAATATGTAAATGGAATTCAGACAAATACATCTGTGTTTATTCACATCTTCTTAATATAGGAAGCTTTTGACAACTATTATGCATTTTCTTATCAGCAGCAATTATTAAATTAAAGAACTCATTTAGTTACTTGCAACATTTGCTGGTACAGTGAAGAAAAGCCTTCTGGTCTTTTTGATAGGAGTAATATTTTATATGCTTCATATTTCATTTAATCGCTTCTATGATGCAATCTTTCCATGTTGCCTTTGTCTCCTCTTCAAAGCATTGGTGCCTTCACAAACGAGACTCCTTCTCAATTATGTGATGAAAACATTGCACTTATGTTGACTATAAAGGTGGGTCTGAACAACTGCCTAGTCATTGCCTGGTGGAACTAGGACATTCTCTCCCATGCCTGGATTTTCCTCCCTCATACCAAAGACAGACTGGCATTACCCATTTTGCTTTACCTAGAACATAACTCCTTGGCTTAAAAAGCCGCTGCCAGACACTCTTATTGTCAGCTAAAGAGCCTGAGTTTTCCTAAAAGGGCCTCTTTGGAATGCAGTCTCTGTGCCTTATCTGGTAAAATGATCAATCACCAAGTGACAATCCAGAGAAGTCTCTTTGAGGCACCATCTAAATTCCTGCTCAGAAACAAAAGATCATAACTAAATGATAAGCAATGTTGATGGACAAAACTTTGCACCAGTTATCAACCAATGGGCTGGACTTATACGCAACCAAGGAACCAATGGCAAAACATCCACTCCTTCTTTTAAAAACCCTTATACGTCTCAAATCTGGGATCACTCTATCAAGCTCACTGCTCTCAATCCACCTTTAATTTCTGCTGTCTATAGTAGTTATTACATTGTCTAGGATGCAGTCGCAACAAAGGTTGGAATGATAGGTTTTATTCCATAGGGAATCCATGCTGGAGTGGAAGGGTGAAAGACTAGTCTGGATTAGTGTTTGATGAGTGGGGCTATAAGTCCAAACCTTGCTAAGAAATAGCAAGTGCACAAGCAAGAGAGAGAGAGAGACAGTATATAACAGCCACACGTTTGTCTTGCTTATGACTTGAGCTGAGTACCAGCTGCCCAGCAGGAATAACTTTGGTAGCAACCATTGATATTGTATGTAAAAACCTCAAGAAGACAGCTGCTGTACTGCCTGCAGCCAGAAGATGCAAACAAGATGAAGAAAAAGTGCTCCTGAAGAAGGAACAAAAAGCACACTGAAGATCCTTCCACGTGTACAGAGAAAGCTGACCAGGAAAGAAATAAAGCTTTGCCCTACACCAAATCATAAGTACACTGACTTTGGTTCTAAGAACTATTAACTGTAATGTAACTGTTTGAATAAAGCATGCTAATGTGCTATTCTATTGGAATCACTGTAACTGAAAAATAATAACCTTTGTGAAGTAAAAGTCTTTAGCTTTTATCATTTTTTTCCTAAATCCAGTAAGAAAGTTCAGAGTAGCATCTCACAGAAAATGAAAACTATCTGTGAGCAAATGAATGCCATCGTGCAGTCAACAGAAGCTTAATAAGTAGCTAAGAACGTATCCATCTTCACCATATGAATTGAATGATCAAAATCCATAAGCTATGTGCTTTCTGTGAAGGTCCAGTTAGCTCCACACTTTCCTGATTCCATACCAGGAGCCTCTTGAATCTGGAACTGTCGATAACATACCCAAGGATGAGCAGTGCAAATAAGGACACACAGAGTCAGCAAGGGGTGGATGCAAATGTGAAAAGTCATTTTATTAAAAACAAACAGACAAACAGTGTCCCCAGGTCTAGAGGGGACACTGATCCTAAACTTCTCTTCTTTTCTTTCCTCTACAGTACAGAGAATACGCCCAGTGAGGGCAACTGACTTCACTCCTTCTGTTCCCCCACCTTTAAAGCCTGCTGCTGCCAGAAGGAGGTGTGTTCAGTTTGGATGAAGCTCCTTCCACCCTGACCAGAAGCAATAATTTACTCTGCCTAATGGCATTCTTAATTAGATTTTTTCTTGATCGTTGTACTGGTGTGCATAGCTACCCCTTGTAATCATTATTTTTGGACGGAATTAAACAGGAATGACTGGGTTGGTGCCTGAACATGTATCTGTGGAACTTGCAATACTTCATTCGACCATAATGACTTTTTCTATAGTACAGAAAAAGATCTATCTAAGTCAAGACATAGAATTTATAAGTTATATGCCATTTTCTACAAGAGATAATACCTCCAACAAGGCTATAATAATCTTATGCTTTATTTTGTATTGTTTATTATGGTCCTCTATCTATCTATCTATCTATCTATCTATCTATCTATCTATCTATCTATCTATCTATC
>JANRMT010061414.1:28949849-29003631 GCA_026402145.1 Polypterus bichir lapradei
GATAGATAGATAGATAGATAGATAGATAGATAGATAGATAGATAGATAGATAGATAGATAGATACTTTATTAATCCCCAAGGGGAAATGCACATACTCCAGCAGCATACCGATAAAGAACAATATTAATTAAAGAGCACAGTGCAAGTTATAAAATGCAAGGTGGAGAGTGTGAGGCAGGTAAAACAGTCTATAATCTTGTGTAGTGTTAACGTTTATCCCCCCGGGTGGGATTGAAGAGTCGCATAGTGTGGGGGGGGGCGACGATCTCCTCAGTCTGTCATAAGAGCAGGACAGTGACAGCAGTCTGTCACTGAAGCTACTTCTCTGTCTGGAGATGATCCTGTTCAGTGGATGCATTGGATTCTCCATGATTGGCAGGAGCCTGCTCAGCGCCCGTTGCTCTGCCACAGATGTCAAACTGTCCATCTCCGCACCGACAATAGATCCTGGCTTCCTCACCAGTTTGTCCAGGCATGAGGTGTCCCTCTTCTTTATGCTGCCTCCCCAGCACACCACCACATAGAAGAGAGCGCTCACCACAACCGTCTGATAGAACATCTGCAGCATTTTATTGCAGATGTTGAAGGACGCCAGCCTTTTATGGAAGTATAGTCGGCTCTGTCCTCTATTGCACAGAGCATCAGTATTGGCAGTCCAGTCCAATTTATCATCCAGCTGCACTCCCAGGTATTTATAGGTCTGTAACCTCTGCACACAGTCGCCTCTAATGATCACGGGGTCCATGAGGGGCCTGGGCCTCCTAAAATCCACCACCAGCTCCTTGGTTTTGCTGGTGTTCAGATGTAGGTGGTTTGAGTCGCACCATTTAACAAAGTCCTTGATTAGTTTTCTATACTCCTCCTCCTGCCCACTCCTGATGCAGCCCACGATAGCAGTGTCGTCAGTGAACTTTTGCACATGGCAGGACTCTGAGTTGTATTGGAAGTCTGATGTATATAGGCTGAAGAGGACCGGAGAAAGCATAGTCACCTGCAGTGCTCCTGTGCTGCTGACCACAATGTCAGACCTGCAATTCCCGAGACGCATATACTGAGGTCTGTCTGTAAGACAGTCCACGATCCATGCCATCAGGTATGAATCTACTCCCATTTCTGTCAGCTTGTCCCTAAGGAGCAGAGGTTGGATGGTGTTGAAGGTGCTAGAGAAGTTCAGAAACATAATTCTTACAGCACCACTGCCTCTGTCCAAGTGGGAGAGGGATCGGTGTAGCATATACATGATGGCATCCTCCGCTCCCACCTTCTCCTGGTATGCAAACTGCAGAGAGTCAAGGGTGTGGCGGACCTGTGGCCTCAGGTGGTGAAGCAGCAGCCACTCCATGGTCTTCATCACATGTGATGTCAGAGTGACAGGCCAGAAGTCATTCAGCTCACCAGGACGTGATACCTTTGGGACTGGGATAATGCAAGATGTTTTCCAAAGCCTACTTAAGGAATGCTGCTATGATTAATATGTAATAAAAATTGAAAGGCACAGATGAACAAGTGAGTTCATGTAATCTGGTCGGTCTTCAATGAACTGCATTGTCTGTTATTTCATATTTGCTAGAGTTCATTTGGAGACTTTACTGTGCGGCGCACCACCTGCTAGACACAAACGTCCAGCTCAGTGTTAGGACTGGGAGGATGGGCAATGGAGCCTATCTAAATATGGTAAAGTTTTTTCTTTCCTTTCAGTTAAAGGGAGAAACATTCTTTTACTCTGTCTCTATTGACTGTGTTCCATTTTTCCTGACAGGTTAACTTTGAATTAAGAGAGCTTTAAGATTTTGTTTATTCTGTGAGCTATGAATGTACAAGTACAAGAACTGAGATGCTTCATACTGTTCTTGTATTTTCACTGAAGCATAGACAAAAAAAATCAAATGGCACAAAAGAATATGCATTAAATAATGCAATAAAAAAGTAATGAATTAATGCAGATTTATAGATGAATACCACAGTGGTTGGTACTGCCGCCCAGTGGCTTTAGAGCAGGTGTGCTCAACTCTAATCAGAAGCTGCAAGTTTTCCTTCCTGCCACTTTCTTAGTCAGTAACCAGTTTCTGCTGATAACTGACCTTTTTTCTCTACATTTTAATTAGCTTGTTTTTTTTAAGTGTCAGTCATCTGAATTGCTTCTTTTATACTGCCTTATACCCAGGCCTTACCTGGCTGGGGCACCCTGATTCTTGAAGGACCAGGGGAGAGAATATTTTCAAGACTGTTTCTCCCACAGGCCGACAAAGGACAGCCCCCTTGGTTTCCAGCATGGCCATGGGTCATGAGCATAGAAGCTCAACCCTGGAGTCCTTCCGGGTGCCCTATAAAAAAGGGCCAGTCACCAGAAGACAGCGGCCAGAGTCGGGAGGAAGATGACAAAGCCTGAGGAGGAGGGAGGACTTAAGGGACTGTGTTATGCTCTGTGGTTTGTGTGCTGTGGAAGACAACACTTTGTTAGAAATAAACTGTGTGCTGTGTGGCAATTGGTGTCCTGCCTGTTTGTATCGGGGTTAAGGAGGCTGTATGCACCCTGGGCATCACAATATTTAAATGGTAGTCAAACAAAAATGTTATGTGAAGTGAGAAAAAAGATGACCAGCTAATTCAGGGTCTCAAACTTCAACCAGTTTCACTCCTACAAGCTTTTTAATTAGAAGTCAATTCTTGTTGTTTATTAAAACTGTTATTTAATTCCATCGCTTGTTGCTGCTCTTATTCTGCCACAATAGACATTTCCAAAATGGCTGATTTTCCTTCTTTTTAAGAGCACCATAAGAATGTTTGGTGGACCTCAGCAATTCAACATGGCTGAGACATAATCTTTCTTTATTTTCACATTTTGAATGATGGACACAGGTTAGCTCCTCATTTATTTGCTCATTTTTAAAAATCATTTTTGTTTGACCGCTAATTAAGGGTAAAATATAACCCTAGTACCTGGGAAGCATTCAGAATATTAAAACATTACAAAAAGTAAGACAAATAAAAGGCCATTCAGCCTTCAACAAAGCTCACCAGTTCTATCCACTTACGGTAATTCTTCCAGAACAACATCAAGTCTACTTTTGAAGGTCCTTGAAATTCTAATATTTACCACACTACCTGCCAACATCTTCTATGTGTCTATGGTTCCATGTGTGAACAATAATGTGCTAATGTTTGTGCAAAATAAACCTGTAATTAGTTTCTAACTGAGTCCTTGTATTTTTGTTGAATTCTTCTTAAAGTCACAGTTTTGATACACTTTACTAATTCCTTTAATAATTTCAATCATGTCACCTCTAAATCTCCTTTTGCTTAAAATGAAAAGGATCAGCTGTTTTAATCTTTCCTCACAACTCATCTCTTGCAATCCAGAAATCAGCCTAGTTGCTAATCTCTCTACTTTATCTAGCCCTCCTTTGTCTTTTTTTGGAGCATGGCGACCAGAACTGTACCAAGTGCTTTAGATGAGGTGTTTGCAGCATCAGCATAATCTCCTTTGACTTTCATTGTCTGGAAGCTGCTAGTGATGATTCCACTATGACTCACAATCCCTTATTGTAAGGTGTACTTTCAATTTTCAGACCTCCCACTGTCTATTCAAATCTAAGATGTTTTAATTTCTACATGTAATACATTACATTTACTGACAGTAAACTTCATCTGCCACAAATCTGCCAAAGCCTATATGCTGTCCAAGTCCCTCTGTAATGAACCAATGGATTCCAGATTATCTGCCAATCCACCTAACTTGATATCATCTGCAAATTTAACAAGCTTGTTATTTATATTCTTATCCAAATCATTTATATATACTAAAAATAGCAGCTGCCCAGTACTGACTCCTGAGAGATATCACTCCTTTCATCACCCAGTTCTTATAAGGTTCTTTGCACCCTAACTTCTGCTTCCTGTATTTTAGCCAGTTTTGGACCCATCTACACACTACACCCTGAACTCCAGATTTTTTCAGTTTGATGTCTAACCTCTCATGTGGGACTTTGTTAAATGTTTTCTGAAATTCCAAAAAAGTTTTATTATTTTTTTTTATTCTTTATTTTGCAGGCACCTTTATGAAATGACACTTATTTAAAACAACTCATTATAAATACATACTGTATAAGGAAAGGTAAGTGGTACATCTACCAGGATGTTTTCAGCAAGGGTGGAAAACAGGTGCCCTCAGCTGGAAACACTGAGCTGTGAAAGGAGCATTTTAGGACCTGGTGGATACCCCCTCCTTGTACAAAGTCAATCTTGAAACATCTAGTACAGCTGTACTCATTTCTGTGTCAGATTTCACTTGCTTTGGTTAAAACTCTCCATAATGGCAAAGCCGCAAGGAGTGGTCAAGACTTTGACTGAATTTTATGGAATAAAGCAACTCCTTGCATAAAAACAGTGTACATTACCTTGAGACTGCATAAAAGTCCAAGATTATCAATAATCAAATAAGACAAATTGTGTGCATGCATAAAATGTATGCATTATTTGATATAATATTATTAAATCCTAAAATAAACAGGAACAATGCATTCCCATAATACTGTCCATTTAATCTGAAGACAGGACGCAATGAATGAGGGTAGAGGCAGATCTTCAAATGTAGATTATGCAACACGTAAGAATTTTTTTTTTCACATCATTTTACATTAAACAGAACTGGTCACCATGTCTTCTATTACATTTCATTCCAAAATAAATTATTTTCTCTCATTCTGCTTGAAAACATGGAATTATTTTTTTATAAACTATATGGGGTAAGTAACATATCAAAAAATTCTATTTTTGGGTGGAGTATTCCTTTAAACTCTTTTGCTTAAAATTTATTTTGTTGCTGGGGACACCGATTTCTAATTTTGGCATTGAAATTTGGCTACAGCATTTTTGACTTTTTTTTGTTTGCTTTTGGTGTTTTCAATTAGTACAATTTAATTTTCCTTAGAATGGAGCTCTAAAATTCTAATGACCATTCTTTTCTCATTTCCATTGACTGTTTTTCATCTCTCGGTTATTAAAATAGATAGATAGATATTTAATGGCTTTTGTAATTTTAATGACAAATCTTCTCCACCAAAGGCACATCTGGAGCGTAATAGCTAGAGTGAACAGATCAACCAAGAGCTGGACAAATATTTAAGATGCACAACAGATTCCTCTCAATCACATTGATCTAAACTACAGACAGAGCTATCTGTCTCCTACAACCCTCAACCAGCCTATTAGCAAACCCTCTGCTCACGCTGTTCTTCCTCCTCCTGCCTCGACCCAGACAACTGGTCTGTGTTTTTATCATGTCTGATTTGGCAAGAAAGCAAACAGATGCTGTCCAGCCGTCGTTTTTTCTGTGGTACTGGTGCACGAGTGAGCATACTACCTGCATCACCTGTTGATGTGGCTTCAGGGAGCGTAGAGCCCATTCTGGAGGTTGCTAATAGCACTAAAATCCCCACATATGGAATTCGACATGTCACTTTATCAATCAGTGGAAGTTTTTTAGATGATCTTTTGTCTTGGCCAAGCTGGCCAGGCTGTTGCTGAGTGCGGACTTCCTGTGTGCAAAATGGTTGTTGCTCAATGTTAAGAACTGTCGCCTCAAAGGATGATTGCAAACGACTTTGCCATTCTCCCCTGCACACTCACCATTGTCAGTGCTTCTACCCTGTACAGCATGATGCCTGTGACTTGTGAGTTTACCCACCTACTCAACGATTTTCCCCAGCTGTACAAACCCACTTTTTCCACAATTGAAACCAGATATGGCATTGAACACTAGATTTCTACTACTGGTCCAGCAGTTCAAGCCCACGCTGGCCCAACTGGCCCCTGACAAGGTAGCTATTACAAAGGCTGAGTTTGCCAACATCGAATGGCTGGGAATTGTGTGCCGATCTAACAACCCATGGGTATCACCCTTGCATGTGGTGCCCAAAGCAGGTGGAGGTTTCTGGCCTTGTGGTGATAACTGTCGCTTGAATGATCACGCAATCCCAGACTGCTACCCGATTCCACATATACAGGATTTCTTGGCACAGGTCTGTAGGAAAAAATTTTTCAAAGGTGGACCTTATTCACAGCTACCACCAAATACCTGTACACCGGACAGACATCCCCAAAATGGCAGTTATTACCCCTTATGGATTGTTTAAATTCCTGCATGCACCATTCAGACTTAAAATCACTGTGCAAATATTCCAGATGGACTCTGTTCTCAGTGATTTAGATTTACTTTTTGTCCATCTGGGCAACATCTTGATTGCCAGCTCTTTCAGGGTTGAACACCTTGTTGGAGCAACTTTGCCTGAACAGGTTGATTATGAATCCTGCTAAATCCCTGTTTGGAGTGCCTGTCATAAACTTTCTAGGACATCACATTTCAAATGAGGGTGTGATTCCTTTGCCTTACAAAGTTTCTCCTGTCACTGATTTCTCACAACCCCACACTGTACATGCTCTCCTGTATTCTTGGGCATGGTCAATTTTTACCACCACTTCATTCCCCAGGTAGCCCTCATTATGCAACCTTTATATGAGCCACTACCTGGCCTACATATCAGAGTTCATATCAGACGTCCAAAATGCTGAGGGTAAGAACAATGTGCTGACTGTCTCTCCTGGCCTGTACATACCACCATACACATTGGAATTGACTACTCCTAGTTGGTGATTGACCAAGCTAAGGACCTGGGGGTCTAGGCCCTGAAATTGACAGAAACTGGCTTGCAGTTATCAGAGGTGCAGTTGGATGGCAGTGCTGCCAAGCTCCTGTGTGACACCAGTACAGGTTACCCACGACCAATTGTCGAGAACAACTTGAGACACCACATCTTTGACACCGTACACAGCCTTTCACATCTAGGGCAGTGGGCATCCCAACATTTAGTGGTTAGCAAGGCATTAAAAGAGATGTTCAGGGCTGAGCAGCAGCTTGTGTGGCATTCCAGAAGGCCAAAATACATTGCTATGTTAAATCTCCACTGACCCCGTTTCCGGTACCTACTCTCCATTTTGACTATGTTTATATGGACCTGATAGGCCTCCTTCCTCCATCTCACGGTTTTATACACTTGCTCATTGTTGTTGACAGGATTACTAGGTGGCCTGAAGCTGTTCCTTTGATGTCCACAACTGCAGCAGAAGTACCGAGTGCTTTTATCAGCACTTGGCATGCATGTAAGGTGAATGTCTTAAAGTACTGTGTAAGTACTTTGGATTGTAGAGAGTGTCATGTCGTTTTATCTAGTCATGGGTCGTGGGGGGTACTGGACCCTATCCCAGCTGGCAAAGGGTGCAAGGAAGAAACAAACTTTGAATAGGGTGCCAGTCCATCGCAGTACGGAGAGTGTTCATGAGCTATTCCTAAACCCAAATGTAAACACAAGTAACAAATGTATACAGAAAACCATAATTAAAGCAGAATACACAAAAAGGTAAAATAACAAACACTTATTTTTAATAACAAACACAAGAATATTATTTTTGAATCTTTGCTTTTCTTGGATATTGAGTTTTGCTATGTGTTTCTATTGTTTCTGAATCTTGTTAATGACAAATTGCTTCTTTGTAGCAATCCTGACTACTAATTACTACCAGAAGATTAATAATGCACAGGAAAATACTAAAAAAAAACAATAACATTTATTTCTATGGCATATTTTCATACAATGGATGTAGATCAAAGTGCTTTACAAGATGTCAAAGAAATAGTTACAAGCAAAGAAAAAACAAATTAAAATTAAATAAAAAATATTGAATAAATAACATTAAAAAATGCACACTTACATATGATAGATACTGTATATATAAATAAAAGAGAAGTAGAGTCCTTATATATCGAATTGTATTTTAAGCCTCTAAAGAGGAGTCTGAATATAATATCAGATAGCCGGGGGAAAAAAAAAAAAAAAAAAAAGATATAGTCAGGAGCAAGCTGAGATTCTGCTCCAAACCATTGAATGATCTTCTGGGCCATATCCTTTCCAGTCCAGTAAATAATATGGAGGGAGTCCCACCATTTAGAGTCCTAAAATTTTAAAGCTTCAAATAATTACTTTCTTTCTACTGAAACCGTAGGTGAGTCTATTCCTAGTATACTAAATTGAATGAAGAGGGCTGAACTGAGAAACACAGAAGGAAGGATGAACCTTAAAAGGGCTTAGCAAAGCCAAACTATTAGTTACTTGTCACTTGTTTAGTGTAAAGTCCAATACACAGAGAGGCCAATTTATGAACCCCTGGACAAAAGTCTTGTGCAATGAGCAACATGGCCTGCCTGAATCTAAAATTAGGAAATTTGTGATGCATGTGATCCACAAATTTCTTAGCAGAGATTTCTACATTCTTTAGATTCTCTCAAACCTTGAACTACATCTTACATATTCTATTCAAATAGTAAGTTAAACTAAACTGATAAATTCAGTGAAGGTGGTCAAAAAGTGGAGGTTTAAAACCATAAAGACGCTTGAATAATGACATCTTAATTGCTAAATGATAGTGAATATTTCCAATGAATTCAGCTACTCAGGATTTCCATCTTAACTGGAACAAGTCCACCAAACAACGTTGGAATTTATTCAGATCTTGATTTACCTGTTTGTTTAAACGATTAGCTTCAGGATAACAACCAGAGATTAAATGAGCATCAGATGCCACCTTGGAACATAAAAATCTCCAAAAACATAAAAGAAACTGTGTACCTCACAAAAGCCCACTATAAGACTGCTCTCAAACTGTGTTAATTGCATGAATGGTGCATGATGAAGTCTACCAGGCATGAAAAACATCTCACCAAGTATTGTAAAGTATATGGTAGCACAAATGACTGTTTACATAATGCCATGAACACCAGCTATTGATGATGTGGTTGTGTAACCACCACTGTACTATGTATAGCTGGTTTTCAGGAGGAATATCATTCAGAACCCCAATTGTCATCAAATACACATGAAAGGAGGCCATGCAGTGTGCCCTCCTGTCCCAGCAGGTGCACTTGACTCTGGAGCCACAGGTAATGAAAAAAGGCCCTGGGCTTATATACAGGTATAACTCCCCTTTCTCAGGTGCTCCTTTATTTCTACAAATCCAGAGCTGAAATGGTGGAGTCCATAATAGATTCCATCACTAGCATCCTTGAAGGGCTATTTTATATTGTGCTAGCATTACATACAGTATTTCCCCCTGGCAGTTTATGTAACTCAATACAGAGAAACAGGAGTTCCTCTACCTAACCCAGTGGCATAAGTAGCCTAGTTATGTATAAATAGTGTCACCTGCTTGCCATAAGACATGTGGCAACCAGGGTTTCCATCACAGTGACCGTGTACTTAGTAAGAATAAATTAAATAAATTACTTTCCTATGCAGTTTTTTAAGCCTAGTTCATACTGCAGAACTTAATGTTTCTGTATTTTTTCTTCAATACTATTTCTGAAAAATATTTTCAAATCGTTAATAGTTTCTCCCATATACTTTTTGCACTTGGTGATTTGCCACATGACTACAAAATATTACTAAGCACTAGAAACTAGGTGTTTTCTTGACTGTGGATATACTCATCAGCATTGCTGGAAGCTTGCCAAATTCTTGCTGAGTGTGTACTTAAGCCGTTACAGCTTAAAGAATGCCTATTAGGTGCAGACTCTGGTGTAGTAACAGTGGTTGCTGTAATATTTATATTGTTTGTATGTGCAGTATGCTTTGCTTCATTACCATTTCTTCATTGCTTCTATTCTTTTTCTCAGTTTAGCTTTTACAACACCCAGTCACAAAGTGAAAGGCAGAATCACACCACATTGCATTGTCCATCCCCATACTCACTAGTTTAGAACTGCCAATCACCCAGACAGTGTGTTTTTTGACTGTGAGTCAAAACTGAAGTACTTAAAGGAAACTCACATAACCACTGGGAGAATATGAAAAATCCTGACAGAAGACTCCTGTCTTCTCTATACTCATGAGCCAAAAATGTTTTGCTGGTGCGCCCATACTATTCTAATCAACCCTCCCATACTATTATAGTCAACCCTAGTCACATTAACTATGTGGTTTCCTGTCAATCAATCATCAAGTCCACAAAACAGAGACAGGAAGGGTTGATGACTCCCTTGACAATCACAAATTGGTGTTCTTGCCAGCATTGAAAAGGGAATATACTTTAGGTGATACAGAAGCATGATGTCAAATTTATGAAGGGAAATGAAAAACAATGATTAAATATAGTCTTTGCCAAAGGAATAGCCGCACCTTGAAATGGTGGTCCAGTATGCATGAAAACGAGCATAAAGAACAAGTGGAAAATTAGTAAGAAATGATTCCAAAAGTATATTAAAGAAATAATGTATTAGAGAAGATCTGGGATCGTTAGCATTAGGTAAAGTATGTACGTGTATAACTGGCAAGCAACTATGCGTAAATAACAAAGTCATAAAAGGTGTTGTGTGGCACATCCATCCAAACATCATGCTGTTGTTCTATTTAAAAATAATTGATATTTGATTAAATAAATCTCTAGGGGCCCATCGTGTTTGCAAAAAGGCTCAAAGTTGTACCCATGCTGTGTTTGCCTTAAGAGCAATAACTATACAAATAGCAATGATGCAGCATACTACCACAGAGCTTAAACATTGTTGCCTAGATCTCATCGCTGTCTATGTGAAGTTCTTTCCAAGTCTGTATGGGTTTTTCTTCAGCTTTTCTGGTTTCACATGCACACCACATTAACTAACAAGTCCAGCTTGGTCTAACGTTAGCAAGTGTCAGAGAGAGTGTGTGAGTGTGTCTTAAGCTGAGTCTGTTTCTGATATGCAACCAGTGCTGTCAGAATATGCTTCAACCTACTGTGGTTCTGCACTGGAATAAAAGGGTTTACGAAATTAATGTGTTATGGTATTTAAAATTTGACAAAGACTTTGTCTTGATCATACTCTGGAACATACATCAATGACAGAACACACAAGGTGTCAATTTTTCTACCAGCTTACCTGGCAGCTCCATCCTTCACATCCTTCTCACAATATACCCAGCATCTCTCCTTTGCATGTGTCCAAACCAATGCAATCTCGCCTCTCTGACTTTGTTTCCCAACCGTCCAACATGAGCTGACTCTGTTATGTATTCATTTCTAATCCTGTCCATCCTTGTCACACCAACTCTGTCTCCTGTTTTTTGGTCAGTGCCACCATCTCAAACCCATATAACATAGCTGGTCTCACTACTGTCTTGTAGACATTCCCTCTTTTTTGCTGGTACCTATCTGCCACAAATCACTCCTGGCACTCTTCTCCACCCATTCCACCCTGCCTGCACTCTCTTCTTCACCTCTCTTCTAGACTCCCTATTACTGTGTACTGTTGATCGCATGTATTTTCCTACTGACCTACATTCCTCTCCTCTCTAGAACGTATGTCTACCTTTCCAGGGTCTCCTTGACCTGCTCCTACTGTCACTTCAGATCACAATGTCAACTGCAAATATCATAGTATATGGGGTCTCCTGTCTAATCTCGTCTGTCAACCTGTCCACCACCTATAATCTACCTGCGTACATCTTCCTCTACTCTTGCACATCACCCTGTGTTCCTCCCTCTTCTTAATATATGTATTCACCATAGCCATGTCTATCCTTTTTGCAAAATCTTCTAACATCTGACCTTCTTCATACCTCTCCTTGACACCATACCTACCAATAACCTCCTCATCCCCTCTGTTCCCTTCACCAACATATCCACTGAAACCTGCTCCAACCACTCTCTCGCCCTTGGGTACACTCTCCACCACTTCATCCAACTCAATACAGAAATCTTCTTTCTCATTCATCACACACCCAAGTTGCAGGGCATATGCACTAACAACATTCATCATCAAACCTTCAATTTCCAGCTTCATAATCATCACTCTGCCCGACATTCTTCTCACCTACAAAACACTGAGATACTGTTCCTTCAGAATAATCCCTACCCCATTTCTCCTCCCATCCACACCATGGTAGAACAATTTGTACCCGCCTCTGATCCACCTGGCCTTACTCCCCTTCCATCTGGTCTCTTGCACACTCAATATATCAACCTTCCTTCTCTCCATCCTATCAGCTAACTCTCTCTCCCTTTGTCAGTCATACTGCCAACATTCAAAGTTCCTACTCTCCCTTCCACACTGTTTACCTTCCTCTTCTCCCCTGCCTACAGACATGCCTTCCCCCTCTTCTTCTTCAGCCAACAGTAGCCCAGTTTCCGCCAGCACCCTGTTGGCTAACAGTACCGGTGGCGACCATTGTAAATGCGAGCCTTGATTACCAGAATGGGAATCTCTATTATTGCCTGCATATTAATCTGGCAACATTTTACACTGGATGCCCTTCCTGACATAACCCTCCCAATTTATCTGGGCTTTGGACCGGCACGAAGAAACACACAGGTTTGTGCATCCCCTGTGGCCGGGTTCTGAAGTAGAGTTACAATGCCACTTAAATTTTTTTGCAGCTGTTTCAATTCAACATGCTCTGTAAATCTTTACAACAGCTAAACCCTCCTCCTTTTTAAGAGAAAACTCTGTGCTAAGGGTTCATAGCTTTTCATTATAGACTTTGAGAAAAGCTAATTTGAGTGTTTTTTGGGGTTCTTATTAAATCAGAATTACATTCTTGCCAAACTGTACATCTTGCTGGCTTGCTTTTGCTTTTTTCAAGGCAATTAAAATGACCCAGTGATGTTCAGTATTTTTTGCTTTTTCAGGTAATCTAGTATATGTACATTATATTCAAGAGACATACTGAACTGAACTGGATTCTCTTGTGCTGGAAGTCAGTACTGTTGTACATTGAAGATTTATTTTTACATCATGCATTTGTGAGAAACAAAATGTGCAGTTTAGGTTAGTTAGCAGCTGGACTGTTTTGTGTGAATGGGAGTGTGCCCATTATTGAGTGCAGGGCTGCAACGGCTCCCTGTTCAGGTGTGGCTGCCACCATGGGCCATGTGTTACTAGAACAGATGAAGGCTTTTACATAACCAGGTTTGACAACTGATGCATGGAAAAAAGACATCCGTTTACAGAAATAAGGGATGTTTTAAAAGCAGAGTAATCAATATTTTATTAATAACTTGGTTGCAACAAAAACCTACAGCTACTGAATCTCTCCGGGACTAGAAATGGAACATGCTTAGCTTCAAGTGGATGACCTGTTCCGACAGCTAACAGTGTTATATTTTTCTGAAAATGGTAAAAATATATAAAATGTAAACCTTATGTAGTTCATTAAACTTTCATGCTGTGGACATTAATGTCTTCTGTTCATTACATGATCACATGCTTAAACACATCACTAATGTGGGCGTTCTGAATCTTTGAGAGACATTAGATCGGTTATTCTTCTCAATCGGGGACACCCTTTAGATTTTTTCACTACATGTAATAAAGATAATAAATCGTTATTGCAAGATCCTTTTCCTTACTCCAAATAAAATGACCTACAAAATATTTATCCAGCCTGTTTGTGTGCATTATGCTTTCTTAACTCGATATTCAGGAAATTTTTGCAGAATGAAGCGGAAATTAAGAAATCAGATCCACTGGTGCAAGGCTTTGCATTAAGAAAGGCTCGGATACTCATAATATGCTCAAGCAGCTACTAAATTCTTTGGAAAGCTGGAAATTAATTTCTAACAAAACACAGTCGGAAAAATTGCCTGTCCGTAAAAAAAGAGTTTTGGTGAAGTTTTATTTGTTATTCCAAAGGAAATAAGCTCGTGAATCAAACATTAAGGAATCCACAGAAAAAACGATGACGGAAAAAAACCCTAAGATGAAATATTGTCCATACAGTAACGTCAAGCACATTAGACTTCATACGCCAGTTTCCTTCCACCTCTTTCTCTAAGCGCATACATGCGGATCAACTTGAAGCCGCGGCAACGAACTTAATTGACATTTCTAATACACCAATCAGTAGCTAAACTTATATAAACATCCCTCAGTAGCCCTCAAGAAGTAGCCAATCAGTAAAGCCGTTCAAGCTGACTAGGATTCCCCGCGTAAGGAGAAGGCCGGAGCTGCTTCCAGCTTGGCAGAACGAGTCTCCCACTAACACAACCTCTGCTGTGAATGACATCCCGATAAACCAATCCCTAAACAAAAATGGGAAACCCTCTTTAACACACTGAAGGACGGAGTGGCCAATTGCGTCTAGCGAGGGGCGTTCCCGCGGCGTGCATTGCCAGTTGAGTGATAAGGAGAAAATGATGGAGGGGCTAAGGTTGAATGTGTGTGACTGAGCTTGCTGGAATTTGGAGTCTTCACGGATTTAAACTGTTTGTTTGAGGAATTATGTGGGTTGCTTTTTAACCATTCAGTGCTTTAAATATATTAGGCCATTTTAAGACTAGAACCGAAGTAGATGCCAGACGCTGTTTTTTTATGCTTCTTTTAAGCAGAATGGTTGGTGCTGCAGAAGTAGTTGCCACCACTATACAGAAGAAGGGCTCAGGACTGATGAGTGGATAAGGTGAGTGAACCGAAAGACCTCGGGGAAAGTTAGACTGCGAGCGCTACGCGGCATTTTCCCTAAGGAAAATGAAAAACAGGGTGGAGCATGGGGCGATGGTTCTTGTGCCCAGCGGCTTTTAAGCGACTTGTCTCTGTCTGTCTGAGAAGCCGTCGGCAGCACGTATTCCCCCGCGACCTGGAGCCGCTTACCTTCAGAGCGTTTTGTGGAGGGGGGTGGCGTTGGCTTTAGCTGTCATGTGCGGAAGATTGTCTTTGTTTACCGATCCACTACGGAGAGTACCGAATGGACGACTGGTTGTTTTCATATTAGGAGAAGACCCAAGAATGAGTGTTCATATATAAGAAATTCCGAGTCTGTTGTATTCGTCGAAGGTCGAAGCACTTTGTGGTTTTAGCTTGAGTCTGCAAGATCAGATTTCAAGTAGCTGTTGTTGATATGGCAACGGGAAAACTTCGTTAAAAGTCTACATTCAGCGCGAGTCGGTGAACCGGGCACGTTGCTCTAAATTAAGCCAGGGAGACGGCTTCAGGATGAGATAAATGATTTAATATAAGCTTTTGTTTCCTTCTCTCCTCCCTCATAGGTTGGCACTGTTGCAATTGGAATGAGTGAGTAGAAAACTGGGAACTTCCTCTTTTTCCAGCCATGCGTGTTCCTGTCAAACTTGGCCGTCTGTCACTGGAGAAGGATTTTTTTTACGGGTGCATCTGCTTTCAACAGAAACACGTCGCCCCAGGGAGGAGCTCTGCGCTGCTAGGATCCAATTAGCCCTGTGTCATGTGCTTACTTACCACTGGCCGGCTTGATCACGCTTAAAAAATTATAGTTAAACAGTTCTGGGGAAAAAAAGGAATCTCCGGCAGTAGAAGCAGCGGGAAATCCTTGCCTCGCCGTAACATGGCTTCTGTATGGAAAAGGCTGCAGCGTGTAGGAAAGCATGCATCCAAATTCCAATTTGTCGCTTCCTACCAGGAGCTCATGGTGGAATGTACCAAAAAATGGTAAGTGACGATTAATGGGGTAGTCTTGAAGGAATGCGGAGTGCCCGTTTGTGTGTGTGTGGGAGTGAGAGAGACTGCAGCCGCCAGGAGGGATCATCTCCACCCCAACTTAGGATCTCTGGCGTCATCTATTTTCAACTTTCCTCAGACAACACCACTTGTTTTGATGCGCTTTTAAGTCTAAGATGCTGCAGGATACGTTACGTAGTTGCTGCATAACTAACGAACTGCCTGACCTGATGTTATTATATTGAATGGGTTTCCACTATAGAAAATAAAGAATCAACTTACCAATCCAGCTGCAGTTTATTAGCTATCAATATGCTATGACATTTACAATTCACAAGTTGGTGAATACATTATATTCATTTAGGAACGTCAGTTCCTTTCTGCAGATTATATAAGTGACTGTGGGCATTATAGCAAAGGTGCTTTTTAAGAAGTTTTTGGTTGTCTCCTTTTTATCTATACACCAAATTACATAGCAAGCACAACACAGAGCAGGGGTATTTGAATTCAGATTTAAAGAGGTGCGACCAACAAATTTTTCTCCTAGCAAAGGTCCTAACATCACATTTGTGCAGTGATTCTGATCATCCGATATATGTAGTCATTGAATATCGTAAAAAATAAGCAAGGTATAATTACCACAGCATTTCAACAATATTTATTTTTAATTTTCAGTAAGGATTTTACGCATGTGGACCCTTTGAATTTAATTGGCTTTGTATTTGTATGGAATACAAATTATGTTTAACATAACATAAAAACTATTTAATAAAAAATATAAATAGGCCTATTACATTCACATTTTAAGTAAAAATGAAAGACAACAGAACCATCTGAATAAAACTAAAAAGGGCCTATTTGGAAAAAGTACAAACAAAGCTTTGGCTGTCCTCTTGCTCTTTATTATTTTATTTATTTATTTACATTTTTCTACTTCAGTCTTTTTAGGGACTGCTTTGAACAAATAATTATCTTTAATGTTCATTCTGCTTTCTTTCCATTATTATTCTACCCAAGCTTCTACTTTTCATTTCTAGTGATAGAATTGGGCCTTAAGTTGCACTGCCAGTAGTCTGGATCTTGGCTTAAATGGAGTTTGTGCCATTCTCATGCACATATGTAGGTGCTCTTTGGTGAGCCTGGAATTATACTTCGTGTTAATAATGTTCATAGTGGAGAAAGCCAACTCACAGCTGTATGTAGATCAAAATATGGTCAAGTTGTGTAGTGCTACCTTGGTTAGACCTGGGAAAAGAGTTTTGGGCACAGTCTTAGCCAAAACCTAGCAGAATCAGTTACTCCAAAATGCTCTCTTAGTGCAACATTTGCCTGCAGATCAGTAATTTCTGTCTGTGGAGATGTTGCATGTGCCAGCCTGAAGGTCTGAGTCCCCTCTTTTGAAAATACTTTGACATCTTTTTAATGAGGAATGGATTCTGAACGAGCAGGAGGAGCTGCTGGCCAAGACTGAAGCTGTCAAACCATTTACGGTTTATTTGTGAAGTCAACATAAGGAGAAACATCTGTCTTTCCCTGAATCTGTTCCTACACCCTTGTGAAATGCACACACTCTTCTTGAAGATCTTCCTTGAACAATTCTAGTTTCTTCTGAAAGGAATGGACAGCTGCCATCAAATCACAAACTGAATTATTCTTTCCCTGAAGTGTTACATTGAGTTCATTGTGATGTCTACTAAAAGAGAAATACTATCCATTGTGCTCTCATCTTGCAAAAAAAGTGAAAACTGTTTTGCTTTCTGACTTTTTAACTGTAGTAAGAAAGCTTCTGTTTCCTTTTGAATAGACCATAAGCGTTTATGTAGAGTAGTAGGTTGTTTGCATTTGCCTCAACTTCTGTAAGAAATTGTCTCAGCAGAAATTGTTGATGAGGTGAGGATACTCTGAAGAAGATGACGCGCCTCATCACTCTGCCCTTTATTTCAGCAAACCTTTCTGACAGAATGGCACATTAGACAGTCTGATGAACAATACAGTGACATGTAGTAAGATATGGGCTGTTCTTTCATCTATGTCACAGCTCCTTTCTCCTTTCCTAGCATAGCAGGGGCTCCATCTGTGGTGACTGAGACCACCTGTTTCAGATCCATCCTCTTTCTCAGAATTTCCTTAATTACCTCGTATATGTCCTGTCCTCTTGTATGTGTCTCAAGTAGTGTTACATCTATCAGGTCTCACAAAGTACTTTTATTTCTTTGAGAAAAAAAATCTTGCATATACCAAAAGCTGGGCATTATCAGTTATATCTGTTGATTCATCAACAGCTAAGAAAATTCATACTGCAATCTGAATAGTTGCATTAAGTTGTGCCGGTACATCCTCTGTTAATATTTCAGTCGTTATTGTTGCTGTTGAAGCTGACACTGGGATTTTTTTTTTTTTGATCTATTTTTCCCCAATTTATTTTATTTTTGTTCCACTCCCTCCAACACACACACAATTTGTCTTTTTGTTTACCCTCAACAACAACAGTGTTGTTTCATTCCTTTACAATGTGAGTGGACGCTGATAGATCTGTCATTATGGGCTCTCAATTTGGTTATTTTATGTGCCCTTAATTTAGACAGCTGTGGATATGGTAGCACAAATGATCTTTATTTTGTCTCATAGTGGCGCTTCACATTGCTGCTTTTTACTAGAGTCACACTTTTGGAACATATGAGACAAAATGGTTTTGTAATATCCGCAGGAAGAATAAACATACATTGGTCATCTTTTCATCTTTGAAAGTTTGGCTTTCTGGATCTACTTTTATTTTTTTATTTATTTTGGAACAAGACATGCTCCCTGTCCCCATTTCGTTTCTGTTATTTCTTTCTGCGGCATCCACACATTTTACCAATTACATTGATTTGCTCTCCTTTATAGATGTGCCCACCTCAAGAAGGGAAAAAAAAAACAGTGCTGCATGAATATTATCGGATTATCGGTCATTCTCATTCATTTTTCAGAAATGCATCACGGTCCGGATAGTACTATCACTCAGTCTGGGTCTGGACCTTGGTTCACCATTTAGTGATGCCTGACAGTTTTTTGAATGCAAATGCAGTGGTTGTGTCTGGCAACCAACAACACAACCAGAAAAGGAAGAAAACAAAACAAAGCAAGAAAATTGTCATAAGCCCTTGAAAAATATGCGTAGGGTGTTGTGTTACTTGGCTGTCCCATTCTGCAGCATCATTTGTTAGCTAGAAAAGCAAACTGATGTGCAGTTTTGCACTTACCAAGTTGTTGCTTGTGGTGGTAAGTGATATTTCATAGGCAGAAGTTTGTAAGTTTGGTTAAGATTTATTTTAGCTTTCTATGATTACATTTTAGTTAGTTGGTACTCTTTACGTTCCTGTTTAAATACAGTGTAAATGTGCAGTCTTGAAAAGTAATACTGGTAAGTACACATTTTTCATAGTGGTTCCCCCCACAAAACCTTTATTGTATGTTTACTAATGCTATTACTCCTGGTATGCTGTGAATTACATTGTAATTACTAAGGACATTTGGAGATTATTTAATGTTGTGAACATAAAGTATTTACTGTGATTGTACATTATAAAGACTAGAGACAAATTCCACCATATCCAGATCAAAAAAGAAGGATCTGTTATTATAGTGTTCAAGTTATTTCCCCCTACTGTAAATATTGGTGGCTACACCAAAATCAGTAAATGTGGACTTAACCCATAGAACGTCGTTAGAGTCAGTGCGGACCAAATATAATCAAGATTTTATTTCTCCTGCAGTTAGTGGCAATGCAGTATAGCTGTCTGGTGATTTGTTGTATGCTGATTTTGTTGCACTGTACAGTGTCATGCGAGATAATGGTTTCCTTTTCATTTAAAGAATTGAGAATGGGAAACTGAAACGTGTTTATGGTATCATACTTCTCACCATAGGCATTACTAAAAATAAATAAGATTGTATTTGAAAGTTGGAACTGCTTTAATAATTTAATCTGCTCACATTATTTGTGTTTGTCTAAAACATTAAGTTTTTTTACACCCATCAGTTTTGTATTTAATGATCATAAGGCCTATCTTTTCTTCATAAGTCCATTTGACAATGGCTGAACTACATTGATAGTACATGGCAATTAAACATTTTAAAGATGCTATAGCCAGAACAGTACACTTAGGATATTAGGAAATAGATTGAATTAATTGGATGTTATTTTCAGTCTGGCTAAAATCCTTTGTTAATTCTTTCCATATGGAGCATGATATTTACATTAAAATGTGGTGTAAAGTGTATCAGTTGTGGATTTAATTGTGCATTCTTGCAAGATAATACAATTAAAAACTCATTCATTATTTGCATCTTTTTGTTTGAAATAGCGTGCAGCAAATATTCATGGAATTGCAGGAAGATTCTTGAAACATCATAACATATGCAGAGTTAAAGCACAGATTCTAGCATTAATGAACATATAATAATAACTTAAACAGTGCTTTTCTCACTACTCGAAGTGCTTTACATAGTGAGTGTGGAGCTACTTCAGCCACCACTAATGTGTAGCACCCATCTGGATGATGCGACAGCAGCCATTTTTGCGCAAGTACTCTCACCACGAATTGGCCGAGAGAGAATTAGCCAATTAGAGACAGGGGATGATTATGGGGCCAGAATGACTAGATTGGGTTGGGCAGTTTAGTCGGGACATCAGGATACACCCTACTCTAAGGATGCTCAGGGATCTTTTATGAGTACAGAGAGTTAGGACATTGTTTTTTAAATCTCATCTGAAGGACAGTGCCATTTTCACAGCACAGTGTCCCTGTCACTGCACTGGGCATTGGGATCCACATTCACACCCCAAAGTAACTGATTCCTGCTGGTCTCACCAACACCTCTTCCAACAGCAGCCCAAGCTTTTCCTGCATGGTCTCCCATCCAAGTACTGGTTGGCCCCGAACATGTTTAGCTTCAGGTGAATGACCTGTTCTGAAGTACATGTTGTATGAACATATGACAATATGTTTAAAACATCATAGTCTTCCTGGATCCAAAAATGGTTTGACTCTGCTTCCTGAAAAAAAAAAACAAGTTCATAACGTAACGTAAATTTATACAGTTTTCTGCTAAAATCTTTCAAGACAATTAATATTATAATTGACTTGGAAGTAGCAGAATTGCTTTCAACATTATTTTGTTATTGAATAGACTAAAGATGTCAACATTTTCACCTCCCATTAACAATCCAGTGTTTGCTTTTATTTGTCAAATGCCGAATGTTTTATTATACACTTGCATAGCTGTACCAACGTTTAGGCAAATTAAATATCAAAGTGGACTGTAAATGGCTCATTGAAGAAATCTATGAAGGACACTGGGAGATGCTGTTAAATATATGCAGTAAAGCAGAGTCTCTGCATGTGAACTTTATGATTTTTTTTTTTTTTTTTTCTGGATTCTTTTGTAATATACATCCAGACATTCAGTCGTTCTTTTTATCAATCTAACTTCAAATATTAAGTCATAGCTTATCCTTGAAATGGAGAGTGCAAGACAGATCCTCATGTGATGGGATTGCATTATAGTACATGTCACTTGCACTCTAGGTTAGTGTACTCATGGTGGGCGTTGTTAGGATTGTGATGACAAACTCTTATCATAATTAAACACATGCTAATACTGTGAATTTGTTTTGATTTGCCTTGTATCAATTACTAGCAGGAATACCTGTGATAATTAAATGCAGATGCTGTCACTGGATAAAATCAAAATTTCTCTGACTAAACACAGTGTGGGAAGCAACTTTAGCTACCTGTGCCAGTGTCCTAAAAATACCACCTTTGGGCACTTCCAGAAACCTATGCAGATGCATCAAATTTCAGAATGATGCATAAAGTATGATGTTCCCTTTTACAAATGCAGAATTGATGCAAAAAGTTAAAGATTGGTTTAATAATCTGTGTTTGCATGCCAAACTACAAACACACATTCACCTTTATATTTTAAATAAAACTTCAAAGTGTGCCTGCCTGTTGCACCTAATCAGGAAAATCATTAATTCAGTACATTTTTTTTTTTTTAATTTCTTTTTCAGTCTTCAAATTTTGAATTGAATTACTCAGCTGTGGAACACAAATTTAAACATCACCTAAAATTAGAGCTAGGTGTTCCTGGTGAGATGAGCTCTTATGTTTATAGTAGGGCCATTAAGCAATAACAGGTTTGTATATTTCAAAATTTAAAAATATATGATTTGAATTTATATGAATATGTATTTAAAATTCTTGGAGATACGTAATTATACATTACCACACCGTTTCACAAAAACTTACTAAACTTTCATACACAAGGGTTACATGTTGTACAGTGATCAGTTTTCAAATACAGAGCACAGAGAAAAGGTAGAAGTGTCTATCTGCATTTTCAGTACCATGCACCATCACCAGCGTTTATGTGTCTGCTTATATCCCTTCAGTGATCTCTTTTACAGGTAGCAAAACTTTACACTGGCTGTTACTGACTGAAATCAAAGGCTTCTTTTTGGGTACATACAATGTCAGCACGGCACAGCCAGATCTAAACACTAGCGTGGTGAATTGCTTGTGTACTAAAGTGACTTTAGCTACAGGTGGAAGTCCTATTTTACTTATGGTGCCAAGCAGAGTTATGTTGTGGTGCAGCAGTCTTTTAGCCAGTGAAGCGCTGTGAAGAAGCTGTCTGTTATGGGTCTGCATTTGTCTAGAAATGGCTCCATAAGCTTTATGACCACAGATGGAAAGTCTTTGCTGTGGGTTGTAACTCTATAGTGTCTATCGCTCTTTGTGTAAAGAAAAATCTCCTAATGTTTGTGCAAAATTTACCCTTAACAAGTTTCCAACTGTATCCATGTGTTCTTGATGAACTAATTTTAAAACAACTGTCTCGATAATAATTTTAAACACTTCAATCATGTCACCTCTTAATCTTCTTTAGCTTAAACTGTATAGGCTCAGCTCTTTTAATCTTTCCTCATAATTCAACCCCTGTAGCCCTGGAATCAGCCTAGTCGCTCTTCTGTGGATCTTATCTAGTGCTGCTCTGTCCTTTTTTGTAGTCTGGAGACCAAAACTGCACACAGTACTCCAAATGATGCCTCACCACTGCATTATAAAGCTTGAGTAGAACCTCCTTGCTCTTGTTCTCCACACATCATGCTATATAACCTAACATTCTGTTAATCTTCTTATTGGCTTCTGAACACTGTCTGGAAGTTGATAGCTGAGAGCCCATTATGACTCCTAAATCCTTTCATAAGGTTTACTCTCAATTTTCCGACCTCTCATTGTGTATTCAAACCTAACATTTCTACAACAACAACGTTTATTTATATAGCACATTTTCATACAAAAAAATGTAGCTCAAAGTGCTTTACAAAATGAAGAATAGAAAAATAGAAGACACAATAAAAAATAAAAATAAGTCAACATTAATTAACATAGAATAAGTAAGGTCCGATGGCCAGGGTGGACAGAAAAAACAAAAAAAAAAAAAAAACTCCAGAGACTGGAGAAAAAAAATAAAATCTGTAGGGATTCCAGACCAAGAGACCGCCCAGTCCCCTCTGGGCAATCTACCTAACATAAATCAAACAGTCCTCTTTGTATTTAGGGTTCTCATGGAAGGACTCGACGATGATGGTCACGTAGACTTCTGGCTTTCAGTCCATCAATGTTGGAGCATCATGATGCTTTGAGTAGGTGGTGGTGGCGCAGGCTGCCACCACAAAGAAACTGAAAAAAGAAACAGAAGAGAGAGTTGGGGTCAGTACGGATTTTGGAGCCACTATGAATAGTTGTTATGATGAATTGAACATACGGAGTATCAGGATTAAGTTAAAGTGAAGTTAGGAGAAAGCCATGTTAAAGTAATGTGTTTTCAGCAGTTTTTTTAAAGTGCTCTACTGTATTAGCCTGGCGAATTCGCATTGGCAGGCTATTCCAGATTTTAGGTGCATAACAGCAGAAGGCCGCCTCACCACTTCTTTTAAGTTTAGCTTTTGGAATTCTAAGGAAACACTCATTTGAGGATCTAAGGTTACGATTTGGAATATAGGGTGTCGGACATTCCGATATATAAGATGGAGTGAGATTATTTAAGGCTTTATAAACCATAAGCAGTATTTTAAAGTCAATCCTGAATGACACAGGCAACCAGTGTAGTGACATCAAAACTGGAGAAATGTGTTCAGATTTTCTTTTCCTAGTTAGGATTCTAGCAGCTGCATTCTGCACTCGTTGCAAGTGATTTATGTCTTTTTTGGGTAGTCCTGAGAGAAGTGCGTTACAGTAATCTAGTCTACTGAAAACAAAAGCGTGAATTAATTTCTCAGCATCTTTCAATGATATAAGAGGTGTAACTTTTGCTATGTTTCTTAAGTGAAAAAATGCTGTCCTAGCGGTCTGATGAATATGCGATTTAAAATTCAGATTACAGTCAACAGTTACCCCTAAATTTTTTACTTCCGTCTTAACTTTTAATCCTAATTCATCAAGTTTATTTCTGATAACCTCATTGAATCCATTATTGCCAATTACTAAAATTTCAGTTTTCTCTTTATTTAGTTTGAGAAAATTACTATTCATCCATTCAGAAATACCAGTAAGACATTGTGTTAGTGAATCGAGAGAGTCGGTGTCATCAGGTGATATTGATAAGTACAGCTGTGTGTCATCAGCATAGCTGTGGTAGCTCACTTTGTAACCTGAGATAATCTCATCTAACGGAAGCATATAGATTGAGAACAGCAGCGGACCCAGTATAGAGCCTTGTGGAACACCATATCAGATATCATGTGTCTTTGAGATGTGATTACCACAACTCACAAAGAATTTTCTACCTGCCAGGTAGGATTCAGACCAATTTAAGACACTGCCAGAGAGGCCCACCCATTGACTAAGGCGATTTCTAAGAATATTGTGATCAGTGGTGTCAAATGCAGCACTCAGATCTAAGAGGATGAGAACAGATAAAAGGCCTCTGTCTGCATTTACCCGCAAGTCATTTACTACTTTGAGTGCAGTTTCTGTGCTGTGATTTGTTCTGAAACCTGACTGAAATTTATCAAGAATAGCATGTTTATTGAGGTGGTCATTTAACTGCATAATGACTGCCTTCTCTAGAATTTTACTTAAGAAGGGCAGGTTAGAGATGGGTCTAAAAGTTTCAAAAGCAGAGGGGTCAAGATTATTTTTCTTGAGAAGGGGTTTAACTGCAGCAGTCTTAAGACAGTCTGGGAAGACCCCCGTATCTAATGACGAATTTACTATGTCAAGAATATTGTCAAGTAGCACGCCTGATACTTCTTTGAAAAACCTTGTTGGTATTGGGTCAAGGATGCAGGTGGAGGGTTTCAGTTGAGAGATTATACTATGTAATTCAGGTAAATCTATCCTGGTGAAAGCATTTAATTTGTTTATAATGGAGTACCGGGGCTTTGGAGGTTCTGCAGTGTTGGGGAGCTATACTATGTTATCTCTAATATCATTAATTTTTTGATTGAAAAATACCGCAATGTTCTCACAGGTTTCACTGGAAGTATTCTGGGGGCATTCCTTTGTGTTACCTGGGTTTAACAGACGATCAATTATAGAAAATAAGATTCTGGGATTACTAGCATTGTTATTTATAATATTAGAGAAATAGCAGCACCTCTCAAGGCGGACTGTGTTATTGTATTCTGTTATTTTAACCTTCAATATCTCATAATGGATAGTTAGTTTAGTTTTCCTCCATTTACGCTCAGCTCTACGACATGTTCTTTTTAAATCAGACACTCTTTGGGTCTTCCATGGATTAGCAATGCTAGAAGATTTTTTAACCGTCTTTTCAGGTGCAACTATGTCAACAGCAGCTCTTACTTTAGAATTAAAGTTTTCCACTTTACTATTTACACTATCCTCGCTATTATAGTTGGCATTATAAACGGACTGATTGCTTAGAATGTTTGTAAGTTTTAAAGCTGCTGATGAGTCAAAGAAGCGTTTTTTAACAAAATGCTTCTCATGAGTGTTTTCTATCTTTATTTCTATATTAAATAGTAGAAGGAAATCGTCTGATAGACCGATATCAGTGATCTGCTTTATATCAACTTTAAGTCCTTTTATACTTCCTATGTGTAACACTTTACATTTACTGACATTGAATTTCATCTGCCACAATCTACCCAAGCCTGTAGTATGCTATCCAAGTCATCCTGTAATGATATAACAGATTCCAAATTATCTGCTAATCCACCTATCTTGGTATCATGTGCAAACTTAACCAGCGTGTTACTTATATTCCTATCTAAATCATTTTTATATTTATATTAAATATATCAGCAGCCCTAGCACTGAACCCTTCAGCACCCTGCTCATCGCTGCTCTTGTGAAAAGAATAGAGATAAACGCCATCAACTTGGAGAGGGAGAGGCAAGTTCGTTGTAACACGTGAACGTCACTGACAGAATAAAACTGAATAAAAAAAAAAAAGCAGTAACTTTTACAAGTAGCCAAAATGAACAGGTGTTACAGACTCAAATCAAATATATGTTTTTCTTTTATATTATGGTAATAATAATAGCATCTCGCTACTCAAAAAGCAGAGCGCCCAGACTCAAACCCGGAACCTTTTGGTTATAAGGTAGCAGTTCTTACCTCTGCACCATCCAAGAAGTCGCATCAACTTTCTGTTGAATGACATTTGAGCTTGGGTTTTTAACTCATTGACAGCAACATGTAAATTTGATTTTTTTTTTTTTTACCTTTGGTTATATTCTTGAATAACAGCACACATGTTTATTTGATATTTGGACTAAAGTCTTCACACATTATACAATTCACGTCATTATTAGTATAACGTGAAAAAAGTTTCTGCTTTAGGTATATGTTCAGCCTTTCTTGCATTGCATTTCCTTTCATGGTACACTTCCACAGGCCATTGTAGACATGAAATACGCATGAAATGTATGTGTTCCAAATAACGATATATTTACTCTGTACAACTGCAGGCACCTCACACACAGATAAAGAGCCTTGAGCTGGGGGAACTTTTTGCCCTAGTTGAACTTGGGGATAGGGGGGTTGTAGTCGGTTTGGGATAGCAGGCTGCTTGTGCTGATCGACACATTTGCAAAACAAAAGATACTGATGAGGAGAGGTGCGAAGGAATTTAATGTGGCCTGGGATTAGAAGTTTTTTTGTAGGCTTCAGGGATTCTAATGTTGAGCCCATCTGGAAGTATACCAAATACAGCTGTTAATGGGTTAGGAGTGATTGCAGAGCCAAGGCTGTTTGAAAAGTGTTCAAAGATTTTTGTCCAAAATGACATTAATTTGGTCCACTTCCAGAACATGTGACCCACTGAGGCTGGAGGTAGATTGCATCGCTCGCGGGTTGGATCTTACCCTGAACACATTTTGGACAATTTTAAACAAGGTAGATGTGACTGATGAAAGATTTTCAGTTGAATTATTGAATGCTTTGTGCACAGAGAGCTAAAGTGTTTTCTATGCAAGGCTGATTTCTACTCCTTTTCTGAGATTAATTGATCATTTTCCCACTGTACCTTAGGATTTTTAAAGGGGACATTCTTTGGGATGGTTTTTATATGTTGTTGAGATGCTGTCACAGTCTTCAAGGCTGATTGGTATTTTTTTTTTTTTGGGAATAAAAATGAGTGACACGTGTGAAAAATTGGTTAGGTTTCTTCTAGCAAAAGTTCTGGTTTGTAAGTAGTCAAAAAATTGTGTTGCTGGGAAGTTACATTTGAGACATAATTGTTCATAAGATGCAAAAACATTATCTACACTATATACAGCTCTCTAAGTGTTTTAATCATGTTAAATTAAGCTACATTAGTTCAAAATGAGTGTCACTGGCGTTATTCTAAAAATTGCTCACTTAGAGCGTATGAAAATTCCCTGAAATTAATCCCACTATGGAAGGTAATAATGACGAATGGCAAACGTTACTAGAATGATATCAGAAGCATAACTCTTTCTTTGTAACTTCTGGGATGGATCCGTCATCAAGATGACCCTGGGGGCCTTGGTATATGTGAGGGGGGAAAAAAAAGTAATATTGGCATTTTTCTGTTTCAGCAATAACTTGTGCTCTTCCATCCATTATACGTGTGGTTACTCATACATTATATCGCCTTGCCTCGATGTAATGTATGACTGACCACATGCTGAAATCTTCAAGGAAGGTCACTTCCAGTGCATTTTTTTTTTTTTTTTATATATATATGACTTGCCGTACCCTGCGGCTTTGCCCATGTAGAAGTGGAACAGGACAGTGAGGAGGTCCCTGCCTGGCTCATTACTCCTGATGTCACGCTTCCCCCTCCCCTCGGCCCACAGCCTCTGTCTCGGATTAGCGCGAATATATTGCTCCGGCAAGCGAACCATGATTCTTAGCATGATGAGAGAAGTCGCAAAATCAACCGGAATGCTCAAACAAATTCTAGAAAAAAGCCCGATCTAAATTCATTAAGTAGTTCTCTCGTTCGCCAGCTAAGCAGATGTAAGATACATCCTGAGGCTGGCACGTCAGTGAGGAGGGCTCTGCCCCCTTCCCCTCGGCCCGCTGCATCTCTCTCAGATTCTTGCAAATAAATTGGTACTGCAAGTGAACTGTGATACTTGACTCAATGAGAGAGGTCGCTAAATCAACCGGAATGTTCAAGCAAATTATAGCAAAAAACCCGATCTAAATCAGTTAAGTATTTTTCTTGTGAAAAACTGACAAAGAGACAGACGTTGAGAGAGATGTTCATAGTTTGTAAATATGCATGTGACATTGTGGAGGCTGTGGGGGTCTTGATCTAATCTTGCTTGTAAAACATTTTCCAATTACGTAGATAATATATAAGAGTTGATATTTGTCATTCATTTTGCACCCTGCTTTTTCTAATAACCAAATTAATCAAGTCACCAACTTGTTTAAAATACAGTGCATCCGGAAAGTATTCACAGCGCATCACTTTTTCCACATTTTGTAATGTTACAGCCTTATTCCAAAATGGATTAAATTCATTTTTTTCCTCAGTATTCTACACACAACACCCCATAATGACAACGTGAAAAAAGTTTACTTGAGGTTTTTGCAAATTTATTAAAAATAAAAAAACTGAGAAATCACATGTACATAAGTATTCACAGCCTTTGCTCAATACTTTGTCGATGCACCTTTGGCAGCAATTACAGCCTCAAGTCTTTTTGAATATGATGCCACAAGCTTGGCACACCTATCCTTGGCCAGTTTTGCCCATTCCTCTTTGCAGCACCTCTCAAGCTCCATCAGGTTGGATAGGAAGCGTCGGTGCACAGCCATTTTAAGATCTCTCCAGAGATGTTCAGTCGGATTCAAGTCTGGGCTCTGGCTGGGCCACTCCAGGACATTCACAGAGTTGTCCTGAAGCCACTCCTTTGATATCTTGGCTGTGTGCTTAGGGTCGTTGTCCTGCTGAAAGATGAACCGTCACCCCAGTGTGAGGTCAAGGGCGCTCTGGAGCAGGTATTCATCCAGGATTTCTCTGTACATTGCTGCAGTCATCTTTCCCTTTATCCTGACTAGTCTCCCAGTTCCTGCCGCTGAAGAACATCCCCACAGCATGATGCTGCCACCACCATGCTTCACTGTAGGGATGGTATTGGCCTGGTGATGAGCGGTGCCTGGTTTTCACCAAACGTGACGCCTGGCATTCACACCTAAGAGTTCAATCTTTGTCTCATCACACCAGAGAATTTTGTTTCTCATGGTCTGAGAGTCCTTCAGGTGCCTTTTGGCAAACTCCAGGTGGGCTGCCATGTGCCTTTTACTAAGGAGTGGCTTCCGTCTGGCCACTCTACCATACAGACCTGATTGGTGGATTGCTTCAGAGATGGTTGTCCTTCTGGAAGGTTCTCCTCTCTCCACAGAGGACCTCTGGAGCTCTGACAGAGTGACCATCTGGTTCTTGGTCACCTCCCTGACTAAGGCCCTTCTCCCTCGATCGCTCGTTTTAGATGGCCGGCCAACTCTAGGAAGAGTCCTGGTGGTTTCAAACTTCTTCCACTTACGGATGATGGAGGCCACTGTGCTCATTGGGACCTTCAAAGCAGCAGAAATTTTTCTGTAACCTTCCCCAGATTTGTGCCTCGAGACAATCCTGTCTCGGAGGTCTACAGACAATTCCTTTCACTTCATGCTTGGTTTGTGCTCTGACATGAATTGTCAACTGTGGGACCTTATATAGACGGGTGTGTGCCTTTCCAAATCATGTCCATTCAACTGAATTTACCACAGGTGGACTCCAATTAAGCTGCAGAAACATCTCAAGGATGATCAGGAGAAACAGGATGCACCTGAGCTCAATTTGGAGCTTCATGGCAAAGGCTGTGAATACTTATGTACATGTGCTTTCTCATTTTTTTTTATATTTAATAAATTTGCAAAAATCTCAAGTAAACTTTTTTCACATTGTCATTATGGGGTGTTGTGTGTAGAATTCTGAGGAAAAAAATGAATTTAATCAATTTTGGAATAAGGCTGTAACATAACAAAATGTGGAAAAAGTGATGCGCTGTGAATACTTTCCGGATGCACTGTATCTGTTCAGAGGGTGGACAATATTTGTAAAGCTCGTTTTATCACAGTGCAAAGGCCACAGTAGAGCACAAGGTCATACTGGTGGCCGAGGTATTAATTAGGAACACTGACTCTCTCTTTTAATGAAATGTTTGTGCTTTTTAATGCCCATTAACAGTCTATCGGAAATGTAGAATTCATTTTCCAACATCACCCACCGTTTTACTTCCATTAAACCTGCCTAATAGATGGCATAAGTTAGTAAGCAACATTGTTTCCTGTCTCTGGCTCCAAGAAGCACACTGCAGCTGCATTTAGTCTTTGTCTGTTGTCAGTCTGCAGTTCAGAGGCAGACTGCAATAGTACTAAACCCGAAAGTTAGTCTTGTTACCAAAAACACATACTAAGATCAGATTAGCATTGCATCATTCAAAGTTGGTAGCACACTGTAATTGGGATGATTAGCATTCCCTTCCTTATTTATATGTTTATTTTTCTTAAATAGTGGACTTTATCCTTTTGTGATTTTAAGTGTATTTTTTTTCTTCTTCAGATCAATTTACACACTGCAGAGATGATCTTTAGCCATTCAGGATGTTTGTGAACGCTACAGCTAAAAGTGAAGATTGACTTGGGGGTGTTTTTTTTTGTTTTTTTTTTGTAGACAAAATTGTCATAGTTTTCTGAGAATAATAGTATGAAAAGGTCCTTTAGTGCAAGGTGGATAATTTAGCCTTCAGATGCATCTGTCAGCTGGTGGAGCACAGACTGCCTTAGTCTGTAGTGTGATGCAGTCTTTAATTTTCATCTGACAATATTTGCAATTTTAATGTTTCATATCAAGCCCTGTACCCCTGTAGTAAAGCCAAAATCATCTCAAGTATGCAAGTAAAACAAAGATGTAACAATTTATATTGGGATCTCCACAGCAACAGGGACTGTAGAAACAATACATTTTAATAGCAATATGCCATCTCTGGCAATGCAAAAGCAAAGCGTTTTGTCAGTGAAGTGACTTCTGTGGGAATGCAGACTCAATTCATTTCATACAGTTAGCAGTTAAGTGCGTTTCTTCCAAGTTCCCGTAGATGGCACAAAACATCAGTGTAGTGAATATAAAGAAGCTGCAACAAAAAATATTGCAATGCTGTACAATATACAAACTCCCCCTACCCCTGCAGTTTAGCATTGGCAGTCATCATATGAATTAGAACCAAAATGTAAGTCTAGCAATTATTTGCATTACTGAAGTCTAAGAATGTGAAATAAAAAGTACTGGTTTATTACTTTTGTGCTACATGTGCTAATACACACCGCATCAAAGTTGCTTATCTACTGTGTGTCTCATGGTAGAGGATCTTCATGATATAACAGTGTATTGTTGCATGGAGAAATCATTTTTAAGTAGAGAATGTAAAGAGCATTATTTTTTAGAAGCTTGGAAAAGAAAATTAGCCCTTTAAAAGTATTGGAATAATACAGATGCAAAATATTTCAATTTCAGTGCAGCAAGAAATAAATAGCTGCCCATGATTATTGTAGAGTTAGTGTGTAATAGTGTCTACGAAGTTGTACTGTTATCTTCAAAGTCTGTTTGATATATAATGCCAAAGAACCTCACATTGTGAGACTTTGAGCAAGCTGCCTTAACCAGTCTTTATAAGCTTGATTGTAAGTTGCTTTTAATAACTCTCAGCACAATAATCATTTGCAAATGTTGTAGACCCATGACTTAGCACAAGTGTGATCAGTAGTATTTTTAAGATTGTATAATGCTGTTTTATGATGATTGTTAGAATGATGGCAGTTTGTGCATGTGGTTCTTATAAAAAATATATGTAGTATAACAATTTTCCTTTTGTGGTTTTCACATACTGTTACAAACACACAATAATGCATTAAGTTGTATATGTCGTGTAAACATTCATTTAGCTAATTTCTTGTGTTGTGTATTTTTTTTTTTTTTCTGTTTCCTTAACCTTTTATTTTATGGATACACTCTTGTTTGTAGTGATTTCATGAGCCACTGTTTTTGACACTAGAGTGCTAGTTAGATTAATTGGCTGAGTGGCTTATTTTCCAACTTAAAGGTTTAAAGAAGTGACTAAGTTTAAAGTCAGAGAAGTGGGCTGCTTGCATATTTAATTCTACACTCCTAAGACCTATTCAGAAAAAGTTTCATCTTATGTTTACAATAAAAAAAAATCTTTTCAATTTTCATGAACTTGCCTATTCTTTTCTAGTCACAGTATGAGCCAGCTGTTTAATGGTGATCTAGATTTAGTTTTTTCTTTTTTACCAGTAGGACTGGCTTTCATGCTTACTGTTTATTTTTCTTTGTTGGAAAAAAGGTTGTAAGTGATGCATCTCTCTAGTAACTGTTGGCATTCAGCAGTAATTACAGTCGAGATTTGGTCTTGGATCCTGAGCAGTTGGTGGCCATAGACCCTACTAAGTGAAATATAGAACAGTCTATTTTGCTGCCAAAAGGAACCTGATTATTGAATATGGTAAAAAAGTAAAAAGGATGCTTTATTTTGCTTCCAAACATCGGAATCTCACAAAATCCCCTGCCTTCTCTCTGTGATGTCGCTGCATAGCACTGTGCACCTTTCAATGTAGGTTGAGCTATTTTTCACCTTCCATATTCATTTAGAGTAGATTTTGTTTTGTACAAGTGTGTAGTTGCAGCATCCTTTAAGAGATAGTAGTTAATTCCATAATGTTTGTGCAGTATTTTCATTATTCTTCCAATGATGCATAGAATTTACATTAAATATTTATAAATTGATATCATTGAGTTGTTTGTTTTATCCAGAAAAACTTTGTAGTGCCTATAGTCATTTTTGAGTTTTCTTCCATTAATACATGGTGAGATTTCAAGTGTTTCTTCAAGCTGGGGCTCGGTGATATGAACGTAAATTGATACTGTGATTGTTTTGAGTCAAAATGTGATATGTAATATTTTTCGATATGATCTTAAAATACCTTAAAGATTGAAAATCAGCATTCTATTGACATATATGTACAACCCCAATTCCAAAAAAGTTTGAATGCTTTATTAAATGTAAATAAAAACGGAATGCAGTGATCTGCAAATCTAATAAATCCATATTTTATTCACATTAGAACACAGAAAACATACCAAATGTTTAAACTGAGAAAATGTACCATTTTAAGAAAAGAATGAGATAATTTTGAATTTAAAGGCAGCAACTTGTCTCAATGTTATGAAAGAGCCATATTTACCACTGTGAAGCATTCCCTTTTCTTTTAACAACAGTCCGTAAATGTCTGGGAACTGAGGAGACCATTTGCTGGACTTTTGAGAGGGGAATATTTTCCCATTCTTTGTCTGGTATAGGATTCTAGCTGCTCAACAGTCCTGGGTCGTCTTTGTCATAATTTCTATTTCAAGATACACCAAATGTTTTTAAATGGTGAAAGGTCTAGACTGCAGGCAGGCCAGTTCAGCACCCAGACTCTTCTACTACAAAGCCATGTTGTTGTAATAGATGTAGTATGTGGTTTAGCATTGTCTTGCTGAAATATGCAAGGCCTTCCTTGAAAAAGACAAAGTCTGGATAGGAGCATATATTGCTCTAAAACCTGTATGTACCTTTTAGCATTGATGGTGCCTTTCCAGATGTACAAGCTGCAAATTCCATAGGTACTAATGCACCACCATCAGAGATGTAGGATTTTGAACTGAGCACTAATGACAAGTTGGATGGTCCCTGTCAACATTTAGTCCGGAGGATGCTGCATCCATGTTTCCAAAAAGAATATCAAATTTCTATTCGTTTGACCGCAGAACAGTTTTCCACTTTGCCTCAGTCCATTTTAAATGAGTTTTGTCCCAGAGAAGACAGTGGTGTTTCTGGATCATGTTCACATATGACTTCTTTGCATGATAGATCTTTAACCTGCAATTTTGGAAGCCACGGTGAACTGTGTTCAGAATGATTTCTGGTAGTGTTCCTGAGCCCATGTAGGGATTTCCATGCTGGAATCATGCCTGTGTTTAATTCGGTGCCACCTTGAGGGCCTGAAGATCACGGGCATCCAGTATCGATTTTCTGCCTTGTTGCTTGCACAGAGAGATTTCTCCAGATTCTTGGAATCTTTTGATTATATTATGCACTCTAGATTCAAAGTCCTCGCAATTTTAATTTGAGGTACATTATTTTGAAATCGTTCCACAATATGTAGACGCAGGTTTTTGCATATTGGTGAACCCATCTTTACTTCTGAGAGACTCTCCCTCTCTAAGGTGCTCTTTTTATACCTAATCATGCCACTGACCTGTTGCCAATTAACCTAATTAGTTGCAATACATTCCTCTAGCTTGTTTCTTTTTTAGCACCATTTACTTTTCCAGCCTTTTGTTGCCTCCGTCCCAACTTTTTTTGAATAGTGTTTTAGTGAATTGCTGCCAACAAATTCAAAACAAGCTAATATTTTTCATGAAATAGTAAAATGTTTCACTTTTAACATTTAATAAGTTTATGTTCTATTGTGAATAGAAAATATGGGCTTATGAGATTTATAAATCATTGCGTTGTTTTTATTTACACAGTGTCGCAACTTTTTTGGAATTGGGGTTATGCATGCTTTGTATACATAGTCTTAAACCTGATGTATTTTCTCACAATAATAATATGAAATATTAGCAAAGGAGCCCCCCCCCCCCCCCCCCCACTTAACAATTTCATGAATAGCTTTGCTTCAAAGAAACTTCTCAAATGTTTTTTTCATCAACTAGTTTTTTTTGTTTCCTTTTTTTTTTTTTTTTTTTTTAAATTGCTGTCTTTCTCTCGCGCTCTCTCTCTGTTTTTATATAAGAAAAAAATACAGAGCTCTTGGTTCATGCCTCTGCTAATCGCAAATCTTAATACATATACAGTTTGTGTAATGTACATGTTATATTTGTGTTTGCATGTACGTGTTTTTTCTTGTGGTATTTATGATAGTAACTTAGTAAGTACTTTATTTGCAGCTAGGCATCTCATATTTTGCTTTTGTTTTTAATGGAAGCTTCCTGAATCCATCTTTCTCTGGTATAAGTAGGTACTTTACAGGGCTAGCACAAGGGGAGAGTCTATAAGCAGCTCTTGAATTCCCAAGTAGGGCGGGGATATTTTGGTGGACACTGAGCTGTTTCAACTACCTGAAAATTTACTTTCACTTTCTGTCCCAATGACCACTAATGTAATATCTCTCAATTAATTAAAAGTTGACATTATAAAAATCACACAGGTTTTTAATTTATATTTTATTATCCTATTATTAACCCCTGCTCATAAACGTAGTATGGTATTTGACTTCCTCTAGTAATTTTTACAGAATAGCAGATCACTTGGACAACATATTTAGCTATGTTAATGGAAAATTAATGCACTCTACATTGAATATCCCTTATTGTCATTAGGAAGCTTAAACTCAAAATGAAAATACAATGTATGATAATTCAGTTTACTCCAGAAAAATACAGATATTCAATAATTCGCATAAAGAAAAAAATTTGAGGAAGGCTTCTAACATATAAGTGGTGTGAAATGGGACAAAGACTTGTGTGCTGCATTGACTTCTGATGTGATGTGAATTAATGGTTAGTTTAGCTATTTGACTACTCATAGAAAGTATGAGAATTTTTCTGTGTGCAGGTTAAATGTGTTTTATGCAGGAAAAGTTTGTTTTGCAATACAGTAAGTCACTGCAGCTGTTATCTCCTTCCAACTGTAGCTTGTCTACTTAGTTGGAACCAGTTTTGCTGGGAAGGTGGGAGGGCACGTTGCAGGTGTCACATGTGCCTGGGTGGTTTCATCTTGTGCAGCAACATGTTTTATCTTCTGATGATGCTGTACTACTTGAATTGTCATCCTGGGGAAAACCAAACCATCTGCAAAACAGCAGCGCTATCCCTACGCATTCTAAGAGATTATTCTTTTTGTCCTTACTCAGTATTTTTTCCACATTCATCACTGCCAGGCATCTTGGATAAAGTCAACATAAACATGCTTACAAAGAATGGTGGAAACTGGTGTTTATATTTTAATGTTCATATGATATTAAAGAAAACATAAGTGCTGAACATGGAGATACTGGCTATTGCATACTGATCATTTATTAAACATTGGATCAAACTGAAATTTTGATATTTTGTCCAGTTCTATTTCAAGCTGCCGTTTTGATGTAGCTTGGTGGTGTTGAACATTTCTGTAGTGTCAAACATACAAACACAATGCTAATTAATTTTCTTAATTGCAAATCAACATAGGACAGAAGAAAATTGCTAAAACTGTCTTGAAGTAGCATACTGTTCAGGTCATAGCCAAAAGATCATCAATGCATATGAGCAGTTTTGTGATACTTGCTTGCTCCAATTTATCTTGTACATCTTGTACAAATTTTTCTTGGTTTGGAATGTGTTTATGCAAGTATTTCACTAACTGAATCTAATTAACATCAATATTTTGTTTGAATTTGATTTATTTTGCTCAGCGCTTGGTTCTTACATTTTATTCAAGAACTAGCCAAGACATGAATGGTGGTGTCCAGAGTTTTACATGTAACTTGACATTCAACAGATAGTTTTGAAATGGTAAACACTTTGACTACATTTACTCCTTTTTGTGGACTATTTCAGAATAGTAGAATAGTGCTTGCTTGATTCTGTTATGTAAATGAATTCTGATTTGACCCTTCTTTAAACCATATCTCTAGAGGTATTTATTTCCATACCATGTATTTTCAGTGAATCTTGCAGTACAGTGAAAAGTACTTGTTACTAATGAGTCTGGTGGCACAGTGTTGAATGCTACATTTTTTTCTGGATGGGGGTGAGGGAGGGATTGCATTGCAATGAAGTTGGTGTCTTCATGCAGTTTTTGTCACACATCCTTTATGAAGGAAAGTGTGGCCAAAGTGATGAATTGGGCAATTTTAATGTCCTGCTGAAGGTCTGCAGTACTGTAGCAAGCCATACCAGTGATGATGCTAGATGGTAAGCTTTACATGTGCATCTGTTGAGTTTAGTAAAGATAAAGAGAGACAAATTTCCCACACCTTCTAAAAAGTGATGTTGAGGAGCCATGATGTTATATTGTGTGTGTGTGGAAGCGAAGGTTTGTGATACGGTTTGCATATTTGTAGTTGGAGATCCACAAAGAGAGAGAATGAATCGCGTATCATAAAGTAGTTTTTATTCCTGAGCTTTCAGCTCCTGCCAGGAGCCGTCATCAGAGGATAATGACTAGACATACAAGAATCGAAGGCAATCTATAGCAAAATTGGGGGGGTAGGGTAGGTGAGTGTGTGCGGGGGACGGGGGGTAATGATATATAAAGGTGTGTGTGTGTATATATATGTGTGTGTATATATATATATATTTCTTTAAGTCTGTACCCTGTCCTCCATTCTGAAACCTGAATCTGCAGTAGGGAATGCAGGATTTGTTATTGATTCTGACAAAAAGTAGTATGTTTGATGCTTAGTACAATTCAATCACAAGCCACGTGGGAAGTTGGTAGCAATTGCAAGAGTATAAATAGAGATGATGTTAAAGGTCTTGATGGAAGGTTATTTGTTTCAGAAGGCCACAAACCAAGTAAGAATATGTTGTCTGTAAAATGATAGTCTAATCTGACTTAATATGTATTTTTTTCTATTTCTTTTAACAATAGACTTGCTAAGCATATCAGAACTTCTTCACTTGTTTGATTACTGGAAAAGTATGTTTAACCTCATTGTACCTTTTATCATCTAGTTAATCGTTTGTGTTTTTTTTTTTGTTTTTTTTTGTTTTTTTTTAAAATTACAAGCCTAATGATTATATTGTTTGAATGACTGCCCGGCTAACACCTTGCAGAGGCACCATAAGGCCAGCACAGAGAGGCTGACTTCATGCAAACAGCCAGGGGCCAGATTGCTAGTGTGAGAAAAGGATGAACAAGTAGTATTTTTCTGGAGCGGTAGTGGGAAGATGTCTGAATAATTACCAGGTATAATTGACTATGTAGTGTGTGTGTGTGTGTGTGTGTTTGTATTAAAGTATTGAGTTGGCTGGGCCTGGGAAAGCTGGCATAAATTTGCAGAAGTCCAAGGAGGACTGACAGGTAGCTCTTGATTTCACATCCATTTGATGGAGTTTACACTCCTCCAAGCAGAAACTTATGCCTCCAACTTAATCTCATGGATTGAGAACTAGTATACCAGGGTGTTGCAATTGAAGGTTCAGATTTTAAAGACAACAGGAGCCACTAGAACAGTGTTCCCAAACATGTAAAACATTCCAAGGCCCCATCCTTAAAAATGTAATCCTGTTAAATGAATATTTTTCCTGTAATAATAAATGCATATTATAGTAGGTTAAACAATGACATAACATCAAATTGTGCCACATTGATAAGAACTGTATTACTAATATAAATTAAAAATTTTGCTTATCTTGAACATATGTTTTTTTTTAATTTATAAATGTGCTATGGTGTTGATATGGCCGTGAAGCAACAGTAGAGAAGTCCAACTCACACAGGTAGAATATAGCAAAGCAAAGTTGAGTGGCCACAGTTATCTGCCCTGTGATTGGGAACTTTTTCTCCATACCAAGCCAGGATTCACTCAGGATCTAAAGATGTGACTTTCAGTCTAAGAGAGGAGTCAAATGTCATTTCTATAAACTGCTCTTACTCAGCAGGGCTAAAATCCACAGATGTGGTTACATTGAATGCATCTCTGACTCAGTCATATGGAGTCTTGTTTACTGGGAAGTATATTTGGAAGTGCATTATCAAGGCTAAAGGGTGCTCCATTAGAAAAGGAATTTAACACATTTCTTTGATTTCACTGCTTCTAATGAATGCTGTCAAACGAGCCATTTCCATGTTGAGGTTACTTTACCCAAATGTCCAGCCTTCAGATGAAGTTGATCTTATCCTTGCCATATAGCTACAGATGTAATGAGAAAATCTTGCAGATTTATGCCATTTTAATTAAAATGTTTTCATTACCAATGTTATTAGTGAGTCTGTGTGAACCATCTTCAAAGACTCTAATATTTATGAGGTTGAACTCTTTGCAAACTGAGCATCAGGCCTCACTATAAAATGATACAGCTGTGATCTTAGCTGATCTCTTCTGCCAGAAAGTTTTTTTTTTCTTCATATAAATGTGTGACTTTTTTTGAGGAGTACCTATAGGTCTTTTCTATTCCATCACATAGTATGTGCTCTTCTAGGGCAAAAGCCCAAGCAGTCATTCAAGTCTACCTCTAGGCAGGTAGTTTTTTTGGTCACTTCTATTTAGGACATATTTACAAAAGAGAAAATCACTATTAAAAGACTGAAATTATATAAGCAATTAGCATGCAATCTTTACTGATGTGAATACACTCCTTCATCTCCATAGCAAATTTTTTAATTAATTTTGCTAATGAACAAGCAGCAGGTTCTCCATATTTTATGGGTCACATATATGTCTTAAAATACTATTGCAGTAGAGTATTTTACCATGTTAGCCATAGATTGATATAGGAGAAAGTAGGGCAAAATGGCACCTTTTTATTGGCTAACTAAATAGATTACACATGCAAGCTTTCAAGGCAGCTAAGGCCCCTTCATCAGGCAAGGTGAAGGGGCCTTAGCTGCCTCAAAAGCTTGCATTTGTAATCTATTTAGTTAGCCAATAAAAGATGTCATTTCACCCTATTTTCTCCTGTTAAAATACTATTGTTATATTAAAGGAAGAGCTTTAGTTGTGGCTGCCTCATCAATCATTGTTGACACTGTATCAATTTGGAGTAGGAATTGTTACCATTGTGCCTTTATATACAGTACAATATTTATTTATTTATTAAACATCGTGCAGTAAGTGATTTGATATGAAGCCATTTAAGTTCTGTTATTCACAGACCTGGCTTTTATCAGGTATGTTTGCTATGAATGTTGTTCCTTGAGTCTCCTATGAAAAAATCAGTTGGCTTGTTTCAGTTTGCATTCTAAATTGTTTGGGTTTCAGAGTATCCACAGCTAGTGTTTTCAGACACAAGATACCTTCTTCCTCCAACCTGAAAATTCATGCGCAATTTCTAATCCTGGATTTTCTACCTCTACCAGATTCAACTGCTGTTGTTTGTCGCCCTGTCCGCTTTCCTTTTCGTCCCTGTCAAGTGTGTCTGTCTGTCTGTCTTTTTTTTTTTTTTCCCCAAGCTCACTGGCCTTTAAGTGACCTCACATATCTTTTCCACTTGATCTAGTGATACAGCTAATGGTAGTAGCCTGGTAACATGCAGTTTGATAATTGCTCCTGCATCAAACATACTATATGTATTACCTTGGTGTGTAATCTCAACCACTGCTGTACAGTGAATTCTAGTTTTGGACCTCCTTTGACACCGTAATTCTAGGGTTTGGGCAGAAGTGCCCTTGACAGAGATTTTAAAGTATATCCGTGCCATAGGAATGTATATGATATATACTAGTAGGGCTGCAACTAATGATTTATTTTGGTAGTCGACTAATCATTCATTTTTTTTTCCTCCGATTAGTCATGATTATTTCATGCCTGACTATTTTGATGCCTGCGACCTGTGGTTGCACCTCCTGTTCTGGGCTCCAGTGCATGTCTTACTTCATCTGCTCACGTCTGTCCACCTGTAAATGTAACCATGATGTTTCTGCATTAACACTATCAAAATTAATAATCAAATTAAAGTAACAACCAGTGAAACACATGAATTTGAAAATAATCAGATGATTTTTATATTAGTGTGACCATCATAATAAAAAAGAAATACATTAAACAAATACAAACTAAAGTGCACATAGTCTTTAAACACAAAAAGTGCATTTAACTTAACAAAAATGGCCACTGGTGTGTCTTAAAGTCCAAAAGTTTAAATAAAGCTTCAATTCAAATAAATAAAACAATAATGTACAGTTTGTAAAAGATTCAGTTCATACAGTATATTCCTGATTGCAGTGCAGGAACGTGAGCATTTCGACGTGCTCTGGTGTGAGGCTAGCTCTCTTCTTTGAGACAATGTTCCCAACTGCTGAGAAGAGACGCTCAGAGGGAGTAGAGGTAGTAGGAATACATAAGAATGATTTTGCAGACAGAGAAAGATGTTTTAATCATCATACTCTGAAAGAAAAGTGTTGTAGTTTATCACATCATTTACTATATTATGCCAAAATAAAAAAATAATGACTAAAATATGTAACAAGGTAATTACTGCTAGCACACCGGAGCCGAGTATATTCGGAAAAGTACATTTGTTGAACGCCGCAGCCAGCTAGAGTCTGTTTCCAGTGCAATTTGGAAGTACAGTAATCCCTCGCTATACCGCGCTTCGACTTTCGCGGCTTCACTCTATCGCGGATTTTATATGAAAGCATAACTAAATATATAACGCGGATTTTTCGCTGCTTCGCGGGTTCTGCGGACAATGTGTCTTTTTACTTCCTGTACATGCTTCCTCAGTTGGTTTGCCCAGTTGATTTCATACAAGGGACGTTATTGGCGGATGGCTGAGAAGCTAACCAATCAGAGCACGCAGTTAAGTTCTCCTGACTGAGAAGCTAACCAATCAGAGCACGCAGTTGAGTTCCTGCGTGCTGAATGCAGTGTTAACCAGGAAGTCTCGTCTCACTCATTCAGCAAGCATCAACGTGTTTCGCTGTGTAAAGAGTTGTGCTCTTTTGTGTTTATCTTTGTGCATAGTCAAGCCCTTCATTATGGCTCCAAAACAATCTGCTACTGCTTCAGGGGCCATGCCCAAGCGCAAGAAGAAGATGTTAACGATTGCCGAAAAGGTAAACGTTTTGGATTTGTTGAAGGCTACGATTCTTTTTATTTAAAAAGTAGGAAAGGAATATAAGATCTACGGCTGCAGCGTCCTTTTAACCAGGGTGCAAAACGAGTTGTAAGTGGATGTAATAAGGCAGTAGTCTGGATGGAATCTGCTTTAGGGATTTGGATTGAAGACTGCCAGAAGAAGAACAACGGCAGTGCTACACAATCGCCTGAAGTGGCTCCTTTACAAGGGCTGTAACGCTCTCCTTTGTTGTGCAGTAAAATTAAACTCATTGTTATCGGACAAGTCATCGTGTCATTGTTGGTGAGTAACCATAATTAATTTTCTTCTTACAGTGCTTAGTACATGTATGTACGTTTAGTGTCACTGTACACACATTTACTGTATACTATTTTTCTTGCATTGTACGTATTTATTGCTGGTGGCCTGTCTATCGTAATGGCTGTAACATATGTGATATCGAAGACACTCAATATCTTTAAAATAATATTTAGGTTTTACTGTATATAAACAGTGTGTTTATATACATAATTTCAATGAATCTTACCTAATATCTAAGAGAATACAAAGGGATTATGCTGTATAACTCTGCGGGGAATATTTATAAACAGTGTGGGAGAGTTTATAAGGGCTTAAAATATATAAAAATAACCATACAAACATATGGTTTCTACTTCGCGGATTTTCACCTATCACGGGGGGGTCTGGAACGCAACCCCCGCGATCGAGGAGGGATTACTGTACGCCGAAGCCAAGTATATGCGGCGACATACATTCATTGAACTCCGCAACCGGCTAAAGTTGTTTGTCAGTGCAATTTGTCAGCACGCCGGAGCTGATCAGTCAGTGCCGTATATTTGTTGAGCAGCCAGCTCACGACCACTGCCGGCCCTGGCAGAACTGCAGCAACACTGTCTCTGGGATTCAGCCGCTGCAGTAGACGAGCCTGCAGTTCTCAGTGTTTACCCCTGTGTGTTTGCATGCAGCCAGTTCAAGCGCAGTTGGTTCGGTGATATACTGAATTTCATCAGTGACTTCAGTTGCATATTGAACATATAGTAGTAGATTGTTGCAGTAGTTTTTTTTTATAGTTTTTACAGTTCATTTGCATCTGCCGAGTACGGAAGCACTCTGGTCCTAATTTGAGGCGGCCTATCCGGGTAAGCGTGTGGGATGTCTTGTCTCTCCGGTATGATGATCATCTTCCTCTGCTGTTGTAGGAGCTGCATAAACTCTACATTTCAGTGACGGTACTCTCTGAGGTGTGCAGACCTAGGACTGGCCAGATCTATGTAGGTGGATACACCTTTTATTGGTCTGGTTGCTCTGATGTCTGTCATACTCGAGGAGTAGCTGTTCCTGTAGTGGATCAACTTCTTCCGATGGTGTCCAATATCACTCCTTTCAACGAGCGTATTATGAGACTCAGATTACGGCACTCCCTGGGTGCCTTGTTTGTTGTCTCGGTATATGCTCCAACCGCAGAGACCTTTTATCTGCAGCTTCGCTCAGTGGTTGATGGGTGCCCGTGAGGTAACACTCCTCTGGTCATGGGTGACTTCAGTGCAACCACTGGCACTGCCAGGGCTGGCTATGATGATTGTCTCGGTCCCCATGGGTCTGGTGATCATGGTGAAAGTTGGTCCATGTTCCTTGACTTGCAAAAGGTCAGGGGCTGCGAATTGCTGGATCCTGGTTCCAGCGCCCTGAGCTGCATCGTTGGACTTGGTGCTCCAGCACTGGTGATGCAGTGAAAGAGATCGATCACATCCTCGTGCGCAGATGTTGGAGGCTCTTGCAAAACTGCAGGGTCTACAGAAGTGCCCAGTTTGTGATTTCTGAGCGCAGACTTGTTATTGCTACTTTGAAGAACCAGCTTAGGTCCAGTAGGCTACCACCTATCAGGAAAATGAGGCTGGACAAGACCTTGAAGGATGCTGAGGGTTGTGTTGGTGTTACCGGTGCTCCTGGATATCATCGAGAGGAGCAGCCGCACATGGCTTGATGGCGACTGTGGTCTGTTCCCGAAACTGAGAAGGACGGCTTCGAGGGCTCTGAGGGCAGATAAAGGAGGTGTTTGTAAGAGGAATCTGTGAGCGACTGGCACACCATCTGTGGTCTAGCGACCCACGTCCTGCTTACAGAGGAATCAAAGTATAACATCTGAATCTGTTTCTTGGAAAGTCGCAGTCAGGGTGGCTGATGGAACTGTCCTTACACTGCAGGTGTGAGCTGCTGGGGTGGCTACTTTGAGCAGCTGTTCAAAGTTGATCCTCTGGCTGGGACGTCGTATATCTCTGGGTCCACAGTTCTTAAGCCTCCAATTAGCTGTGAACCACTCAATCTCACTGAGATTCCACAGGTGGTGAACCAGCTGAGGGCAGTGAAGGCTGCAGAGATCTGTGGTATCCAGAGTAAACTTCTCCAGGGTGGTGGTAAGGCTGTCCTGGCATTGCAAGCAATTTTTGCTTCCATTTGGGAGACTGGCAATATTACAATTGACTGGAAAACAGAACTTGTCGTCCCTATCTGGAAAGGGAAGGGTGATTGCCCGGATTGTGGCAACTACAGGGGGATATCACAGCTCTTGGTGCATGTTAAGTTCTTTAGTAGGGTTGTCCTCAATAGGATCTGTGATTACGTGCTCATCTACCAGCGACCGGAGCAGTATGGTTTTACACCTAAGAGGTCTACCATCAATTGCATCCTGGCACTGAGGGTTCTCATGGTGTGCAAACACTAATATCGACAGAGTTTCTTTGTAGCCTTTGTCGATTTTTGTAAAGCGTTTGACTGAGTTGATCGAGCTGCCCTGTTGCTGGATATCATGGCTGGCCTGTACACTGGTACTGTGAGTGCTGTGGAGAGTGGAGACAGAACCTCCGTTTTTCCCATTTGATTCTGGGATTCGTCAGGGGTGTTTTCTTACTCCTACTCTGTTCAGTGCTTGCATGGACTGGGTGTTGGGCAAGGTCGTGGGGCCCAGCAGCTGTGGGGCATCTGTTGGTGAGGAAAGATTTGCTGATCTTGACTTTGCTGACGATGCTGTGATCTTCACGGAGTCAATGGAGGCTCTGATCAGGGCTCTCAAGAAACTGAGTGTCTGGGCATGCGAGTGTCCTGGATAAAAACCAAGATCCAGGCCTTTAATGACCTCTTGGGCACAGCCATCAGCAGCATGTCTGTCTGCGGAGAGAATGTTGACCTCATTGAGAGATTTACTTATCTCGGCAATGATATTCATGTGTCTGGTGACTTCCTATGAAGTCAGTAGACGGATTGGGAGAGCATGGGGATTATGAGGTCGCTGGAAAGGGGGGTGTAGCACTCCCGATGTCTATGCAAATGGACGAAGGTCCAAGTCTTTAGAGTCCTGGTGCTTCCTACCTTGCTATATGGTTGCGAGACATGGATGTTCTCCAGTGATTGGAGCATCCTCATTGTTCTGGACCAGGCCAAGGGGAAGCCCACCTAACACCTGGCTGCGGCAAATAGAAGGTCATTTGTGGAGGGTAGAACTGGACCACGTGTCTGCGTCGGGGGTTGCCAACCAGGATCCTGAGCTGTTTTATCGTGTGGTGGGTGCAACAATGCACTATACTAGTGCACGCTTCCTGACCTGACCAAGTTAGTGGGTAAAGATAATTGCAAGAATAGGGAGCAATGATTGGTTATAATTATAGCTAGTTTGGATATGGCAACTTTTAAAGCAGAAGTGAAAGTGTAGATTGCTGATTGACAAGGAGATTAAGTGTGGTTATCAAATGACCTGAGTAGTAACACACTTTCTGAATTTTACAGGAGTTTACATAGGATTTATTTTTGTACAGATGTTGCTACCTTGTGACTAGTATTGTTTATCTCTTTAACTTCTTTGTTTGCATAATGCTGGTACTTCATTTTTCTTCATTTTTAGAATAAGTAAGTTTATATGAATGGCAGCTTTACATCAATTTGTTGCTGGCTTGTTTTACTGAACTTGAGTGTTAGATTGTTTGAAGTGAAAAAAAGCAACAGCGGCAAGAGGAAATTTCAAGCACAGCCCATGTGCTCTTTGTAAATCTGTCAGGAAATGACATTACTAGATCACCAGGGAGTGTTTCCTTATTAGACTTTCTGGACAGCTTAGCTTCTTTTATTTATTTATGTTTCTATTATTGGGAAAAAATATGCAATGTCTTGAATGTTTCATTTGTCTTAATGAGCAAATCTAAAAAAGCGTAACACTGACTTCTTAGTAACTTAAGAAATAACTTGAGATGGCATGCTTTTGTTTGTAAGTTGTTTGGTTATAAGTTTGAAATATATATATTTTTAATACATTTTGAAACTTTTGCTTTTATATTTTTAATCAAAAATGGTTCATTTGAAAATATTTAATCTTAATCTGTTTTGCTTACCTTTTTTCCTAAACATGCTTATTATTGACATTGTTGGAAGGAAAGATGTGTTAATTCTGGGGATTACTTTAGATTCCTGAAATACTTTTCCTGTCTGTGGAAGACCTTACTGCAACTGTGAAACTGCTTTTAACCAATATATAAACAATACAACTTTTTTGTTTATTAGTGGAAAATGTAAAATGAACAAAAGGCCAGGTCACATGCACTGAAGTTATCTTGAGTAGGATGGAAAAAAGCTGAGCAATGAAGCAGCAGTATCGTAGTGTGATAAAAACACAGACTAGACATAAAAAGGTTTGGGGCAGCCACCCGTATAATATCCCTGGCTGCAAAAAGGTTTTGAAATTGACAGAGATGTTCACAACACTGAGTCCAAAACAGAACTGATTCCTTGGTGGTAAAATGGCAGCTTTAAAGGCCCATATAGGAAGTGATGTCATTGAAGGGGCGGGGCCAGGAAGTGATGTCACTTGGACCTTAAGTTATGCTCTTCGGGGGCGGGACCCGGAAGTGACACCACCTGGATTGGAAGTGACGTCATCAAAGGGGTGGGCCCCGGAAGAGATGTCGTCTGCGGTGCTGGAACCTGGCAGGATTTCTCGGGAAAGGTCTGCAGGGAACTGTGAAAGACAGTTAGTGCACCCCGCCGCCCCCTGGTCGGATGTGGTATTACCATTAATTAAGCCCTTCAGCTGCCTCCTACTCGCACGTGTGTGACAAGGCCCCCCCCCTTAGCCCAGACCCATTGGGTTAGGCGACCTGCACCGAGAGGTCATGAACACGAGAGAGGGCATCAGCATTGGAAGAGCACTTTGTCCACCAGGCGCTGGAAAGTCGCAGGAGCTCCGTGTAACCCGAATGAAGGCCACGATACTGACAGTGTCCGCTAGGGGTGCTAAATGCCATCTTCACCTTTGCGGAATCTGTTAAAGGAATCTGCCAGTACCCCTTCGTCATGTCAAGTGTGGTCAAGAACCTTGCTTGGCCCAGCCTTTCGAGGAGGTCATCCACGTGAGGCATGGGATAAGCATCAAATTGGGAGACTTGGTTAAGCTGATGGAAGTCATTGCAAAACCTCCAGCTGCCGTCGGGCTTACTAACCAAAATGATTGGACTGGACCAGGGAGTAAAACTTTCCTCTGTTACTCCTAGTTCCAGCATTCGCTTGATTTCCAGCTCCACTTCTACTTTCTTTGCCTCCGGTAGTCTATAGGGGCGCTCTTGTACAATAACTCCAGGCTCAGTCAATATGTCATGTGCAATCAGAGAGGTCTTTCTGGGTTTCTCACTCACCACCTCTGGAACAGTCAGGATAGTTGACTCCAGCTCCCGTCTCTGTCTGAAAGTTAATTCCTTGCTGAAATTAAGGGTGTTTATTGGAGCAAAGAATGAGATCGGGATCCCTGTCCTTCCACGGCTTCAGCAAGTTCACATGATAAATCTGCTCGTTTGGTCGATGATTGGGTTGTTTCACCAAATAGTCGACAAGTCCTTTCCTCTCCTTAATTTCATAAGGGCCTTGCCAATGGGTGAGTAATTTGGAATGAGAGGTGAGAACCAACACCATGACACGATCCCCCGGATGGAATTCTCGGATTGTTGTGCCTCGATCATAACGGCCCTGTGCTGCATGCGCCTCTTCCATATGACTTTTTAGAATAGGCCAAATTTTTCCAAATCTATCACGTACTTGTGCGATATATTCCAATATATTTGTAGAGGGAAGAGCCTCTCCTTCCCAGCCTTCTTTCAAAATATCTAATATACCCCGGGGTTGTTGACCGTATAATAATTCAAAAGGTGAGAGCTCCGTAGAGGTTTGTGGGACTTCCTGGTATGCAAATAGAACAAGCGGGAGGAGTTGATCCCAATTCCTCCCATCCCCGCTGACCACCTTGCGAAGCATCTGCTTGAGAGTCTGGTTGAACCTCTCTACTAGACCGTCGGTTTAAGAATGGTCTTTAAGTGCTTTATTTTCAGTAATTTGGCCATTTCCCTGAACGTTTCCGAGGTGAAAGGCATCCCTTGGTCCATTAGGACTTCTTTAGAGATGCCACTCGCGCAAAGACCCCTACTAGTTCCCGCGCGATTGCTTTAGATGTAGCCGTGCGCAAAGGAACAGCTTCCGGGTATTGGGTCGCATAATCCACGAGGAATAATCTATATTTGTGTCCTCGGGCTGAGGGCTCTATGGGTCCCACTATATTGAACCCGATTCTTTCAAAGGGAACGTCAATTTGCCAATTTCAGGAATTTGCCATAATTGACACTCCGGACAAATACCGGAAGTGACGTCGTCTAAGGTACCAGAAACTGGCAGGATTTCTTGGGAAAGGTCTGTAGGGAACTGAGAGAGACAGTTAGCGCACCCTGCCGTCACCTGGTTGGATGTGGTATTACCATTACTTAAGCCCATCAGCTGCTTCCTACTCGCATGTGTGTGACAGTAGACATTAAGAGAAATGTTATTGATTGCCTCAGTTAGAAAAATTGTCTGTTCTTTGCTGCTCAGGAATTATTATCTTATGTCTGGATCAGTGCAAATAATTATATATCACATGTAAAATAAGCCCCTGAGGAAGCACATTTTTAAAATTCATAAACACTATCATTCTTTTCACCCCAGCACCTCGCCTAAATCCCCTGCTTCCCTATGAAATGGAAGAATTTACTGGAATTTCCATGCTGGACAAAAATATACTTTTTTTTTTTTGTTTTTTGGATAATATTTGCATTTATTTGGTTTCGTAAACATTTGCCACATAGTCCATACTTAATGAATTACATCAGTTCTCTCATTATTTATTTATTTTTCTGATCTTGTTCCACAGTGTGTTACTCTTGAACATATTTAGTCCTTTACAGTCAGTTTATTTTAGAAAATACATTTTTGCATGTTCAAGGTGTTCAATATATTTTTCTATTTATATTTGAATCTCAATGATACAAATTGCTTTGCATTTGCCAGATGACTTATAAATATTCTGTTTGTCAACCTTAATGCTTATTTTCAGAAGGAGCTATATCTTCATCTCCTGTAAACTGGGAAGCTGCAAGAATAATATCTTTATTTTTCCGTTTTTTTAGCAGCAAGCTTAAGCATCCTTTGGAAGTTTAGATACTACACATTTTCAGGTGGATGTTTTCTATCATTTCACTCCTCCCTCAAAAGTCATCAGGTTTTAAATGGTTTTGTAATGGAGCCAGTACTTTCTGCAATTAGTTCTGTGGAAATACATAACAGTATGTACTTTTTTGCCATTATTATAGTATTACAATAGACCCTCGCGAAGTCGTGGTTCAGGGTTCACGGACTCAGTCGTTCGCGGATTTTTCCTTAGAACCTAACTATTAATTGTTAGCAGAAAGCGCAAATATCCTCCGCAATTTTATGGCTTTTTTCGTGACAATACTGTGCTGTAGAGAGAACAGGAAGCAACCGCTGAGGTAAAAAGCGGTTTGGGATGGTGAAAGTAGCCAATCCGAGAGCGTTATTCATTTCTTCTTGCTACTGATTAATTGCTGCCCTGTGACGCGGCTCCAGCGGAGTGTCCTCGTGCTTTCCATTTTGTTACTGTATTCATTTTGTTGCTCTTAAATGCACAAGATGTCTCTGAATCGCCCTGCACCTTCTAAGGCTTCTGGCACTCGGCCTAAGCGCCAGAAGTTTAAAACACTCCAGGAGAAGGTTGAACTACAGGATTTGCTTCGGGAACTAAAATGTTATGCTGCAGTAGTGCGCCACTATAGCATTAATTAAAGCACCGCACGCTACATAAAGAAGAACAAAGCAGCGATCTGGAGTACCGTATCTGTAAGTTTTTGTCCATCCATCCATTTTCCAACCCGCTGAATCCGAACACAGGGTCACAGGGGTTTGCTGGAGCCAATCCCAGCCAACATAGGGCACAAGGCACGAACCAAGGGTGCCAACCCACCGCACGTAAGTTTTTGTGATAGTGCCAAAAAGGTAACGACCATAAGGAATAAAAATATCGTCAGGATGGAATCTGCCTTGGCATTGTGGATCACTGACTGCAGGAAGAACTTAGAACACCCCCTTGGACAGTAACATCATCTGTGAGAAAGCACAGAAATTTTACCAGCAGTTCGCTACAGGAGACAATGTAGCAACTTCCCATCACAATGTTCCTGAAACCTATAAAGAAAAGCCAGCATGAAACCCCAGCAGAAGAAGACCCGTCCAAAGATGCGACAACTCCTGAAGCGCCTGAAGAAGCGGCGCCACCTGAGGAGTTTTAAATCCTCTGCATCGTACTGCACAGCTACTTTATCATCATCCTCATCATCATCATCAATATCATTCATCATTGGTGAGTACCCGTACATTTTACTGTATTTTAATTAAATGAAATTATGTATTTACTCTACTTATAACAAAGAAAATGACGACGCATTAATTACACTACGTTTAGCGGTAACATTGGTTTATTTACTTTCTATCACCACAGGACACATAGCAGTACAGTACTGTACAGTAGACCGGTTTACCTTTACATTCTGTTTTTAGGTAATGTATTGAGGTAATTTTTTAGGTAATGTATTAAGCTGAGTTTGCAACGAAATGAAAGTGCTTTGGAGACATACTGTATTTAGGGTTTAAACTTTAAAAATAGGAATTTAAAAGGCATTTTTAACCACATCCAAAAGTCGCGGTTTTTCACAATTCGCAGGTGCTCTAGGAACGTAACCCCTTTGGGGTGTACTTTATAGACTGTGTGTTTATGTTGGTGTTAGAGGCACCATAGTGTTTCTAAAAGGTCTTAAGAGTGTTTTCTTACAACTTTTTAAAAGTTATTTGCAATATATAAGTGCATAGTTGACTTGCTTTTATCTTGCTTCTGATTTTTTTCATATTTTATGTATATTATTGTGGGTTTTATAGAAATTGCCAAGTCCGTTGCTAGGTTGGTCTACTCTTGCGCTGAAGGATTTTCACACATTCAGATATACATACACAAGGATCCTGTAGAACCCCCTCACATTCACACATACAAATCTTTAAATAGACAATGGAGCTTTAATATGTCTTACAATATCTTTCTACATGAGTCTCTACTTAGGAACTTACTTATCAGTACTGACAAATACATTGCAACACAATTAAAAGCGTAACTCTTTTGATTATGCCACTTACCAACCAAACAATATGCCCTGCATTTACCACAGTTGTCTTTCTTTTGAGGAGTGTGGAAGGAGAAATCCAAGGAAGACAGGAATAGTTTAATCAGTCAGTCTTTATTCAGGCACCTTTTGAGTACAAAGGATTCATGCGTTGCAAGGCAGAAGAGCAAAGTTCAGCTTTTTCGATCGGCTTTCCTCCCTTCCACTTACTTATCAATAAGCATAATATCGTTTAAGCATTTCATCTTACATTGTGTAAATCGGTCAACTGTTTGTTTGTTTTGTGTATGTTGCAGATGGGGCCCTTAAGAAGGAATATCATCTTTCCTGTGTCTAACGGATGAGTCCTAAAAATGAAATTGGCCTTGGTCAGCTTACTGTACCCTGTCTTATGACAGACGTCAGTATGAATAACCTGCCGTTATAGCAAAACAGCGTTGTCAGTTTTTTAAACCTTAGTAACTTGCAAGCAGTTTTTTTTTTTTTTTTTCTTTCACAGGAACAAGCTCTTATCCTTGGAAAAAACCTTTGGGCAGGTAATGTGACTGCCTGTCATATAGGTATATTAATTTTCAAGCATTTCACTCACTCCAGATATAAAAATATGGAAAGTTAAAAACGACTTGGTATTTATTAAAGAGCAATAACACTAGAGGAAAATATAAAAGAGAATATAGATAGCAAAGTATATATATATATATATATATATATTTATTTGTTTTTAGTCTATATATTTGCAGCTGGAGATCCACAAAGGGAGAAAATGAATTCGCGTATCATAAAGTAGTTTTTTATTCCTGAGTTTTCAACCCCTACCAGGGGTCTTCATCAGAGGATAATGCTTAAACTTACAAGAATCAAAGGCAATATATAGCAATAACTTACGGGTTATTGGGAGTAAATTATTGTTTATTAAGAATAAGTTCTTCTTAAGTTTGCATATGCTGGATTTATGTCCAAGTGTCCGTTGATGGCGTTCTCATTTGATAACCAGGATTCAGCCAGCTCTCTGGCACTTTTGTTATTGGCTTTAAATTTTACTTGTACATCGTCCCAATTAAATGTATGTCCTGTTAATTTAGTATGCATATAGATCAATGATAGTTAGTCCTTTCTTCTGACGACGTTGCGGTGTTCCTGTATACGTGTTGCGATTCTTTTTGAAGTTTGTCCAATGTATACAGCTGAGCATGAACTGCATGGAATGCTGTACACTGCGTTTCGTGTTTCTGCTGTCGATTTCTTGTTTTTAGCATTAAAGAGACTGTGCGCAGATTGTTCGTGGGTTTGTGTGCTATTCTGACACCTGACTTGGCCAGGATGCGTGCAGCACCTTCAGACACATTGTGGTAATAAGGTAGTGAGTGCCAGGTGGGGTGGGGGTTCTGATTCAAGTCAATTGTTTGTTGAGTTTTTTGGCGTCTTCTGTGTAGGCTTCGATTAATGAATGTTTTTGAGTATCCGTTTGAAGTGAAAAGGTGGAAGAGATAGCGTCTCTCTTTCATTTTTGTTTCCTTCATATTACAATGGGTGTGGGCTCTTCTGAATAGAGTTTTAACACAGCTCCGTTTATGAGATATCGGGTGGTTGCTGGCAAAGTGTAACATCTTGTCTGCATAGCATTCTTTACGGTAAACACTAGTGGTCAGGGTGGCGTCATTACTTCTTTCAATGTAGATGTCTAGGAAGCTGATATGTCGGTTAATTTCTTTCTCTATTGTGAGTTGGATTGCCGGGAATATTCAGTTGATGTGGTTGTAGAATTCATTCAGCTGATCATTTTTTATTATGGCGAATGTGTCGTCCACATAGCGTATCCAAATTTTGGGTGTGAACTGAGATTGAGCCACGTTTTCAAATCGCTGCATTACCAGTTCTGCTAGAAGTCCTGATAACGGCGATCCCATTGGCATGCCTTCTTTCTGAGTGTAGTATTTGCCGTTGAAATGAAAGTGTTAGAGAGTGAAATGAAAGAGAGTGATATTAGGTGCATTACGTCTTTAATCGATAGTTTAGTTCTTGTCTCTATGGTGGGGTCACTTTCCAGTTAATAGTGTTTCTGTGGCTAGATGAATCGGTATCATGGTGTATAGCGACACAACGTCAAAAGAGACCATGATTTCATCCTCGGCAACGGATACATCTTTTAAGCGTTGTAATGCCAACTGAGCGCTGTTCACAGAATATTCTGAGTCATAAGTTAGATGTTTGAGTAACTGGAAAAGTCTTTTTGATAAGTTGTAGGATGGTCCGCCTATTAGGCTGACCACTGGTCTGAATTTTAGTGGTGTTCTATGTATTTTCGGGAGTCCGTAAAATTCAGGGCAGATAGCATCGTTGGATTTCATTTTATAATAATTCTGTGCATCCAGG
>JANRMT010061414.1:29008631-29039182 GCA_026402145.1 Polypterus bichir lapradei
TCACTCGCTCGCTTCTTATTGTTTCGCTGCCTTCTCAATTATATAATGCATGTTTTCTTCAGCGCTTTTTGGGGCTCTTCCTGTTTTTCTACGTACTGCGTGATTACGTGGGAGGCGTGATGATGTCAAACTCCGCCCCCACGGCTTTCGCGCTCATCTCCATTACAGTAAATGGAGAAAAACAGCTTCCAATTATGACCATTACGCGTAGAATTTCGAAATAAAACCTGCCCAACTTTTGTAAGGAAGCTGTAAGGAATAAGCCTGCCAAATTTCAGCCTTCTACCTACACGGGAAGTTGGAGAATTAGTGATGAGTCAGTCAGTGAGTGAGTGAGTGAGTGAGGGCTTTGCCTTTTATTAGTGTATATATATATATATATATATATATAATATATATAATATATTCTTTAGAAAAAGCTTACGGGAACAGTGTCAAAGATTAATGTTCTTGGGTGTCTTTTGATTTGGCAGTTGACATTGCTCACTAGATGCTTTAGCTGACGATCAAATGAAAACGGTCCCACGTTGCTTGCTGATGTCGCTGTCTTTTCCCGATGTCACTGTCTCTTGGGTGCCTTAGACAAGCTATATTAATTTTAAAATTCCATGTGGGATTCTGGAACATGTAATATTACACGCATTTGATTTTCTGGCGACCAATATGATGGATGACTTCACATGCAGTTTTTGACCTGTTTAGTACCTTCTGGCATTTCTTCCTTTCCTAAGCTGTAAATTAATTTGGCAATTGGTCCCGGGTTGCCCATCTGTTTGCAGGTTATAAAGTAATCAATACAACTGAGGCGTCCTGGCTATTTCCTGGCTTTAGTTTTACACAGATGTAAGAAGTAATGGACAATTTGTGAAGAGGAAATGCTTTGACATTAATTACCTCCTTATAAAATTGAGTTAATCTTTGTTTGTATGGGCAACAAATGAAATTTACAATGCACGACACTACAGTATGAAGAATCACTTACATAAAATGCTATTTTGTTATCAAAATTGTATTCTGCAATGCTTATAATGTAAACATAGGTATTTACTGTCTGGCAAGGTCCAAGTTTGAAGCGTACATTCTTGAATAAGAGTTGTATGTTTGTAGCCATAGTTGTTTTGGCAAGAGAGTCTGGAGGCAACTATTTATATGTGGTTATACAGATTGTCTCTTTTTTTCACAAGGATTTGGGAGAAATCAAAGACACACTTGAAGACTTTTTTGGCACATTTCCAGACACAACAATAGGGTTGAAATCTGTCTTTTGTAATACTGGAGCATTCTGTTTTGGAGCATAAAATGCTGTGTAACATGTTGAATCAGTAAGGGAAGCGATTTATACTGTATTTTTCACAAACATTTTTTCATATGTAAACTAATTGTTTAAAGTACAAAGAATAACATGAGAACAATTAAAGTCAAACCAGTTATACAAGTGGAGTGAATGAGTTTTCTTTTTCATGTTGCACTAAAGCAGATAGAAAAGCACTACTTACTGAGTGAAATTTCAAATCTGACGTTTCTCCGTCTTTTGTATGCAGGATATAATGTCCAAAGAATTAATTTGTTGCAAAGACTTGACACGAGTCTTCTTTTAAAAGTTCAACTTTATTTCAAACAACAATAACAAATTAATCTTATAACAGTTGGTAAATATTAAGACATGGTCAAAGTCTGTATTGCTCCATTTCATTCTGCCCACCAAAATTCCCCCTTCTCACATCACACAACACATATCTCGCATGTGCACATGAACTCGCACTGAAACACATGAAATTAACAATGGTGCATTTACAAATATTCAAAAACTACTCTTGTTTAAATTAAAAGGTCCACTTACATTACGGCTCTTACATTGGTTTAAAAAAAATGTAAAAAGTTGCATCGCGCAGCATAGGGGAACAGCTAGAACAAGACCCTGCACACAGTTCGCTAATGAACGTTCACCTCTGAAATGTAAGAGGCTATTGTGATAGATCTGAGTGGGAAACAGAATGTCAGTGGCCCAGCCCTGTCCCTGATGATAATTATGCTTGCTGTCAAGCTTTTTTGTTTGCCAATGAGGGGATATCTGAACTGAAACAGCACTGTGCAGGTGCTACCCATGTCAGATCATCTAAAATACAGATGACACCGAATGAAAATGCTTAATTTCTTAAACTTCACTCACACGAATTGTGATTTAATATGCACTTCATTTTCATCAGAGGTTTTAATTGTGTGATTAACTGCTATTACCTTTTTTAATTGAACAGCAGCCCCATAGATAACATCTGGAGCTATTACATATTAAAATGCAGAGGTATGCTGAATTTAACATGAAATATTGAAGATACTGGTACTGCTTTAGGAATGTCAGATCGTGTTTCTGTATTCACATATTAAATGTTTTTAAATATATTACTTGAAGGGAGAAGTTGCACCTGAGTATAATACAAATGTTGTTTTATGTGACACTAATTTGTGTTACTCTAAACATGGAATACTTTGCTGTTGCATTTCACAGATTTGTTTTTCACCCTTGACTTCCAGGATCACCCTTTTCACATTTTTAATTATTAGCTTGTATTACCATTAGTAATGGAGAAAAAATTCACTTTCACAAAACATTTTGGGATAGATTTTTTCTGAATTTAAAATTTTATGTCCATTGGTCTCTTATTTGATTAACAGTTGTACTAAAAGTACTACATAGAATAGATATTTTTAAATGCATCTCCTGCAGCCTAAAAATATATTGTTTTTCTCTTCATGAACCCAAGGTGGTTCTAAGAGTATCTAATTACAAGGTACTGCCTAAATCAGAAATGTAACATGCCTTTCATATGAATAATCTACACATCTTTCGTTTTTCAGACCTGCTAAATTCATTTCAAGGTGGCAGATGCTGGAGCCTATTCCAGCAGGGCAGGGTACACGGCTTGAACTAATTCTGGCCCAGCTACCAGTCTAATGCACAGATGATTCTTAAAAAATATTTTTGGGTAAAGCTTTACTTTATCTCTTACTTACCCTGTCTTGTCTGTGGCAATGACCAAGAAAAAATCATGAAGTACACAATAGGTACTGTGGGGAGCATACAAACATTATGAAAACATTCATGAAAAAAAATAAATGTGCCAAATATGTGCTTACAATACCCAAAACATATTTTGGCCAAAATATTGCTAAATAAACCACTTCCAGAAATTCTTCTTGTGAACTGCTGGGCAGTGTGTTCAAACAGGATTGAATTTATGAAATGAAGACCCAGCAATCTTCTTAAACTGCTTATGACTCCTGCATTGTTGCATAGAAAATGTATGTGAAAACTCAAATAACTGCGACACTCAAAAGCACACCTTTTACAAAAACTGGATTCTCTGTAGTGCACAAAGTGACATGATCAAAGTGAGAGAGGAGCCAGGATCAGTTAGCATTCCTTGTAATACATATAAGGAACTTGAACACATGTTTTGTGAAATTACCTGTGATTGCTTTTAGAGGTCAGAATACTGTGCATCTCTTTTTTTTTATTTTTTATTTTTTAAATTGAAGAACTGTGAGTCTTTATATATCTCACAGGTGAAATGACAGAATGTACTAAATATTGCATTATAATGATATTTAATTATTTTCTCTGTGTTATTTAAAAAGTATAACAACATCTATAAGATATATTCTGTAAAATAAGAGTGTTTTGAGGAAACTATTACACTAACACACAATACAATACAATTTTAAAGCACAAGATACTTAGGGTGTACAGGATCTGGCTTTTATCTTCCAAGCATGGGATGACAGTTGAAAACTCTGGTAAGTAGCAGGCAGTTAAGGAATAGCATATAGGACTAAACTGAACTTGGGGAAACCAGCTTTTGGTTGCTGCAATGGATGATTAACAGTTCTAGCACAAAACGGCAGTAAGTCAGATATCTTGGAATGGGACCAGGAGCGGAATAATACTTTTAGGGTGCCAAAGGAATGTTTAAAAACCAGTCCTTAGTGCAGCTGTGGACCTGTGAGTACAAGAGTGAGGTAGAAGAAATATCTGTCCTAAAATGCATTATGAGAGGATGTGCTTCAGAAACAGAATGTCTATTTTATTGTTGATGATGCAAGCTAATCATTCAAAATTATAAAAAATGATAAAATTAGTGCAATGTAAGCCAAGCAACCTTTCTTTTACATTCTTTTGTCGGCCTTTTGCTTTAAAGAAGACTTTTTACAAATACTGTACACATTTTAAAAGTGAAATTCAATCTGACAGTTCTAGTGTGCTGTGAATTACTTAGTTTTACTTTAACACAAGTATTTTATTTAATCTTGTTTAAAAATAATTGCTTTGTGTAGGCAATTTTATATTGGCAGCACTAAAACTCAATACAAGCTTGCTTTTTTCTTCTAAAACATTTGTATATTCTTTGAAATTTTGCAGTTTTTGAATCCATCCCATATCTGCAGTGAAATTATCTATACACTTGAATAGTTGCTTAAAGAAGGTGTATCAAAATTTGATACTAGATTGCCACAGTGGCTGCTCCTTTTTTGTTCCAGACATTTTCTTAATCAGTAACCAATTACTGGTACTAACATATACATAGTATATTTTTTTGCTTTAACTGACTTGCTTTTTAAGATTGAAATTTAAGAATCAACCCTGTGATTACTGTGGCCCTCCAAGATTTGAGCTTGATACCCCTGGTTTAAAGCAAATATATCTTGGTGCCTATTAGACAGAATAAAGTCTTTCCAGTATAAAATGCATGTTATGCTTTTCTGTCCCCACTTTGTGGAATACCCTCCATATTTAATCCACTAAAAGATATTCCTGTATTTGAAATGTTATGACAAAAATAAACAGAAAATAATGCTGCTGGTAGTTTTTTATTTGTTTTTATTTATTATCAAAATGACCATGAAAGGTAAACATTTTAAATCTATTCAGGATATTGAGGCAGCCATGACAGTACAACTAAAGTCACTCGCAAAAGAGGACTTCCACATCTGCTTCAGGAAGAGGCAAGAACGATGAGATAAGTGTGTTTGAAGCGAGGGAAATTAATGGCAATGTGTCTTTTACTGTAATTTAAAAAAAAAAAAATTTATTTAAACATTCATATTTTTTTATCACACCTCGTAAGTGGCTTAGGAAACAACACAGCTGTAATTTTCAGTTTGAGGAGTATTTAAAAGTTCCAAACTTTGTTGTAATCAATGCTTTAAAAAAAGTTAACTTTTACCATTTTGGTGTGAATCATCCACGTGACAAATATGGATATTAATTGCCTTGATTTTTTTTTTTTTTTGACAGATTAAATGAAACTAGATGATTGCCTGGCAAAGAAATCAATAACTTGATCAGTTATAAATTCCTTCTTGGTGCACATCTAACATGCTGGAAAAAAGAAGTCAAAATATATATTCTGTAATGGGTTTTACCTGCCATAATGTTATTATCCATGCTCTGTGGAAACCATACACTAAATGCTCCCAATTCTTAGGGTAGCTACATCAATTGACTGATGAAGAAATTAATATTTTGCCACAGAAACAATAAAGAGAACTTTCAAAACATAACCAGGCTCTTTAATTTTAACAATAATAACTGATGTTTTTCATGCTAGTACTGGTTTCCACTAAATTTTCAGAAAAAAAATGATTTTGAGTTATTTTTGTAACATGTGGATGATATTTTTTTGACAGCCTAAATTTTGATAAAGCTTACTTGACAAAGAACAGACAAATGCATTTAATTTCTCTACATGTGCCTGTTCTGGCTTGTCTTGCCCTTAAGGTAAATATTTTGAGACTGTCGCTGCTTTTGATGAATAGCACACAGATTGAAATAGGTAGCTTGACATTTGCTATCTTAATATTATTAAAATCATTAATTGTTTGTTCTTTTATTTATTTAATTTTATGTAAAAGGAGCATCCTACTACTCTCTGGCAAGACATTTTATTGAACATTAAGAAATCAAGTTTACTTCCATGTGTTCATAGTATAATGAAATTCTTACTTGCATGTTTTCTCACACTAGTGAATTTACAACAATAATTTTAGGCAATGAATACAACAAAACTATGAATTCACCCATACAATAAATGCATCATCAAACAATATATACCTTCTCATTCTTTTTATTAGTATAATCCACCAGTATGCAAGCATTTAATTAAATCGATGTAATTCAATATCAATATAGTCATCAGGAGTTTTGGCTATTTTTGGTAGAAATTGAAAAATGTTTTACTAATTCACCATTAAAATAAAAGTATAGACAAGACATTACTAATGCTTCAATTGAATATTATTGCTTGAAATGGCTGATTTACAATTTATTATTCACATATGATTGCAAATCACAATTTTCAGTAGCCATTAATTCAGCGTCCTAATGGTAAACTCTCATAGTTAATCCCTAAATAATCATGTTTAAATGTAATTGGTAATTAGAACAATCTTTGTAATTGCAATTGAACCTCTGAAACCTTTTACTGTATTTTATTCACTAAAGCAAGTAAATAGTGTTTTCTTGAGTTGTAGTGTACTGTCATTACTAAAGTTCAGCTGAGATTAAAAAAAAAAAACGGCCAAAACAAAACGGCTTTTTTTCAGGAAGTATTTCAGTCTATTGTTTTGTGAAATGAAGGTTATTCCATTTGATAGCTTACCAAGGAAATTAAGATTTCATGGAAATATGTCCAATACAGTCTTGAGGGAAAAGGATAGACTGGATCTAACCAAGATTGAAAAGGAAGCCAAGTTCTAATTTAAATGTTTCTAATAGAATGGTTTAAGCTCTAAGGTAGGGGTGTAAAACATTTTTAATGAGGGACTAATTATAGCTGCTTAACTGAACATCTTAGAAGAAAATATGTAATATGTACAGTGTATACTTAAAAAAAATATTTTGTAAGAATGTACGGTCATCCTGTAAGGTTAGGGATCCTCTGATCAGGATTTCTAATGCCAATACCAATGACGGATTTCATGTTACTTGAATCCTGTAGGCTTATTGTTCAGTTACCATAAAATACTAAAATAAAATTTTCCTTAAAATACATACTAATAAATATGTACAAAATTATTTATCCATAATACATATGGCACAAAAGAAAACAAAAGCCTCATAATTACAAGATGTAATATATATATATATATATATATATATAATTTGTAATGTACATATCTGAAACAAAGCTTATAAAAAAAAAAGCCGTTCTTATCATTACTCTAACACAAAGTGTGTGTATATAGTCACACAATCAATTAATTGGTATTGGCAATTAAAAGCTGCTTAAATGTAAATATAGCTGCATTTACAGTATACTGTATGTTTACTATGTTTATTGGTGTTTTTTTTTTTCTTCAGTGTATCAGTTAGATATTCCTATTTCTTGTAATTACAAATATGGATTACCATTTTAATAATGCAGTAATTGTGTCTTACGAAAACTACTGTATGACACACAGTAAGAAATAATTAACACAGTACAAATCTTTTAATATCACCACAAATGTATTAAATGTTCATAAGTTCTTTATCAGGAAGACACAAAACTAACATGCTTGACAAGTATAAGTAACTTGTGGGACTAAGAAACTAGACCTTGTGAAGCTTGTCTTGCTTGAAAGAGACTGTTCTGTTGTGCTTTCTTTGGCTAACTGCTGAGACTCAAAATGGTGCAATACAGCTAGATTGTTTTCTTGTCTGCCCTATAAGACAAACAGTGTTATTACTGACCTCACTTCTCTATGCCCTGTAAACTTATGACTGTACATCTAATTACTCCAGCAACACTATCATCAGGTTCGCTGATGACTCCATGGTAGGTTTCATAACTGGTGACTGCAAGTCAGCATACAGATGAGGTGCAGAAGCTGTCAGTGTGGTGCTCCAGGAAAAACACCTTCAAAACTAAAGAGTTGGTCATTGACTTTAGGAGGTACAGAGCAGAGCCAGCCCCACTCTACATCAATTAGGGACCTGGTGGAGAGGATCACCTCCTTTAAGTTTCTGGGAGCTTACATCTTTGAAGACATGTTCTACCACTCAACCATCAAGAGTGTATAAGCATACTGTATTTCATCTGGATATGCTGGCTGTGCAGCAGCAGACAGGAAAGCTCTGCAGAGGGCAATGTCCATGGCACAGAAAATCAGTGGCTGCTCTCTGCCCTCCCTGGAAGATACTGTATCTCCAGTGCCCAATTCCTCCACAGAGCCAGGAAAATCAGCCAGGAAAAACCATCTTGGCCACTTATTATTCACACTACTGCACTCTGGCAGGTAGTACAAGAGCATTAAAAGTAGAACCAAACAATTTGAAGATAGTTTTTAATCCTTGGGCCATCAGAATTTTTAAAACTCATAGAACTGTTAGTTTTTTTTTTTTATATATAAATATCATGTTCTCTTTTTTTGTCTGTGATTGGTATTGTGCTACATTCACTAGTCTACAGGAGACAGGCAAGTAAGAATGTCATTGTACAATGTCCACATGGCAAACTTTATCTTGAACTTGAAACCATTCATTGATTTTATTGATAAGTGCATCTTGGTGTCATGAACATACAAATGAAAGTTAAATATTAGTTTCCATGTGTCATGTCATGCATCAGTGTCCTAGAGGGAATTTATATAAAGAAAGAAGTGAAAAAACTAGGTGTGTTGCAGAAGAGAGACAGTATGTTTTGCTAAAGACATAAAGGAGTACTATCTTCAGCATGACCTGAAAACAATTGAATATGTATGAAATTAAATTCATTTGATAAGTATAAAGTAGACTAACAAATAACTATGTGTGATAGTTTGGCTAAATACCCAAGCATGTGTTGCTAGTTGTATTGGTCACATAGTGTCAAAAGATGCACTTAAATCTAGGCACTACGACAGGGTTTACACCATTAAATAAAAAAAATGTAGCAAGTTCTACATTTGTGACTAAACTGTACACAACAGTAATCAATAAAGATGATTTAGGTTCAGTAGATAATAATAATAATAATTAATAATAATTCTTTGCATTTACATAGCGCTTTTCTCACTACTCAAAGCGCTCAGCAATTGCAGGTTAAGGGCCTTGCTGAAGGGCCCAACAGAGCAGAGTCCCTTTTGGCATTTACGGGATTCGAACTGGCAACCTTCCGATTACCAGTGCAGATCCCTAGTCTCAGAGCCGCCACTGTCATCGATACTGTGCAAGTACTAGTTTTTAGACTGTCAGTTTGGAATTTTATCTAAGGAACTGGTTTTTGGCATAATTTTAGAAATTGTATTAATTTCCTGCTCCATCAATTTAAATGTGACATAATCTACTAGTCTTAGGTTTGGAAGCTTTCTACAATCTTATTCTTTGTAGTTTTATAAAAGGTTTGTCACCTCATTGCTACTAAATCTAAATTTGGCTATGCCACAAAGTTCATATTTTTATTTGTTAAAGTAACTATTGTTCTAAATTAAGGGATACTTAATATGTTCTACTGTATTTCTAACTTTCTTGTATTGTTTATAATTATCAATATAGACTGGTAAACTTCAACCACTTTATTTGTGGCATTTAATTTGAAGGAGGATATGATATTAAACCAGACAAGGGACTCCTTGTTCACTTCAGTTGCAAACTTCTTAACACTTTCTGACCAAAAAAAACCCACCTGAGTGCACTTTAGTATTTTTGATGGTAAACTAATGAGATTTCACTCTGTGTTCTGATGTCTGTAGATTCAGTGTAATTTAATCTTATGATTATGAATGGCACTATGGAAAACTGAAAAAATGTATGAAAACAGAAAAATAAGAATAGCAAAAGCATTTAAAACAACTAGAACACTTAGAATGAATAAAACTGAATTAAGTATTTTTGACAGATGGAAGTTATTGTAAGCCTGTACCATCTTATTTGGAAGTGTATGCTCACTTTGAGTAGCGGCCCTCATCTTGAGGATTTATCCTTTTTTTGACTATGAAGGGTTTCATACCCACTGATTCAATGTAAATTAAGCTTTTCTTTCATGTCAAGCACTAAAATAATTGTAGGCATTGCTGTAAAATATAAAGAAAATAGTGTGCAAAGAGACCAAGACAAAAATTTTAAATCTTACATTCTCATTGCAATTACAATTAACTAAAACAGAATAAATAAAAAAGATGAAAAACAAAACCCCATTACCTGAAAAAAGTTACTGAGAGGCTCAGCTGCCTTTGCTTAACAGTATATGCCCACTTCTTGCAGCACTGTCCGTCTCTCACTGTTAGAGCTTTTCTATTGATTTTATATTTGAGGCCAGTCTATAAATAATAAAGTCAATAATAAGTGTGTTGCCAGACAAACAAACCCTCATATCTATAGAGATTCTTCTGTCTGTGACACTGTCCACAAACAAGCTTCAAATGGTTTTTGAAAGGGCAGATTCACAAGTTTCACTTGTAAACTGTAATATCTTTGATACCTACAATGACCGGAAAAAATATGTAGATCTATAAAGAAATGCATTACTGGAGCATAGGGGTTATACTTTATAAGAGATTTTCCTGCAGTAACATGGTACATACACAAGTGTTTGATACAGTAAAGTGCATGAGGAACATGATGGTTATATACAGTGCATCCGGAAAGTATTCACAGCGCATCACTTGTTCCACATTTTATTATGTTACAGCCTTATTCCAAAATGGATTAAATTCATTTTTTTCCTCAGAATTCTACACACAACACCCCATAATGACAACGTGAAAAAAGTTTACTTGAGGTTTTTGAAAATTCATTAAAAATAACAAAATTGAGAAAGCACATGTACATAAGTATTCACAACCTTTGCTCAATACTCTGTCAATGCACCTTTGGCAGCAATTACAGCCTCAAGTCTTTTTGAATATGATGCCACAAGCTTGGCACACCTATCCTTGGCCAGTTTCGCCCATTTCTCTTTGCAGCACCTCTCAAGCTCCATCAGGATGGATGGGAAGCGTGGAAATAATGTAGAAAAAGTGATGCGCTGTGAATACTTTCCGGATGCACTGTACAGTAGGTCCTGACCTGCTTGATCAGAAAGGATTGAAGTGCTGCTTTAATTAAACCACAGTTTTTATTTATCAGTTTTCCATTTACATTAAAATGATCATTAAAGAAAAATCTTTGTGGTATTTTGGAAATGGGGAACAAATAATACAAAAAATACTTTAACTGTTGGGTGTTAAATTATCTGATTTATATGCACAATACATTGTAAAACGCAAGACAACCATTAAGAAACTGATTTCCAGTACTTCATTTTTACAGCTGACTCATGATTTGTTGCAGGGAAACTAATATATGTGCATTATGAAGACAGAAGATTTCTGATTGTTTGCTGATAGCCATAAACTATCAACAGTTCTCAATTTTTTAATGCTATTTCTGTACCAGTTTATTACATTAATGAAAGTGTAAAATAGGAAGACATTGTAAACATCAAACAGTGTTGAATATAATTCTAAATTCTCAAAGTAACAGAAAACATTACTACTGTACTTATGTTTTAAAGGCATCTAGTTTAGTGCAGTGGTTAAGATTTTGGGATTAAAATCCCAAGGCTGCATATTCAATTCCTGCCTTTGACTCAGTATGTAACAGCAAGTAATCCAGTGAGGCAGAGATCTAAGCTTTGGGGTTAAAAAAAAGGTATAGAAACGTGCCAACATTAGTCTTTGCCAGCAGTAATAGTAATCGGAGTACTAGTAAACAAAACTAATGCTGCTAGTGGCATATTATTGTTTGCACTTTGACAAATAAACATTTTGATTGTTAATGTCAGATTTGCAGTATAAGTAAGTATAGTGGAGCAACCCTTAAAATAACATGTTACGTTCTGTTAATGGGCCATCAATATACAGTATTTAATAAAATTTTGACTATCGAATCAAGTCAAACATGCTTCCATTTTCAGTGTAAAGAACTAGCAAATTTACCAGTACTTAATAAATCACAGCATTTGTAATTGCTATTTGGTACATTTTTGCAGTTTCAGTTGTGTCTTTGAATTAAACCATTCAGTAAAAAATACAAGAGAGAATAAATAAAGGTAAACATGCCACTTGTCAGTAAGAGCTTTTGACTTTCCCTTTTTCTTCTTGGCTTGCAAAATGGCCATAGTTTATTGAATACTTGCTTCTGACTGAAATGTTACTTATAAGAGTAAATTAAATAAAAATATAGACATGATTTATTTTTTGTTATTTTAATCTTAACATTTCTAGGAGCTGTGATGCAAGCAAATGATTATGTAATGAAAGAAAGAAAAAAAAAAAAAAAAAAACAAAACACAAACAAACACTGATTCCTTGGAGTTTTTTTCCCCCTTAGCAGAACAAAGAATGGTTGTGATTTGATCAATCCAACAAAATATAATATTGTATTTCATACTTGGACAAACTTGCATAATATGCTATATTAAACTGAAACCACTAGTTTAAAGTTCAACTTTTAGCAACCAAGAAGTCTGCAACCGTTTACAACCCATGTTTAAAAAATAGCATGAAAGGGACTCAAATTTATATTTCTTTCTTACTCCAGCTTGAGTTTGTTAGTATGAACAGTACAGTAGTAGGATAGAAAATCGGAGTGAATATGTTTTGTAGGTTTTTTAAAATGTGTGTTTTGCACCGTTGGTTGCCAAGTAAAGTTCAGATGCTGATTGTTTAATATAATTGACCCATGTGCATTTCTTATTCTTGCTTTATGGCTTTATGAAGTTCTTTGTCTATGTGGTGATGTTTTCCTCTTGTTTACCCATTGTTTGATATTTCAGGTATTTGTTGTGTTAAGGATAATTAATCTTTGGAAATTTGTCTTTCCATGTTAATTTTTTTTTATATTTCCTCTTAGATTCCAAAAATTAGAAAACAAATGTGTTTTTGCCCTTATTTAATTGGAAATTGATAATTTACACTATTATGCCGTTTTATTTTTACACATTTATCAACTGATTTGTCACTACATTTGTTGCTATGGATTATAACCTATCAGAATTACATTTGGGTGAGTTTCATGGATGGAATGCTACTGTTTTAACATTCATCTGTAAATGTTTTCTCCCAAATAGTTGTGTTTGCTTTTAATGCATGAAGATCATCAGTATCCACCTGTGGATGAAGGCAATGGAAAACTTGATAAGTACAAATACTTTTGGCCAAGGAGATCAAAATAAATTTTGCATTGGATTACTTTCCAGAAATGAGAAAAATAGAATGAACACATGAGAATGAGATAGTAAAATTGAACTGTCCCAACAGTTAAAGAATATGCATTAAGAAAGATCATACTTGCAGCACTTGACTACAATTAACCTTTTAATTATTTTCATGGGTGTTATTTGCAAGTAAATTTGTAGCTTAATTTGTGCTGTGCTTTAGTTCTGTGCTGTATAATTTTCATTGATTAATGCCTTTTTTGTCCAAAATGCAGCTGCCCTGTGCCTTGCCGTTGGTAGTGTTTCTCTCATGTATCTCACAAAGGGACTGCATGTTTTAAGTGCAACCAGGTGGGCTAAAGTCACCATGCTAGACACAGCTGTACAGCACTGTGTAAAACAGATGTGTGGAAAGATTTGGTGACTGATTTTGATAATAGTGCTTTTATAAAAATGGTTTCCCCTACAAATTCAGTATTTTCATCAGAAGGATTTTCATAAAAATGGTCCACTTATTTCTCACTTAAGTATAGTTTGTTACGAGATCATGGGTTAAAAAAAAAAAAAAGTCATGTGATTTGTTTTTTGTCTTTACATCCACAAAGGTTTCAGTATTGGTGTGTAGGATTTGATATCCACTGTATGCTAATGAGCTTAGGGTATTTTTTTTTTTTAAATAACGTAAAGCAGCTTTTCATTTCACTACAAACATTACCCATCAAACCGTCCATCTATTCATCCCTGAAGATGGTTTGTGCCACATTGCTGACTTTTTTAGATCCAGAGTAGAGCTTTCTGCTAGATTTGATATTTAGCTGCAGCAGTCACACAAGTAGCAGATACACCATAGTTATAGCTTGGAGCAAAATGTTTGTTTCCTTTTTCTTTTATTTAGTTAGGAATGTATTTATACAGTGAAAGCTAGTAGCATGGCCAAAAATGCCAAACTGTTCATTTTCAAGTAACATCAAATGTCCAGTCAACAGCTTATTTGGGAACTTAATGCTTAAATATTTATTTTCTGCTAAGCACTAGCTGTCAGTGTTTGCCTGTTTTGAGATGGCAATGTATTAAAAGCAGTAATGGAATAAAAAATACTGAAAAACAACATTACATTTGCAAAAACAGACAAGTACTTTCATTATCAAAGAAAATATTGAGACAAGACTATTACCAAGAGGTTTTTTTCAAGTCCTGCGAGATGAGACTATATTGCCAAGAGATTTTTTTTTTCAAGTCCCGCCCTCCTCTCAACCATTTTCAACCACGCCCACGGTCCTCTCACCTCTCATTCGTGTGAATGCTTTTGTCAGACACAGTTCTTGCACTCTCCGCTATTATAAATTTTCATGTTTTCCTCACTTGAAGCTCCCAATTAAAGAAGACTTACTATGTCCAAATCCTATTGAATTTCATCTCGAAGGGTTATCAACAGAAGAAATGAGTACACGGGCAATTCTAGCACTGAGAAACATTGAAGTCAAATGAATTAATGTGAAAGTTGTCAATCAGTTACAAGGCAAATTGGTTAAATGTGTATCAATAGACTATGCTGAAACAGTTGGTGGTGATGGTGCGGAAGTTGAAAACATCAACTTACAATATTAAGTAGAATATCTACAACCGTTAACACTGTCCGGTCTTACACTGGCTGAATTACTGTTGAAAGAAGTATGTATCATAATGATATTGCGTAATTTATGTCTGAGTGGTGGGCTATGCAATAGGACAAGGTTAGTTGTATTTGGAAGTGGTCGAACAATTTTGGCATGTAAAATTTTAACAGATGACCAGAAAGGTAATGTAATGCATCTTCCGTGGATAACATTAGACACCAAAGGAGATCTTTATCTACCATTCGTGTTAAAACGTTTAGAGCTTCCCGTTAGAATAGCTTTTTCTATGACAATTAAGAAATCACAGGGGCAAACATTCAAAAAAGTTGGTTTATTTATTAGAGAGAAAGAAACGATATTCACTAACAGTCAGTAATACGTTGTCACGAAGTAAGCTCAAACACGGAATCAAAAGTCAGTGCGATATTGATGTAAAGTTAATTCCAAATACAATGGAACCTCGGTTCACAACCATAATTCGTTCCAAAACTCTGGTCGTAAACCGATTTAGTCGTGAAGTAATTTCCCCCATAGGTTTGTATGTAAATACAATTAATCTGTTCCAGACCGTACGAACTGTATGTAAATATCTTTTTTTAAAGAATTTTTTAAGCACAAATATAGTTAATTATACCATAGAATGCACAGCGTAATAGTAAACTAAATGTAAAAACATTGAATAACACTGAGAAAACCTTGAACAACAGAGAAAACTAACACTTCAAGAGTTTGTGCTATAGCGCTACGAACCGCTCGCTGAAAACACTTTTTTCAATGAGTTTTAAGCACAGGGGAAAAAAATGAACATTTGAAAAATCCATAATTTAATAAACCACCAAGAAAAGTAACATTGCAACAATGCACGCTACGAACCGATCACTGTAAACGGAAGTGAAGTGGAGGTTAAAATCCAATAGAAAAAAGTCTTCATTAAATACAATGAGGTTAAAACAATGCTTGCATCTGTCTCTTTAAAAGCAAGCCCGGTGCATTCTTTAACTGTCTTCTCGGCCTTATGCGTCCAGCTGTCTCTCTCTCTCTCTCTCACGTGTGTGTGTGTCTATCTATCTATCTCTCTCTCTCTCTGTCTGTCTCTCTCTCGCGTGTGTGTGTGTGTGTGTGTGTGTGTGTGTCTCGACAGGTTCCCACGTGTCCTGGAAAACCTGAAAATTTTGAGGGTTATTTTCCAGTCATTGAAATGATCTGGAAACTGATCGAAATGGCCACATGTCCTGGAAATAATCTTTCTTGTCCTGGAATTTTATTTCTGTTTTCGCTTTTTAATTTTTCTGTTTGAAACAGCTTGCTGTTCGTAAGTCTAGATATGATGACAGCTGAGCTAGGTCATGGCCTCTGCTGCGCAATGTCTCCACCTACTGAGACATGTATAGGCAATTATATTTGAGTTTTGACCCTTGTTGCTCTAGCTTGTCAGTAGCTGACAGGAGAACAACAGAACATCAGTTCATCACTTGAAATTTCTGCTGAGTGCATGACTGTAAGTATGACCACAGTGCATATGGTGCAACTGACAGTTTTGTTACTTCATACCATCTGATGTGGACCCAGGTCGCATATTAAACATGTCAATTAAATTGGCGATGCTAATTTCTGTTAGCCTGTTAATGGCAATTCCCATTAGGTGTTAGCATAGTGCTAATTGTCTAATGACGGGAATCAGAATACTTTATTGATCCCGGAGGAAATTGCTTAATCAATCTAAAATCATTTTGTAGGCCTACGTGGTCCCACTGTTAAGCAAATAAATTCAGTGAACCAAACCTAAAACGACACGAACACGATAACAGTCTTAAAAAGAATTAGACTAAGAGCTACTGCTTTCATTTAAAACAAATAGGGTTTAGGCTACTTGAAGCCTACATCTAAATGCCTGTTCTTGTGTGTTTGTGTAGGTTCGTGTGATATCCTAGCAGCCGAGCAATCGCCACACAATAAATATTACTTGGCTTGTGCCGTTTATTTGCACAACTGAACACGCTTAACAGCTCCTGGCTCAACTTCTCCTGGCTCAACTTCTTATTCTAGCTTGCTTCCATTATTCCACAGAACATTAGCTCCCTTTAGAGGAATTATATGGGTATGCTTTCACATTAAGTTTACCACAGTTAGCCTACAAAAAATCTGTACTGGATCAGTATTTCTATTTAGCCTACATTTTTGTACATTACTCTATTTAATGTTTTTGACACTAATAGGCAGTGTTGCAGGAAAAATAGTAGTCTATAATGGTTAATTTAGAGAATGTATTTCTAATTACAGAAGTGAGGGAAAGCAGAATCATGTCAAGGAGGTGTACGTTTAAGGAGGAATGGAAGATAAATCCTGAGTTCAGGGACTGGATAGGACATGTGACAGATAGTGTACATCAGGCATACTGCAAGATATGCAAGAAAGCTTTTGATGTAGGCAACATGGGCATTTCTGCTGTTAAAAGCCATGCCAAAGGACAGGGACACAAGAGGGTCATGTCAAGTCAAGGCACAGGACCACGCATGACTGATTTCATCAATCAATCTCCCACCCCCCAAAATTCTGAAGCTAGCAGACAGGCAGCAGAATCAGAGAGTCAAGGAAGCAGCGAGGTCCAGCCATCAACTTCTGTAACTCCACCTCAAGCTACACCCACAATCGGAGCTCATTTTTCAAGTGAAGCTGTTTTAAAAGCAGAGATCCGCTGGGTGATTAAAGTGGCCCTTTCCAAATATTCTTTCAATTCCTGTTCAGATATGGGTTCATTGTTTCACCTGATGTTTCCAGATAGTGAAATTGTCCAAAAATTCTCATGTGGTGCAACAAAAGCAGCATATCTGATGTGTTTTGGCCTTTCACCATATTTCAGAGACAAACTAGTGAAAGACATTAGACAGTCCAACTGCTATACCATTTCATTTGATGAATGCCTCAACAAAATAACACAGACCGAGCAGATGGATGTGCTTGTGCGGTACTGGAGTGATAATGAAGAAAAGGTAGTTGTGCATTATCTGGACTCCCAGTTTCTAAGGCACACACAATCAGGGAAGCTTGTTGAGAGCATTAAAGTTTCCCTCTTTCCACTTGATCCAAACAAGCTCCTGCAAATCTCGATGGATGGACCAAGTGTCAACAAAAAAATTTTGAGATTATTTGAAGAAGACAGGTCTAAGGAGGCCCTAGATATTAGAAGCTTGATAAACCTAGGAACCTGTGGTCTTCATACAGTTCATGGAAGCTTCCAACAAGGCGAGAAGGAAAGTGGATGGAAGATAGGTGACAAACTAAGAGCCCTTTGGCAGCTTTTTCATGACACACCAGCCAGACAGGATGACTTTATTGAAATTACCAAAACATCAACATTCCCTCTAAAATTCTGTGCTCACAGGTGGGTGGAGGACTTGCCAGTGGCAGAGAGAGCACTTAAGATGTGGCCACATGTTGAAATATTTGTCGACAATTACAAGAAACTGCCAAAGAGTAAAATGCCAACGTCAACATCATACACTGTGGTCAGAGATGCTGTTGGTGACCCCCTTTTTGAGGCAGAATTACAGTTTTTTGCCTATGTGGCAAGGCAGCTGAAACCCTTTCTTGAGACTTTCCAGACTGATGCCCCCATGATGCCATTTTTGGCAAAAGACCTTCAGGCCCTTCTGAACAGTTTGATTTCATGCTTTATGAAGAGGGAGGTACTGGATAACATCAAAACACCTGTCCAAATGCTTAAAATTGATGTACTGGACAAAACACTCCATTTGCCACTGAAAGAGGTGGATCTTGGCTTTGCCACCAAACAAGCTCTTGAGAGAGCCTCAGAGAAGCTGCTTGAAAAACCGCTGCCGGGTCAACGGTTCCAGAGAGAATGTGTAGCCTTCCTGTCCGCAACAGCAAAGAAACTGCTGGACAAATGCCCTTTGAATTATGCATTAGTAAGGCACATGGCATTCCTAGATCCAGTAACTATGATCAGCGATGAAAGGCGTGCCATCTCCATGTTTGAGAAACTCTTACAGCTGCTTCTTAACTCCAAATGGCATACAGCAGAGGACTGTGACCAAATCCTGAGTGAGTACAAGATGTTCCTCACTGAAATGGTGCAGCACCATAAGGAGGAATCTCAAGGGTATAGAAGTAGCTCCTGTCGGCTGGACACATTCATGGGAAGATTCGCTGGTGACAAAGCAGAGTACGCAATTCTGTGGAAATCAATGAAAGACCTGTTCACATTGTCACATGGGCAAGCAGCGGTCGAAAGAGGGTACTCTGTGAATAAGGACATGCTGGTTACAAATCTGAAAGGAAGGACTCTGATGTCTCTTCGCCTAATCCAAGATTCTTTGACTAGTGGCTCATTTGATGGAGTATTGCCAAAGCCCCTCTTGCAGCATTGCAGAAATGCCAGGATGCGATATGTCCAATACCTTGATGATTGAAAAAAAGAAGAAAAAGGAAACTGAAAATGACAAGCAAAGAGAAAAGCTCCGCTCTGAAATCACAAAAGTGGCAGCAAAGAGACAGAAAATCACTAGCATTGAGGCAATGCAAGAAGAAGCAGATGCAATGGCAGAGAAGGCTGAGAGAAAACAGGACTTTACACTGCTCACAAAATCTAATGCCTATCATAAAAGTGTTGCTGAAAAAAAGAAAGAGGTCATCGGTCTGGATGCAGTTTTATCAGACCTCAAGGAGCAACACCAGCATTGTTTCTAAACCTAGGCCTACACCAGATGCCTTTTTCATAGGTTACACTACAGTGACTTATAGATTGTGTGTTTTTTTTTTTTTTTTTTTTTTTTTTTTTTTTTCCCAATATACTGGAGTTCAGGCTCTTATCCTTTTGTTCCTAGTATTCTTTCTAGCTTAACCAAGTTTTCAACTCAGGAATTGATGGCAAGGCTATCATTTAAAATGGATGTATTTTGCTTCTTTTCCCACAAAGATAAGTTCTTTATTATAATCTTTGTCGTTGACTTATGCAAATTCTACAGCTGCTGTATTCCCAGTAAAGTTACCAGTTGAAAGTTAACTCTGACTTTGTTTTGTCGCGTACCAATTGTTGCATATATTAGTGTTATAGGCATCATACACATGATATAGGCAATAAATTGGCTTTATGCAGTTTTGTTTAATACAAACATTGTACATAAATTTATTTGATACAAACAATGACATAATATGTAATATGCAAGTAACTTTTACTGAAATTAGGTCACTATGGTAGCCTATTTTATGGTGTGATCAACAGCTCTATACTAAACATTATGGAATTGCTCAGTATATGTCAGTGTTTGGATAGTTCTCCACAATCCAAGAGGCATTTATTTCTTTAAAAGAGTTTTGCAGTTTAAAACAGTGTGTAACAAAAAGAGGTCAAACAACTCCATTATACATCAGTGCATTAATTGGTGTTGCCTTTATGTAATTTAGCATATCGGTGACACTAAGTCCCTGCATAATCAAAGAGAAATTAAAATGGCGTTAAGCATGCGACTAAAGTGTATAACTGTGTATAAGTGTATAACTATGACCAGATCCTGTCATGAATTTCCGGAAAAAGCTCCTGGAAATGTCCTGGAAAATGACAAAAAAGAAAAAGAGTGGGAACCCTGCGTCGTGCGCGTGTCTGTCTGTCTCTGTGTGTGTGTGTGTGTGTGTGTCTCTCTCTCTCTCTCTCTCTCTCTCGCGGGCGCGTGTGTGTGTGTGTGTGTGTGTGTGTGTGTGTGTGTGTGTTTGTGTGTGTGTCTCTCTCTCTCTCTCTTGCGTGTCTGTGTGTGTGTCTGTCTGTGTCTCTCTCTCTCTCTCGCGCACGCGTGTCTGTGTGTGTGTGTGTGTCTCTCTCTCTCGCGCGCTCATGCTGCACAGGGAGAAACTGAAAACTTGCGGAAATCATCGACACACACAAACCGAAAGGGAAACTGGCTTGTTCCGTATACTGAGTGTGTGGTCATGAACAGATGCAAAAGTTTGGTGAACGTTTTGGTCGTAAACCGATTTGTTCGTGAACCGAGGTTTCACTGTATTGTGTTTTACTGAAGTTTTACAGTAAAAGTGCAAGTTTTTAAAAAGTATTTGCGTGTTAATATCAAAGCCAAAGAGAATGAAAACGTATAACACAACGTATACCTTTAACACAACATGAAACAATTTTCTTTCAATTTCTTAAGTTTTACTATTTTTTACTATGGTTAATTACTTGCTGTAATGTAAAATTGTTAGTTCTATTATGCATATGTAACAATTCCCAAGAAAACAATATGTTTAAATTGTACATCTGCATCCCCATTTGCGAGCGGCAGATCCGTGAAGTGGCTAGCGTTTAGCGCCTGCCCGGGGTTGGTGAGCGAAGCGAGCAGGTGGCAGAACCCCCTAGTTCTTTTAAAAGGCACAATGCAGCAGTGTGTAAAAAATCATCAAGCATTTATAAAAAAAAAAAAAATCAATTATTTTGTTAAATATCATTATGGAGATCTGGAAAAAATGCCTTATCAAATTCTGGTTCATTTCTGTGTTCTTTGGGTCGAATGATAGTACATTAACTTTTTACTATATTAGCCTGGCATCCCTTAATGTACTTTTACCTTTCATCCCTTGAATACATTTTCTTGCCATAGCTTTACTTTCACTAATAACATTAAGTTTGCTCAGCATATTTCATTAATCTGGAACAACATTAATGTTTTTTCTACCTTTAAGCAAACTAAGTCATCCTTTTCTCACTGTATTATGATTGGAGGCATATAGGCTTTTTCAGTTTAGCAAAATAACGTTGATGTACTAAAATGTAATACAAGTTATCTTAACATTTTTCATTAAGCAATAATACTCCAAAATGGTATTTTTTGATGGTGAGCACTTATTGCACATAAAAAAACTATCTGGAGGAGGAACATAGATTTTGTTCCAATAAAGTCTAAATGTAAAACTTTCCCAGAACATATTACTTAAAGAAGCAGGTGCTTGACAGCAGTTGTTCACAATCAAAGTTTTTATACCTGGTTATGTTTTGGGAAATTTGAGTTAAGGTATATGTACATTGTATTATTATGAGTTGAATTAGACCATATTCCACACAAATTGATAAGGTATATATTTTGTTGATAACTACTTTCTGTTCATTATCTGAAATTCTAAGTGAAAGATCCTATTCCCAATGGTGCCCCAGATTGTCTTGCTAATTGTAATGTGTTTGCAATAAAAAGTAATGTTTTGATCAGCCTTTGAAGCACCTGGGTGCAATGTGCTGTATTACACTACTAGCCATTACTGCTAAAAGCACACTAAAGTTCTTAAAAATGAAAAAAGGTATGTCAAACTCTTTCTAAAAGCACCACGTGCATTAGCTGCTTCTGTGTGTAATTTTTATATTGATAATACTTAAAAGCAGAATTAATCAGTGCATTTTTTTCCACTACAAGCACGTGGTATTCTTACTACTTTATACAGTTCCTTCAGAAAGTATTCAGCCTTATATTAAAATCATTTTAAGTTAGTTTTCCTGCATCAGTCAAAACTCAATTCCCCAAGATTTTAGAAAAGGATAATTCCTTAATATTTTACAGTAATATATTATGAAGCACACTATTACCCACCATTCTGTAAATTACCAAGTTAGAGTGTGATAGATAAAATATTTATAAAGAGGATGGAATTTCACTGTGTATGTTTTCATAGAAAATATTTATCTACTGTTACCTATTTTATTTTGTCTTCAATTGTGCCCTTGAATGACTTTTTGAATCAAATAAAATGTATTATTATTACTGTTTTTTATTTACAACAAAATAAATTTACCTTATTTTCTGTTTGGATGTAAACCTGAAAAATATACATTAACTTCACACGTTACAGAATAATAACAGTTTAAAACTGATAAAAATTTAATTAGTGTTCAAGTTAAATTCTAAAATTTAAGAAAAGACTGTCGCTAAGCTTTTGCGGAGTTTTTTAAACGTAGGTCTTTACTGGTAGTACGCCATTTCAGCCGTTCATTGCTCTACATGGTGGTTTTTCAAATTTACGCAGTCACATTGCTAAAAAAAAATGCTTAAGACCGTACAATTGCGTGACACTGCGAAATAACTATTTCTCATCTTTCTAAAATGGCTCTCTGGAACTATGTGAACTGTGGCTTCTACTATTGACTATTAATGATTAATCCAACAACTACTTTGTCAAAATAATTCACGTAGACATATAAATGTTTACTGTACTTAAATTTTTATTGAATAATTTTATATATGGAACTTGAAATCCGAAGACATGAGATCATCAACACTGCTTAATTGAAGATGTACCTTGCTCGTACATATTTTGAATTTTACATAAATTTGTCTTCTGTTTTAGAGTGAAGAAACCAAGTTTAAATCAATGCATAATAGGGCAGGGCGATATGGACTTAAATTGATTGTGTGATTTGTTTTGAACCTAAATGCAATATTTGGTATATCTCAACATGTTCTCAAAACACCTTCTAGACTGATTTTTGTTTTTTTTTAAATGAACAATTTCATGAATAGTCATGCCTCAAAGAAACATGTCAAATAACATGTTTTTGTAAAAATTTTTGTTTAATTCGCTTCTACTTATTTTTGAGTTTCCTTTGTATGTGTTGCCTGCCTTTCTCACATGTGTGACTTCCATTCAGTAAACATTGATTCCTCTTTCTCTCTTCTTTTGACTGTTTTATATAAGGAACGACAAAGCTCTTAATTAATTACTGGCCAAATCTCAGATCATAATACGTTTAAATGTGTATTTTTTACATTTGTATGTTAATGATTTACATCATTTGTAACAGTTTTTGAGTCAGAGAGTTGAAGAATGGAGCACAGATGGTGACAATGTACTGTATCTATATTATTTTTTGTCAGTGGTCAAATAACAATACACTAACCAGTAATTCACATCACACCAGAAGTGAGATGTCCAAGGAGCATGCCAGCCCTCTCCTGTCCATTTCACAAGCTCTGCCTTATTGAAAGTTACAAGCAGGAATAAAATCAACCACCTTATTTTAAGAAGTTCTTGATATTTTGTTTTTACCTGAGCTGTTAGAAGCACTGTATTGTATCTTACTCATCATTTAGTATTTTTTTTAACTGTTTCATTATCTATTTCATACCACACATACAAATAAATGTCAACAGACTGAAAAAAGGATTAGGTACATTTTCACCCTCTGTATATTCCTGCTTGTAATTTTTCTGTAGTGTAGAGCACGTAAAATGGATTAACTGTCACCATTTGTCTGTATATATAGATATTTTTTTTCTTCCTTGCTCCTTATTTCCAGGGTAGCTTGGCAGAGTCAAAGTAAATGAGCTTAAAAAGAGTGCTGAAGACTTTGCAGATTTTTTTTTAACATTCAGAAGTAGTTGTGGAAAATCAAAAGTGCTGAACTTTTTGATATTGACATTTCCATATTGATTTCTTTTATTAAATACATGTGTTGCCCAGCCCTAATACATTGCAGGCATTTAAGTGATGCAGATATTTTTAACGCAAGAATTTGTTTAAGATGAGACTTAGAATTGCTCAGTCTGTAGATCAGTATTGTATGTTTGAGAATCGTTTTAAATTTATGGCAGTTTAGTTTAAATAGGCTTTGTCTGAGAAAAGATTATAGTCCAGGTGTCCTGAGTACTTGCTGTTTAATTAGTGTTAATTTTATGACATTTTATCTTAGAGGTGTAAAATATGGAGGTTTTGAATTTGCATTAAGTAATTAAATATTTGCAGTCCAAGTACATATATTAAAATATAGTTTAAATAAAAAAATAGTTTAATTAATAGTTCATTGCTGGGATTGGCTCCAGCAGACCCCCGTGACCCTGTGTTCGGATTCAACGGGTTGGAAAATGGATGGATGGATTATTGTGAATTTGAACATTTATTAAAATTTTCATATGGTGGAAGGGGATGTAGTGGGAGACAATTTTTACAGCACTTTGTGTTGTTCAGTATAGCCCTGTGGGTGCCGTGAAAGTCATCCGCACTGACTTAAGAGAGAGGGCCAAAGAGCACAGAAACTTTTCACTTTGGAAGTGCTGATTTTCACACTTTTAACATGAGAATCAGCATTTCATGGAGCTGTGTGGTTTGCAAACTTGATCAAATATGAATTGCATTACAAAGTGTGTTTCTTTTCCAAAATGTCTTCTTTGCAGCATAAGCTCACCTGCAGGCAGAGGACTCTGTGGTGCTCTGTCACAAACTGTACTTGAGACAACTGCAGTATATTAAACAATAATTCTTCAAAATTGTTTTGTTTGTTTGTTGAATGTGATTTATGTATAATGTAATCACTGGAGCAAATACGTAAAAATTACTTAATGTATTTTTTTAGGTTTATATCACTGAAAAGTGGTTTTCTTTAAGATGCAAAAGGTGATAGTTGGAGTTGCAATTTGCCATCCTGTCATAAATATGTCTAATGGTGAATATGCAGCTCTGTCCAAAGCAAAGCTACTAAGTGCATTTAACAGACTAGTTAGTTGTATATACAGTAGCTAGATTGTATTAAAAGATATTATTTTCCTTCAGTTCACTCACAAATGATAAAGATTGCATCTGACAATATTTGGCAGACTATTAATCTTATCTTAAAAAAAAAAATACAGTTGTCCTAACTTTTGTCCCAGTGCTACTCGCTGCCATAAATTTCACTCATCTTCATATTGCTAAATTAACAATTGTTGAATGGCTGAATGTGAGTAAGTTACTTAGGGTATCTGTGTTATAGTTCCAGAGCATTTCCTCTTCAGGCGTTCATGCACTGAAACAGTGTTGCTGTGCAACACCAACTGTTTTTTTTTTACATACTGACAAATGGTTGTGTGTTCACTATTTGTAGTGAAATACTCCCTCACAGTGGAGACTTTTGGACGATATTTTGAGACCTTCCTCTGGAGAGTATGTTAGAGCTGCTGCCATGATTAGCCTTCTCAAAAAACTGTGGAGAGCATTGTAGTATGCAGGTGTGAAATTTGGGGAGAGGTTTTTGCTTCAACTGCATGTCTCGGTAGTTTGTTCCAGAGTCCAACAACTCTTTACGTAAAGAAGTTCTTCCTGGCTTCAGTTTTAAATGCACTTCCCCTTAATTTTCACTGCTTTCCTCTAATATTTAATTCACACTTAGCCCCAAAGAATTTTGCTGGATCTACTTTATCATTGCCTTTGAGGATTTTAAATACCTGGATTATACAGTATCTCCATGCAATATCCAGAATTAAATTATTTTTTTGGTGAATACTAATCTGTGACATTAAATAATCCTGGCAGCCCTAATGTGAACTGTTTTGAGACTTTTGGAGAGCTGATAAAATGTTAAGTGACATACAAGGCTATTCAGCTGGAGTAATATGCACTGATTCAGATTGATTTTAAATTGTGAGATTTTATGGAACTCTTTTAATGCATTATTTACATAAAGAAGTGATGGGTTTAAATGAGTGTAATGTGTAGCATCATATCATAAGTTTAGAGATAGGCATTTTGTTTAAGACTTTCCCGTATAATATCATGAATCTATGGGTGTTTATGCAAAATTAGATCACAGAGTTCAATATCTATGGCAAATAAAAATTAATGACAATTGACAACCTTGTGTAGTTTTACATTCAACATGTTGACTTTATTCTCGACATATAGTTTGTTTTTTTCTTCCCTGTGTCCGTGTTTTTTTTTTTTTTTCCTTCACCGTGGCCCTAATACGATTCCGTAGGGCTATAACACAAATAGCATTATAAATGCAAGTTGCAGTTTTATTATTTATTTATTAGCTTAGCTTGAAGCAAGGTCCATATTAATGCAGTTTGCCTAAATGATGGTTCAGTTGGTAAAGATGTCATCACCAAGTTGCACTTGTTTTGTTTTATTTTAATTTGGTGAATACTGTGTAATGCACCTGGGCTTGAAGTCTTGAAGTAATAGTTCAACTATCAGTGATAATACTATTATTTATTTTATTGTTATTATTTATAAGTTTAAATATTATGCAGTTTTTTATGGTAAAGTTGTTTAAAAAGTCACTTTGTGTCAGTGGACAAAGATTGTTAACATTAACAGAAAGTGTAGTTGGTTTACAAAAAATATTTACTATTTATTCCTTTACTAAGACATGTTCAGTGCAATACAACTTTTGATAAGCACCTCTGGATACTCGTAAATGCCTCTTTGGATGGTTGAAAATATGTTGTCAAAATTATTTAAGTTTTTGCAAAACACTTTGAGACATGTGAAAAGTGCATGCGTTTCTTGCTTGTTAATGCTTTTATTCTGAAGCTGATATTTTAATTTGATCCATATAACACAAAACCTATTATATATTACTGTTTTTTCTTCAGATGTTTATTAGTTCAAATTACTATTATTGTTAACTGATCGTTTACCACTAAAACTCAAGAAGTAATGTTGATAGGTGAAATTTGGCAAAGTATTTTACGCAGGAAATTTATGGATTTAGGTGGTGACATTGTTCACAGAATGTTTCCCTGAAAAACTGCTTTGTGGGCGGCACCCCGTTAGTGCTCTGTGATGCTTTGTGAGGTCAGCTTAACATCACAGTGTTATAGCAGTCATGTTAGATGAGGATATTAGTTCCTCATCTGTACTACACATGCTTAGAACTTTTATTGTATGTGTACAGTAACACTTAATGAAACTGCTCGATCTGCTTCACGTATGCATAAATAATTTGTGATGTATACACTGTGGCCTGCAGGGGATGCACCAGCTCCCCAAACATGACACAAGGAGACACAGCTTGTAGGGGATATCTTCCCAATAGTTTCCCACCTGCACAACCATCACAGTACAGCACAAATAAAGCAGCACACAGCCCATTTCTTTGCTGCCTTCTCTCTGTCTCTGAATCTCCTATTCCATTCATCCTCCAGAAAGCTTTTTCCTCTACCTCCTGACTCTGGCCACTGGAGCAGTGGCAGCTGGCTCCTTTTGTCCTACACCCTGGAACACTTCCAGTGGATTGTTAGCATGGTTCTGAAGCACTTTAAAGTGAGGCAGAAACCCAATGAAATAGGGCTCCGCACTCCCTGGCGGCACCTATGGAACCCAATAGGGCTCTGCTGAACTCCAAATCCCATGGAGTCCTGTGGGAATCCAAGGCACCGCTGCAACCCGGGGGTACTGCCATCCAGCGCTTCAGGGGAGGTAATACCATGTGCATGTTTTCATCCCCTATGGCCTTATGTATAAACAGTGCGCAGCACAAAAATGTTGCATATGCCTGTTTCCATTCTTACTATGAGATGTATTAAAGCTAAACTTGGTGTAAAGCCATGCACATTCTCACGCAAGCCTTACCCTGTACCTGCGCAAGTTTCTACTTGGTTTTGCAAACTGGCGGCACCCAGCGTCAAAGCAGTTCTATTGTTCTTGCGTGGTTTCCCATTCTTTTTTAGATTCACATCCCTGATGCAGCTTTATCAAATACATTGAAATTAACTGCTTGTTTATAAATTTAAGGGATCTGATTGTAATCAACCTGTAACAGTATAATGGTCCATGGAGTGGCCAAATTATTCCAAATATAACAGCTGCTTTAGCGTTGTTACTCTCCTTACACCACTCACTGCCTCAGCTGTGCACATTTCTACCATTCGGCAAACACTTCAGAGCCTTTCCTGCACAAACCTCAATTCAGAAACGGCTTCATCCCAAGAGCTATACACACACTCAATCCGTCCATCAAGTGCTCCCATTAGAGCTGTTTGTACTTAGAATTACAATTACCTCACTGTAAACTTGCACTACAGTTGTAATATTACACAACCTGAGCCACTTTATGAACCATTTGCACTATCTGCACTATAAGTACATGTAAATTGCACTTATGCTTTCATATTGTATATTTTTAATTTATTATTGTTATTGTTATTATTGTTGTTGTTTAATCATTTTATAGAAAAATAAGTTTAGGGAGGATTTGCATTTTGAATCTCATAGTATTATACTATAAAAATAAAGGAATTCAATAGAAGAGAATGCATATTTACAGATGGTGATGACTGGCTTCTAAGTTCATTTAGATTTTCAAGAACTATCTTCTTGGAGCTCTTTATATCATTTTTAAGATGAAATGCATTAAAGTATGTATATTACATTATACAGATACATTTCTAAGTTCATTAAAATAGTGTATACTGTTAATAATTAAATGTGTGAACACAGTGGCGCAGCAGTAGTAATGAGATGGCGCCCCATCTGGGGATTGTTCCTGCCTCACGCTGCATGCTTGCTGGGACTGGTGCGACCCTGGAAGGATAGATGGATGGAATAATTAAACATATACTATGAAGATATTTCAATGTTCCCTAAAGGTTTTGAAGAATCAGCATTCTAATCTTATAGATGGCTTGACATTTATTACAGGGCTTATGTGGTGATTTATGATGTGGAGAAACAAAAGGAAGGACAGGAATTGGGGGGTTGGTATGTTTCAAACAGGCAGTACTGCTACATTTAATTATTTCATTGAGTGTCATGCACATCCCAGCAAGCATCTTGTGGGAGGCAGGAGCAATCTCTGGATGGAGTGGCAGCTCATCGCTACCCCTGAGCCACCGTGCCCCCATGTTTAATACATGCTTTAATTCATTTCACATTTAAGGTGTATGTTAGCTGATCACAATGAGAATATTATGAAAATACTGTTATGCTTCCCACTATGTAATGCAGATTGGGTGACAACAAGAACATCCCCTAGACTATATAATGCTTATTCCTTGCATCACAGGCTCTGTGGTTGTTAGATAGTCATAGTGATAGGCACTCTGGAGGTGTAAAGTGGGGTAAAGAACTCAGACTATTTTATCTTGGGAAGTCACTGTGGCACAGTGGTTAGCACTGTAGCCTCACAGCTTGAGTCACATTTTTGGCCACAGTAATCAGTCCAGCATAGTTGGCAAACATTTCTCTAGACCTAACACTTAAAAGACCTTTGCATGATTGTGAACCAATCAAAACTAGTTCATTTTCTCCTTCCCCATTGACATAAATGTACTTTTCAGAAATTTCCATTTTCTGCATTTTTACAGAGCTTGAGGCAAAGTGAATTCAAGAAAGTTTACTAGTCAGTCGTAAGAACACTAACACCTGTGCTTTATGCTTATTTACTTAAGAATGGTCATGCTCCTTTTTTGTTAGGCTAGGAGGGACGGAAAACACACACAGACATTAGCATTCTATTATATAGTGTGGAATGGCAGTTAAAATCTATTGCTAGCTTCTATATGAAAATCTGCATGTTCTCTGTATGGCTAGGTATTATTATAACAGATAAATAAGCGTGCTTACATAGAGTAGGGCTGCTAGAGTGGAATGCAGTTCTTGGCTACTTTATCGTCCAACTAAGATGCCAAACGTATGACAAGTTTTCTGATAAGCTTAATTAAAAATATAAGCAAAGACTAGAATTTCTACTTTCCTTTGTAATCAACAAATTGTGTAAGAATGTTCTGTGACCTTTAGATGAAACTGGGCTTATTTTTCCTAACCGCTGCATTGAAGATCTCTGTTATAAAAATGCAACTTCCCCCCTATGAGGGGGCTTTTTGCACTTAGTCTCTGTAAGGCAAAAACCCTCTACTCACCAAGAAAAGAAAGAATAAAAAGAATTCTGCTTGTTTGAATTGGTGTCTGCCTGCTGTTGTCTCGAACCTTCGTCCACAATAGACAGATGGAGATGTGTGTATGTATGTATGTGTGTGTGTGTGTGTGTGTGTATATATATATATATATATATATATATATATATATATATATA
>JANRMT010061414.1:29044584-29059336 GCA_026402145.1 Polypterus bichir lapradei
TATATATATATATATATATATACAGATATAAATAAATAAAATAAATGACATCTATTAAATCAACTGTGTTAAGTAATACTTGGGTCATTCATAAACTGTATTTTTCTGGTCTTAAAGGCTTTTTTTCTCCTAATCTCAACCTTGAAATGTAAAATGGAAAGGTAAAAATCATAATTCCTAGCTCTAAAGTTTCCCACAGCATATGAATACAGCATTATTTCTGAAATACCATAATGATGCATACATAATTGTGGAAGGAGATCTTTGAGGAAGATTGGAGTAGTTCAATCAATCAGTCTTTATTCAGTCACTGATGAGTACATAGGATTCATGCTTTGCAAAGCAGAAGAGCGAAGTTCTGCTTTTCAGCTTTTTATATTTTCTCCCTCCCCTTTCTTATAAAAAAAAAAAAAGCATAATATCATTTACCCAAATATTTCATCTTGTATTGCGCAGATTGGCCAACAATTTCTATTTTGTGTACGTGTCAGAGGAGCCCTAAAGAAGGAAAGGCCATCTTTCCTGTGTCTACCGGACACGTTTATAATAAAAAAGAAGTTGTCCTAGGTCAGCTTACTGCAACCTTTCTTATGAGGGACACCTGTATGAATAACCTGCCATTATAGCAAAACAGATTTGTCAGCTTTAAACCCTCAGTAGCTTGCAAGCAATTAATTTTTTTTTCACACAGTACATGAAAAATAAGTTGTAAATTAACCCCAAGGGCAATTTTGCAATAATTAGCCAAAATATAAATAATCAACCAGAATATGATTGATATTTTTTATTATCATTTATCTTGTAAAATGTGTTCTTGATTTACAGAGATATTCATTAATATAATCTACCACATGGTACTGTATGTGGTGCAATAACATGAGATTTGTAACTCTTTTATCTTGAGATGGAGTCAAGTCATAAATTATCAATAAGCAATAAATTCAAGTCATATTTTAAATTTTGGCAAATAAGTAACAAGTCAGAAAACTTTGTGAAATGTACCTTTTTAACCTATTTTTATAACTATTTTCCTTTTGTCTATTGCTGACAAAAAGGATCAATGGATTACAAGTGTGAAGTTCGATCACTGTGAATGACTTGAGTGTGGACAATCCTAACTAAGTTGTAACGAACAAATATCAAACAAATTCATTCAGGGGCGAGTTGTTACTTTGACCTCTTTCTGTGCTTTACTTGTGTGTGTGTGTGTGTGTGTGTGTCCTCTTGTGGCATGTCTAATGCTTTATACATAAGAGTTTTACCATCTGATCAGCCTGGTGGCAATATTAAATTTTTTGTGTATATATTTAATTTATATAATGATTTTTCCCACAATCATTAAATGAAGTAAATACATTCCGTTGCTTATTATGTATTATGTTGCAGGTGTGCTGATATGTGGGTTGTATTGCTCTTTGGTTGCTGGGTTCCCATTCTTTCCCTTTCTTTCTTCCCTTATCTCCACATTAACACATTCCAACATAGAAAATGTCTCATTGCAAACAAGCATAGCTGCAAAATTAGACCACAGAGTCTTTAAAACTTTTTAAGGACGTAGAAATACACGTCTAATTATCAGCAGCCTAAATTATTCAAATGAATTGAACAATTTACCATGAATGCTTTATTGCATTTCAACATGACAATGTAAACTCAATTATAAATCTTAGTCTTAAAAATGTTTAGAAATATGTAATGCTGTATTAAGCAGTTAAAATATGGTGTTTCTGGTAGATTGCATTTTCAATGTACATTGTTGTGTTTGCTCCTTGCTTCTAAATAATAGTTTATTTTGAAACTAAGCCCTACTATTCTAGTGATTGCTACTAGCAGTTGAGGTGATACAAAGAATTAGGTTCAACCCACCTACCACAGATGACTACTCTAAAAGAATATTCAACGTATAAGCCACTGCATTTTAACTACTTGTTAAACATCTTAAGCAACCCTTTTTTGAAGGATCTGTGTGTTCTTCTGTGCGGTTAGTTGCCTTGGTAGGCAAATCATCTTTGGTAGAACTAAAATTGGCTCAGATAAGCCTGGTATCTTAATTTAAAGGAGGCATAATCTCTAAGCACGCCTTGTGGAATACACCTCAGGTGACACAACTACAAGCATAAACGTGCTTAATTTGTACCATAGCTTTTTGCTCCATCTTGTGGATAGAAAAGAAATAACATTTTATGGCAATTAAAGGCAGACTTCAGCCACAGTCCCATGACAGATGGGAGCTCATACATCCTGGTCTTGTGTAACTGGCGCTATATATAGTAGCGCTCAACAATTCATCTGGCTTGAATGTGTATGTGTTTTACTGCATAGCAAGATGTAAGAAGTCGTCATCTGAATAGGGGAGTACTGTGTGTATCTGAGGAGGTGGCTTGCTAGCCATGCCTTCTTTGCATCTTTTTCCATTATTCTTGTCATTGTTTTTTTTTTTTTTTTGATTTTTTTTTTGTGCAGGGTAGCTACCCTTTTTCACTTGCTGGAAGCCTCACTTCTCTGTGTGATTACAGCCTCACCTTGTACAGTGGCACTGTATTGTTAAGTGTTCTTTTGGATTAATTTTTTTTTTATTTATACAATGTCATCAAATTTCAGTCAAATTTTTGACATTTGGCATATTTAGTTTTTTTTTCTGTTGTAGGGAGGGTTTTACCACTAAATATTGAAAATCAAAAATTGAAATGCCCTTTCTTAGTGGATATTTACTGGCATAGATATACCTTTTATCTAGGTGGGAAATAAAGTTCTTGTTGTTGAATAAGTCACAGGCAGTCAACTTTGCATTGATATTTGCAGTTTATTTCTTAAAACATGCAATGTACAGTTGTTTTACTTTATAGTTAATGATGCACTCCAGTGACTTTTTATACGGTGTCTTCCTTAATGCAGTAGCAGTTACTTAGAAATTGTGTGCGTAAAGCATTTTTTAACAGCGGGTAAGAGAGAGAGGTCTTTGTGAATTGCTCTTCTGTAATTGAGGCTGACTTCAGCAGTTTTGAGCAGCAATTAACATGGTGTATCAAGGACACTTTTGCGAAGCTCAGCATAATTGTAATCTGTTGTAAAATCCAGTTTTAACATGCTGTGTTCTCAGTGGCATGTTTACTGTGCATTTCTTTTACATCAGTCACTTATGTGTACAGTACTGTTAAGAAATCATTTTTTTAAGATTTACCAACATTTTTGGTGGTATTTTTTGCCTTTTGGATACTATAACGGTATATTGGACAGCTTTGATGCTTATTTGACCTAGTGCTGTTTTTGGGGTTTCAGATTATTTGTCACCTTTTCCACCCCATATCCTGGGTTGGCTGGTAACTAACTAATCTGAAGTGTGGGTGTGAGTGTTTAGGTTCCTTTCTTTCTTGGTGCTGGGACTGGCCCACACTGTGCATGAAGAAATGGAAAAAAAGATCAGAGGGAAAAAGTAAAAGTGGATATAAAAAATATGGAGACCTTTTTTAAAATTTTAATTTTACGATATAAACTCTTGAATATTCAGTTCCCTTTTTTTAAGAGGTGGTTTTACAACATTCCAATGTTGAATGATGTACACGAACTCTTAAGGGATTGTATCAGACTTTGGGCTATGGGGAACTATTCTGGATAAAATTAAATTAATGTGTATGCAAATAAATAAAAGTAGCATGAAATATGAGAATAAATACATAACCACAGATGAGCCTGCTATTTCTCAGGATTTAGAACAGACAAGGAATAAACAAAAATGCCCTCTTTCACTGCACTTGCATGTTGGCGTCTCAAAACCAGTCATTATATATGTAATGCATTTAAAAGAGGCGCATATTAAAGCTAGTCAAATATGAAGGAAATATTTAGGATAATAAAATAAATAGGCAAATAACTAAAAGCAAATAACTGGAAATGTGGCAGTAAATAACAACAGCATAAATAATCAACTGTGTGATGAAATGGTTTTATCACTGATTTCTTTATGAATTTAGTTATTTTTCATTTATTTATTTCAGTGACATTGCATGAGTAACTAGCATTGTCCAAAAACATATGGCAACGTTGGCTTAGATGGAAAAGATTAAATGGACTATGAGCAGGATAATGACTTTGTTTAAAGAAACAAAACTGGATAAAAACCTGATGTCCATTGAGTGTAATACTGTATTATATAATAATAATAAAAAAAAAAAAAGCTGATTGAGCACTTGGAGGTAATCTACCAGTGAAATGAGTAAATGCCACATCACTGAGTAAAGTTAGTGAGGCTGAGGATACATTCTTTGGACACAAAACAGGAAGACAGGGCATAAAAGTTTGTATAAATGGAAGACCTGTTCATAGTTTAATGGTTGAATTAAGTTTCATGGAAGGTGTTATTTATTTATTTTTAAATATTACTAATTTTAAACGATAACTTGCTGTGTTCACAACCCCTGTTTGACAATGCTGGATTAGTGAACTATTCCGTACATTTATCGAATGCTTAGCATAATATAGATACTTTTTTATTTTTTTTATTTTCTTGCATTAACAAATTTCTTGGTAAATACAAGCCAGTTGAAGGTAATGTGTAAGAATGGCCAGACCTCACTGAATGTTTCTCGGCCCTGTATCTTCAACTGTGTGTTTAGAGGTCTGCAGTCTAAAGCTGTCCATTTTGCTATAAAATAGTGGTAGTTACTGTTTTAGATTTTCATTCATTGACATAAGTCGAGTTGTACACAAATGGATTGTAGTCTGTTGCAGATTTTGCTGCCTAACCTTAGCGAGGACATTGTGATGTTTAAATTTACCCACACAATGACAGGTGACAGAGGATGAGTTTACTTGAAGTCAAGGCTTCCCAAAATATTGTACCATGTCTTCAGGGTCCTACTAATACAAAGCCAATGCTGTGAAGCAGAACATGATCTTGAATCTTGGTTACAACTCACAGTAGTCACATTGTATTTTCCTCCATGTTGTACTTTATGTGTAGCTTCTATGTGACAAATACAGTTTGATTTTGTATAATAATAGACTTGTCAATCAAAGTAGATGCTTATCTACAGCAGACTATTGGCAGATATGTGGTTAAATGTCACAAGGTATCTCTAGTCCAGGTTTTCTCTGCCTTTTTTCTTGGCATAGCACCTCCAGCATTTGAAGTATTTTTTGAAATACCTCCATTTTCTTTAAGTCTTAACTTTTTAAGTAATGAATTATTACTACTCACTAAAAGTGAGTTTTTTATAATGTTGTGTATGTCTTAGTCGTTCTTATGTATATCCAATTCTTTTTTTATTGAATTCTTTTTCATTTGAGTTTATTAGCATGGCTTGATAATGAATGAAAATTACAAAGCCTAAAATTTCCATATTTTTAGTTTTATACAAATTACACAGTTACATATGAATACAGATCAAAAAAATCTGAAAAAAACTCAAGTTACATGTAACTAAAGGTCAAATAAACAGGAAAATAACTTTTCTTTGTTCTTCAATGAATATTACTGTGCCGTAGTTTGTCATTCTCCTTTATTTCTTTAAATTGCTTATTTGTTATATAGTCAGGCAGGGTGGAGTAGTGATTAAAGCTTTGGACTATTAAGGTTCTGATTGTATGCTCTAAACCAGGGGTTCTCAAACTCGGTCCTGGGGGCCCACTGTGGCTGCAGGTTTTTGTTCCAACCAGCCTCTGTTTTTGATTGGACTCCTGTGCTAATTAAGTGAACTGTTGTTTCCCAGATTCCCTGTTTTGGGGAAAAATATACAAATTAGAAAACTAAGTTTGGTAAAAAAAAAAAAAAAAAAAAAGTAGTAAAATGTACTAAGCACTTATATGTATTTGTTTCTTTTTAACAGTTTTTTCATCTTGATTGTCATTCTAGGTGTTCTTATTGTTTAATTAATCCGTTATTTACTACTTTGTGGGGCTGGCGCAAAATTAGTTGCAGCCTTTCACGATCGAGTGTTGTTTGCTTGGGTTTCTGCTCTGCTTGTTTTTAATTGTCATTATTAAGATTCAATGAAGGGAGCAAACTGCACAGAGAAAGGGTGAGATATAATAAAAAGAGAGTTGAGCATTTAAATTCATAGCAAAAACAGAAATATTTATAAGAAATGTTTCTTATAAATGTAAAAATCATGCTGCTGTGCTTTTCTGAATGTAGAATAAAATATAAATAAAACCAGCTAATTAAAAGAGATCAGTGCTATCAGGTGTTGTCACTGATTAGGAATCTGGTTGGAACAAAAACCTGCAGCCACAGTGGTCCCCCAGGACCGAGTTTAAGAACCCCTGCTCTAAACAACCTGCTGCTGACACTGTATGACCATAAAAAAGTCACTTCACCTGCCTGTGCTCCAACTGGAAAAAGAAAAAAAATGTATATAAATAATTGTATCTCGAGTTTTGCAAGTCTCCTTGGGGGGAAAAAAGTGCTAGCATTTATGTATTTATTTTTAATAATGGCAGCCTCCTTGGAGTTGGGGTTCCCGGTTTGAAAACCATCAGCCTAGATAGCAAGGGGTATTGATTAATACAATTACAAAAAATATTCCTTTTAAAAATTAATCATGTGTTAACAAGTTAACTTTAAAAGCCTTAATTTTAACCCATACAATTTAAAATAATTAGGAATTTGCCAGCAATTATTTTATATAACAGCTCCTTGTGTATAAGGCTAAGGTAGTTAACATATAAATGGGCTTTGATTAAAATAAAAAATAAACAAAAAAACAGTGTTTTACACAGTGTAAAATTACTCACAGATAAAAGATTAAGGGTTTTGAATCCCAAAAGGGGAATTCTCCTTTTGATGTTCTTCATGAGCACACTGTCTACAGCCACTAAGACACATGTGAATTCTTTCTTTGAGACTGATAGCTGGTCTCATTTTTTTTTTTCTTCTTTTGATTATGGTAATTAGACTGTTTAGTTTGGAGGCTCCCCTTGAAGATGCCAATGAGTGGTATCTGAGTGGAGTTAAAATTCTTCCTCCATGGTAACGACTTCAGACCTAAAGAGACGAATAGACAGATATCTTGTTTATCCGATCTTCATATTGCCTCTTCGTTTGTTATTAATTTGGTCTCCATAAGGACAGTAAAATAGTCACAGTCTTAATAACAAATATTACTCTACACAAGATTCCCTTCCCTCTGCAATCCAAACTCTAATCCTATCTTTATGCTGAAGAATGAAAATTACACTTCGTTTCCCCAGTGAGTCTAATGGAATGCTTTGGTTAGGCTTCAATTCACTTATTTATACCTAGCCCCTCCACCTTTTCAGTAAAGTGAGGATCATTACAGATACACAAGCCCAAGCGTTAAGCATTTAATCAGTTGCAGTTTGTAATAAATCACTCCGGTAACGTTTAGTTACTCTCTTCTTACCTAATTCTCTTTTAACAGGTGTTACACCCAGACACAATGTAAGGAAGCAGGTGTGGACAGGGTAATAGTCCATTACATGGCCCACTTATGCACATCTCCACATTTGCACTCACATAATACCGATATGGAATCACCGGTCAACCTAAACAGCATGTTTTTAGAGATGTGGTATGGAAATCCATGGAAATGTGGTGGAAGTGTGCAAAGTTCATACAGATAACTGAGTAAGAGATTCTAACCAAGAGTGCTACACTTTAGGCACAATATCACCCTGCATGATGATTTGATCAGTTACATTTTTAAGGATAACACAAAATGTAAAATGCTGATAAATTTATTGTAGAGTTGTGATAAAAGGTCTGGTACCATTATCTCTAGAGTACCTGAAATGCCTCATCGTTGAGAGAGCTAATCAGAGATGCACCCATTGTCATGTTATTTTCAATAGTTGTTGTTGTTTGTTTTTTTTTTTTTTCCTTTGTTTAGTAGATGCGTTTGCCCAATATTTATTTGCAATTTCAGAAGAAAAAAGCCTTTGATCCTATGACAGTTTTGCTGCTTGTTACATTTAAAAGATATTTGTTGAGTTAACTGGCCACTATAAATTGACCATGTCTAAGAAAGTATAAGTGTTCCAAGTGTGCTCTATGATGGACTAGCATGCCAGTTCCTGTGTTGCGATCAATGATAATGGAGTTGAATTCAGGCTTGTAATCCTGGTAAGAAGCAGGGTTATAAAATGGATTGATAGATGAATGGTTACTTGTATGAAAGGGAAAGTGTTGCACTTACTATAGGTGGTGATAGTACTGATACAGTCACTGGAATTGGGTGAAACTATAATTATTTCAGTTTCAGTTAGTGGCAAACCTAACATTCAACCTGAAAATGCAGTAGTTACGTTTTTCTAGAATATTGCTTCTAGTGTCTAGTGATGTTCAGGCTTTGATTAATTTTTTTGATTTGTAATAACTGTAGTGTTTCCTGCTTGATTGGGTTTGGAGGAATTTACCTTTTTTAAGATAATTTTACATTTAGCTTGATTTGAATTTTGCATCACTTTAGGCTAATTACTTTTTAAATCAAATCATTTTCTTTGTTTGCATTTAACATTGTAGTAAAGAGTGAACCGAGAATTTAAACACTGATCAGATGCCAGTGTTAATTTTCAGAAATTGCTATTTAAAGCTTTGTACAACTGGTCAGTTGTTAATATATGACAAGTCATTGAATGATTAATTGGATTTTGCAGCCTTTTCTGTTGATATAATATCTTGTCCGCTGAAAACTGTAATTAAGTTATTTTTTTTCTGTTTTAGCTGAATCTTCCAAGGTGTATACAGTAGGAAGTGTTAATGGGGATTATAACTTTCGTTCCACTGAACAGTTTGCTTTAAAGTCTTAATGCTCTGCAGTTGCCCAGTTTTGCTTTTATGTAATTATTGCTCTAAAATGATGTACATCTTTAAATTTTAGGTATGACTATATTGTTGTTGATGTCAAGGGATACATACACACTTCATTTAAATTACAGGGTCTGTTATACAATGCACCAGGCTCATCTGTGCTTGTTGTGCATGAGAACTTTCATTTAAAGATCAAAACATGTTTGATTCTGTCATGGCTGCCATCTCTATCAACGGCCTTCAGAATAGTGGATAGCAAATTAAACATTTATTCCTACTGCTTTTGGAAAGCTAGTATCTAGTGGAATATTCATACTTTATTTTTATGAAGTTGCTTTTTGTTTTAAGTTTGTTGGAAACCAGAGCAATAGATATAAAGATGAGATTCCAGTCCAGTTCTAGGCATGTACACACATGCTTATTCACGATGGCCTGGTTTAGAGTCTTCAAAAAATTGTGGTAATGTATTTTGAGACTTGGGAGGGTGGGGAATACAACACTTAGAAAAATTCTATAGTTCACCAAGAAGACTAGACACTTGCCGATATTGATCTGGGGTCCACACTTCAAGAGGCAACAATGGTACCCAGTGCTGTTGTTTCTGGTTTTATTTATAGTATACAAAAATAAATTGTAAATAATTGTCAAGAAGCTTGCATTAGGATTTTCAGTGAAGTATTTATTGGGCTGTGGTCTGATGAATGGATACCTATTTAATAATACTGTACTCCAAATTTTTAAAATCCAGTTGCAAATGCTTGTGTCAGACTCTGAAAAAACTGCATTTCTCTTCATCCTTAGTAAATTATTTCATAATATATTCTGATGCATAAGTGGGTTGGGAACATGGATGGATGGAATATTCAGATTTAACAGTGAAACTATCCAATTTGATTTTCATTCAATATTTGGTTTTGGGGAAAAAACTAGTGAATTTAGGAAAAACTAGTACCAACTCTATTACTTGCTCTGCAGACTATCTGAACCTGGTTGTTTTGAGACAGTTTACCTTTAAATAATTACATGGTTACTTCCTGCATTGTACCTGTTCCCAGAATATGTGTTAGTTTTCATTTAATATCTGTGTGTTTGTTGAAATATATTTGTATATGTGTACAGTTCTCATAGTTTTTGAAAGACAGCTGTGCCTTGTAGGAGATAAAGGGCATTGTCTATTCTACTGGGCTTTAGTGGCACCCCAGTCCCATTTAAGAAAGCATATGTAACAGGGTTTCAGACATCCAGCTCCACAAATTCCAGCTTGCATTCTAAACTAAGGGATTGAACTCAAGCTTGAACCAAGATCTGCCTGGATTTCATCTGATAAGAAATTCATTAATCAGAGTTGCACTGATTGCCTCTCTACAGACCTCTTGAGGCAGAAGGTGCGAAATGGACTCAAGCAAGGACAAAGACCTATAACTCAAGAGATGACAACTAAGATGGACAGAAAAACTTGCCTATTAAAATACAGGTATACTGATTTTGTAACTGGAAGTGACTTTAATCCAGTCAGGAGAAGGTTCAACCTTCATTTAAAACCACACGCATCCCATCTCTTAAAGTAGTGTGAGGAAACAAAAGAATGGCAAGGGTGAGAAGTTAAAGGATTCTCTAATGGAAGGGAAACTCTCCAAAATGACTAAAAACATCAGAACCTTGATCTCTGAACCAAAAAGCTAAGTATCCTATTTCTTGGAGAGCCGAATTTGACAAACCTTTATCTTTGTGAACCAGAAGCTGAAACCCAGTCTGCCAAGCCAAACCTGTGTGTCAGTTGTCTGATGATGTTGAGAAGCCATGACTTCAAGAATGGAACTTTAGCATCTAATCTCTTGGGCCAGAATGAGTAATACCTTTCCTCTTAAAGTGTCAAAAGACAGCATAAGGCAAACTGAGGAGGCAGTAGCACAGCACTGACGAGGATCATACAGCAAAGAGAGAGAGTATGAAGAATTTTACATTTGAACCCAGAGCAGCAACAAAGTAACAACTGCACATGACATTGGACATCATCCATAAAGTGTTGTAAAACTATTTATCTGTCCCAAGGTAAAGTAGAACTCAAATTGCCAGTAAACAGCCAGCCTATGTGATATGTTTGTCAATCTGCATCCAGTTTTTTATGTTGTCATATATATGCAGTTATCATATTTCTACAATCCTTGTGTTTATCAATAAATTGTATTATTCTGTTCCTTAAAAAGAATGCACCATAGTTACCTTGATACAAGTCTAAAGCCCAGAGACCTACTTTCTACAACAGGGAAAGGTAAGGTACTGTATATCAAGTAGGAGCCATTCAGAATTATTTGATTAATCACTGGTATTGCCAATGGCAAAACTGATGATTAATTAACCAAGCTAAAATTTCTTTTTCATATTCCATATTATTATGGCATCTTCCTTGGTGGCCATGATATTGATTAATAATCATGAAAAATTCCTATAGCCTTATTAATAAAATTGATACTAACAAATGTTAAATTCCAAAGCATTGGTGGTCTATAAAGTATAAACATATTGTGAAAAATTCTATATTAATATAGGTAAATATGTTGTAACTTTGGGTCTTTTCATAACTAGGACTGCAGGTCATTTTAGGTCATTTAAAATAGGAAAAGGGCCTAAGACAGGCTGGGAAGTTTGCTGGCAATGGCGGCTCCAATTAACAGAGAACATGAAGGCAAGAACTTATTGTAAGGCCTACAGTTTACTTTAGTCTTCACTTTTTTGTTTTATTTTATATAAGTATTTTTTATTTCTTTTATGCCTTATGGTTTCTTTGTTTTGTGGGGGTTTTGGGGATGACATACAAATGCCACATTACACAATGAAGACCCGTGCATAAATTTTATAATATAGTCGTCGACCGAAGGAACACACTAGTGACAGGAAATGATGTTGCCCCTTTTAATATTTATATCCTTTAAAATTTAAGTTCTGGAACTGAAACAGGCAGTCAATGGTGTGTCAAACAAGGCAAAACAAAAACAATGGAACCAAAGAAATAAACAAGAGGTTTCAATCTTCTCTTGGGTGTGTCAATATTCATATGGGAGTTCCGTACATCAGTCTGCACTATCCAGAATGAGAAAAGCCATACTGGGTGCATCTCGGTTTTATTGCGGAGAGACCATAGGGGCAGAGTCAATTTCCCTCCATGGGTGTTAGCTGTGAGTGGAGAAGGAGATGACACCATCAGTGATAGTGCCTCCTCATGTCCCGGAATGGTAGTGTTTACTTTGTATGCTCCAAGAGTGCAAACCTCAGATTTACATGCATGACAATATATATTTTTTATTTTGAAAAAAGCTTAACTTGTTTCACCTTATATGACCAATTTAGTTAAATAGACACAAATTAAGTGAGTGTTCAGTTTTTAGAACACCATACATAATCTGTAATTGCTTTTGTGGGGCCCTCATGGCAACCTGTTGCAGTTAAACACTAACAAACCAGCAGATGTGATGGCTTTGTTAACAAAACAGTTACAAGCAAGGGATGCAAGCACTGCTGCAGCGATTCCTTTACCAGATTCTTCAGCTTTTGCAACCATTGCAGTGCTTCAGATAGAAATCTTATGCAGTAGTGGATACACCCTGTTTGTCCCCTGTAAAAATGGCACTATATTGATCACATGTCCATTTCCATCATAGTTTGGTGTTTATTGATTACATTTTTTGTCAGTTAATTTCATGCATATATTTAAGTCACCTATTTAATGATTATTGTTGTTTTGTATAGCGCTAATCTGGAGTAATGCAAACACAGAACAATATATTAATATTCATATGTTGTTAATGTAATAATAAACAACAATTAAACAAAATAAGTAAAAATAAATACTAATCCTTAAAATAAATTTTCAATTAGAAAGATTTCCGAATATATGTGGATGAAATAAAAATTTAAATAAGACCCTTATAGATGTACAGTACCTGAACCTATTACTACTTTGAGTTGCACCAACAGCCATTCTGTGGCATATTATAGCCCACTGATGCATTTTTATAAGGAGATACTAACTTGCAACATCAACTTATCACATAGTGAAAGTATTTTGTTGTTAGTTTACCCATATTAGAAATCAAATCTTAAATTGCTTTGGGTCATTCACGACTTTAAGTTGATCTTACACAAAGCACTTCAAAGTTGAGGCTACTGTGACACACACAAACTGAGTAACAGAGGTAAATATGACTGCAGTGCATATTCAAAATACACTCTTCTTTGCAAATAAGCGGGTTCGCAAACCCAAGTTTTAAGTTTAAAATTATTATGTGTGGAAACGGCAGACATGTCTGCTAACTGTATAACACATTTAAAAGCTGAGGCAAACTAAGGCAAGTTGCCAGTTAAATAAAATACCTTTAGTAATATTTCTGCGTCTTTTTTTTTTTTTCCTTCTCCTTTCTTGTTTCAAACATTCGTAATGCACAATAAATGCATCCCCAAAATTTTAATGGTTGGCATGGGATCAATGTTACGATAAAACAATTAAATACATTTGCAACAGAATACTGTTTTAAATAACATGTAGTATGCTGTAAATCTGGGTCTTGTGTAAAGTATTCCTCCTGTGCTTCAAATTATTCAGTCATAGTTTCTAAACAGTCTGTGTGAGACCATATACTACAACAAAGTTTTGTGTCACAATGTTAATGCAAAGCTGTAATGTAACTTAAATGTAATTTAATCACTAGTCACATTCAGCTACAGTGTTTGCCAAGTCCTTTCCTGACACGTCATTGTTTATTTCAAGTTTCTCTAATGAAATATAATGGGAAAAATAAAATGAGACTGGTGTTTTTAAAATAAAGTTAATACCAGGCATCACAGGATATGTTCTTTTAGAATGAATAAACTGAGTGATCAACACATTTTGTTTGTGCATGAAAGTTAAATGGCATGCTTATGGTGTACATGTACCTCATTGTAGTCCCAAACATTTTAATGGGACTTTTGTGACAATTCACATAATGTTTTAATTATGAGACTTTTATTGTTTGATATATTTAAGGGCTTATCTCACAGATACTCAGTCAGAGGTAACTTTCCATAATATATCTTGATGTCTGTTCTATGTTTAACTAAGTATTCTCTTTCTTGCTTGTGAGAATGTTGATATTAATTATTCATTTACAAATTAAAAGAAAATCAAGTGGAATGAATTGAATCAAGGATTGTTCTTGATAGGTGGAATAAATTTACATATTTTGCCTTTCCCTATAAAAAAAACAAAAGAAAAACCAGAAATACAACATTTCAGTATATTATAGAAATGAGATGCATTCCCCTTCTCACTTACTGTCTTTCTTAACTCTTTCCTGTAGTCTGACATTTGCTCAAATTTATTTTGGCAAGAGTTTCAACTTTGGATGTCAGTCCTTGCTTTAAATTTATCTTATTTGTGCAGATGGCATTTTCCAGCACTTGAGTAAATATACTACCTGTATATTCTCAGTAAATGAGTAAATTCAGTTTATTCTCATAAAGTCAACTTGTAAGACCTGAGCCCCCTTTACTACTTATTACCAATACAATATTATTAAATGAAATCACAAAATATGTATATACTTGTTTGTTTCTTAATAGTAGTATGTTGTGTGTTTCATAAAACCATCAAATTACTGGGGTGATAATGGTTCCTTCCCCTCTGAAATTTGAAAAGATACTGCAGCCCCGATTTTAAGTAACAAGGGTCTATTCAGAGTTTCAGAGTATCTGTATTTTGAACTATAAGCCAATCCTCACTGCAACAAAAATTAATTAACCAATATGCCCAAGCTAACTTTGTACTGTTTGCATCTGTGTGTCTTTGTGTGTGACCAAAAGCCAATTTGCATGCTTATTTAAATGATTAACTTCAAAGCCTATCTAGAAACATCCTAGTCTACATTCATACATAGTAAAAGCTAAAGTTTGGAGGATATGTTGTGTGTGTGTGTGTGTGTGTGTGTGTGTGTGTGTGTGTGTGTGTGT
>JANRMT010061414.1:29059346-29097015 GCA_026402145.1 Polypterus bichir lapradei
TATATACAACATAAACTAGATAAATTGGTCAGAAACAGATGTATTTATTTAAGTCTTTGACTAATATGGCACTCACATATTGTAAAGGCTGCAATCTTTAAGAAGCTAATTCCTTTGTGTGGAAGTATAGTGTAACTAGGTAAAAGGAAAATGATCTAAATAGAAACAGCCTGTTTTTCCACCAAATTCTTTTCTGAGATGATGTTCCTGGCTGTCAGCAAAGATAAACACCTTAAGTACAATTTTTAGAAGTTTTCACAAAAGTAAAACTGTTTACCAAAATTGGCATGGGAGAGATTAAGTTTATTTGGAAGGTGGAAAAATAGCAACCATACTTTTCATATAAAACTCAGAAATGAAATTGTCATCTCCTTGTTCTGTTTACCATAAAGCAGCAACATTTTATATACATATTAATTGTGATTAATAACTACTGGCTTTTCAGTCACATTTCAACATTCATTACAAATTCTTACTACATTCTACTTTCTTGAATTATTGAAGATGACATTTTTATAAAGTTGTCATATTGACTTGTTTTCATTGAAATGTGAAAAAGAGTAGCATGAAAAATTGTTTTTAATTATTCATTAATTAAAATAATGTGTCTGTTGTTTATTTGGTGTTGCCTAGGCAATCAGTAAAGAATTTATGTTCCCATCACATGTTGATTTACTTAAAGGATAAATTCTGTATTTTTTTTTTAAGTCAAAGCTTTTTCTCCACAATCATGGTGTATATCAGTTTGGCAGATAAAATAGTCTTTTAAAATGTAGCTTTTTATGAATTTTAAAAACTCATTGTTTGTTCTTGCAGCTCATAATAGTATTTAAGGTAATGAGGGTCCAAACTTAAAGGGTTACATTTAACAAATACATACATTTTTTTTAGAGGCAAGAATGTTATTGGATATTAATCTGCACCTTGAGATTGCACAATTATTGTAAAACCTATCTACAATGCTTTGGAAAGGAGTTATAAAATTGAACTATTGGCTGAGATTAAAAAAAAAAAAAATCTCTGCACCTCATCTTGGTAAACTCTCACTCTGCAATAATCTTCCACACTCCTGGAACCCAGATTCCACTAGCTCATGTTGTAAATGGTGCACCCACAATTTTCAGTTGAGGATCTACTACTTTTGGGAAGATGATGATACATTTAGCATTATCGCTGAACCATATTTGTATATGCCAGAACATACTAGTGAAGAGGAAAGAACAGACAGAGGGGACAGAATTAGAGAGACAAAAATAACAAAATATGGAACTAGATGGTATGGCGATGCAGTAGACAAGTGGTAATTGGTGGTGCACATGTGGAAAATGTGAAGTTATGGCCACTCAGGAAGACTGCCTCTCGTTGTAGGAAGTGGGATCTGCTGCTTCCACTGCTGGAAACCTTAGACATATATGAGGACAAGCCAGTTTTGTTATGGAGTTCTTGAAACATTTTTTTTTTTCTGAAATTTAAACTGGAAGAAACAATCAAAACCCGAAGAATGGAATGGGCAGCTTTTATTAGAGTATATTTGCTTATTGTTCTTATTTTTTGCAGTGTTAAATGCTTCCTTAGCATTGATATGTAGGAGATCTAAGTGACTGAATGGAGATTATTATTATTTACACAGACAACAATCAGGCACACAAATTCAAGCCCATGACACTATATCTGCCTTGCACCCTACTTAAAAAAGGTACATCTGTACAGTATTCAGTATGCTGCTTAAAGACATTACCATTGTTATTACTCTATGGCTCTACATTTCAGCCTGCTTCAGCTGCAGCTACACTAAAATGACTCGACTGAAATATGTGTGGAATTGGACTTCGCCTCAATAATGGGTGATTAGGAAAACATTTTTTGCATTCTTTTTGGCTGCATGTAGTCATCCATGGAAAAATAAGTGCCTTTGAGTGTTTACATCCAAAGTAAATACTGTAAGCTGACACTTTAAGGTGGTATGGTTCCCATAAGGAAGGTAATGTAAAACTGTAAAGGCTCTGTGTTCTAAATTTATGTTCATGTTCACATTCTGCATATGAGGATTTTCAATTTCTGGAAAGATTTCTCTAAGCAGCTTTAGACGCGTGTTTTGGTTTTGTGCTGATCAACTTTCTTATTTAAGTCTAAACTCCCCCTACAAGAGCTGCTGTGAGCAGATGAGCAAACAGGAAATGTATTTTACCTCAAGAAAAATAGTTCTAAGAATCAGCAATAAAATAATTATTTCTAGTTTCCCTCATTTTCACAAGGATGCCTCATAAACATAGAAAACAAGTTTTCATAAATGAAACCTTTTGCTGTTTCAAAGTTCTGTGTATTTGGTAAATTTAAGGGTTATTTATTTATTTAATGCTTGAAACTAAAGCCCATTTTTTTTAATGTGGCAAGTTAATATGTACCATGATTGTGAAGAAATTACTTTGAATTAAAAAATATTAAATGTATCCTTTAATGCAAGGATTATCTGTAAGACTTTACTTGACAAGCTGAGCCTTTGATAGTAAAAATTCTAAAACTGACAATACAGAAAGTAACTCCCACTTGATTTTTTTTTTTTAGAACAGTTCATCATTACAACTTGTGTAATAATAATTTTAAAACTTAATGTTTTATGTATATATCATGAAAAAATACATTTCCAAATGACTTTTCAACAACTCTTTTTATATCCGACCCCATTTTAAAATAGGTCTGATGTTTTCAGAATTCCTAATTGCAGTATCCATCGGAATCTGACATCCTATAATGCAGACTTGTTTAAAATTTGGTGGTAAATTAATCTGCTTTTGCTCTCAGAGACACATTTAAGTTGCCCAAGTCTGTTGGTAACAGAAGCTGTAATATGAAGTACCAGCAGAAGGCTGAAATATCAAGGCTTACAGAATGAATCAGTTTACTTTCATGATAATGAAAATTGGATCCAGTTATAGGACAAATATTTATTATGCCAACCACAAAAAAGCTTTCTGAGCTCACACTTTGCTTGGAGATGTGTGCTATGAAATCTGTATACTGTATTGAAAATGTATGCTTTTGGTTGGACTCCCTTGATTTATTGAGTTATCTTTTGTGAGAAGGAGTGTGGTATATGTTGTGTGAAACTGTTTAATTAAAGTTTGATCTGTGTATTCATTTTTACATATATGCTTTTTTCTTGCCTTTAAAGCTGTGTTCATTTAGAGCTTAATTTGTTTTTTTTTTCTATTTTTTTATTTATGACAGAGTGGAGAGATGATATCATTTAGTCTGAGGCCAAAAAAAATTTATTTTCCGTAGCAGAGTATTTATTAACCATAATCTTATTTAATACATAGCATATAAATCAAAGTTTAGTTAACAAAATTGGACTTGTGCTTTCCTGAGCTGCATACTTTTTCTTTTCCTTTTGTGTATGTCTGGTGTTTTAAATCAGCTAGTCAGCTGCATACATGTTATAGAAGTTAGACAACTAATTTATATGCTGTAATTTTAAAAATGCATCAGTAAATGAAGTCAACTAATTGTTTACAGTCTCTAATGAGAGTGAACTCATAGTTGTCTAGATTTATTTGTACTTTAAGGAACTACAGCTTCTGTCATTTCAAATATTTTAACATATTTTAAACATCTCTTAAGGGAGAACATTATTACTTCTCTCTGTTTCAAGTCTGCAGTACAACCCTGGCCTTAATGATATCTTTTAAAGAATTGCTAGAAGGTTTAGACAACAAACATCTACTTTGTCTGTATGATATTTGTCATGTATGCAATAAAACTAGCAATTAAAAAAAAAAAAAAAAAAAAAATCTGAAAATTGCTCTAGCAGCTCTCTTCAGCAAACAGCTGCTGATAATATAGCATACAATGCACATTCCTAAACCCACTCAAATAGAATGTTTTTTTTTTAATAATACACTAATTGATAAAGAGAGAGAGAACGTATTATGCAATTCTTTACAAATATTCTTCTGCTTGTTCAATTTCTATTTACACAATAAATATTTTTGGTTTAGTATGAAGTTACATATGCAGAAATTTTTAAAACATTTTTCGTCAATCTAGTGTGAAAACAATAAGAAGTTAGTTATTCTGCTGGTTTTAGATATGTTCAGGTGCATTCCTTTTATGGTGATCCCCAGTGTAAAGGTCAGGACAGGTCAGGGAGCATGCACTGGTTCAGGTCCTGGATGGTAAACTCCCAGGCAGACACGCGGTCCATTCCACCCTCCGGAAATGACCAGCTATCTGCCGCAGCCAGGTGTTATGTGGGTGTCCCCCTTGACCTGGTCCAGCCACTTGAATCCTCAACAATGAGGATCTTTCGAGCTGGGTCACCCTTGGGGAATCGAGCCACATGGCCATAGTGCCATAACTGACGCCCCCTTACAATGCAGGTAATGTGCCTCATTTGGGACTCCATGAGTAACCACTCATTCGACACAGTCAAACCAGCAGTACCCAAGGATTCTCAGAAGAGACACAGTACCAAAGGAGTCCAGTTTCTGTCTTAGGTCACTTGATAACGTCCATGTCTCACAACCATATAGCAAGACAGGAAGCACCATGACTCCATGCAAAAGGACGGAGGTCCAAGTAATTAGATATCGGGAGTGCCACACACCCCTTTCCAGCAACCTCATCACCCCACCCCCCGCTCTCCCAATCTGTCTACTGACTTCATAGGAAGCGTCACCAGAGATATGAATATCACTGCTGATGTAAGTGAACCTCTCGACAAGGTCAACATTCTCTCTGCAGACAGACACACTGCTGATGGGTGTGCCCAAGAGGTAATTAAAGGCCTGAATCTTGGTTTTTATCCAGGACACTCGCAAGTCCAGACACTCAGACTCCTTGCTGAGTCTCTTGACAGCTCCGGTCAGAGCCTCCATTGACTCAGCGAACATTACAGCATCGCTGGGCAAAGTCAAGATCATTGAATCTCTCTTCACCAACAGAGACTGCTACCCCATGACCCTGCCCAACACCCAGTCTATGCAAGCACTGAAGAGGGTAGGAGCAAGAACCCACCCCTGATGAACCCCAGAATCAAATGGGAAAAATGTAGAGGTTCTGCCTCCACTCTGCACAGCACTAACAGTATCAGTGTACAGGCCAGTCTTGATATCCAGGAACTTTGAGGGGATCCCGCAAAGTCTCAGGATGATCCACAGGGCAGCTCGATCACCTGAGTTGAACGCAGTACAAAAATCAACAAAGGCTGCAAAGAAACTCTACCGATATTTGCATTTGCGCTTCATGAGAACTCTCAGTGCCACGATGTGGTAGACTTCTTAGATGTAAAAATAGATTGCTCCAGTTGCTGGTAGGTGAGCAAATGATCATGGATCTTATTGAGGATGACCTTAGCAAGGACCTTACCTGGCACCGCAAGCAGTGTTATCCCCCTGTGGTTGCTGCAGTCCAGGCGATCACAGTTTCCTCCTCAGATAGGGACGACTAGTCCCATTTTCCAGTCAATTGGGATGACACCCATCTCCCAAATAGAGGCAAAGTTTGCTTGCAATGCCAGGAGGACAGCCTTTCCACCAGCCTGGAGAAGTTCACCCCCGATACCACAGATCCCAGCAGCCCTCTCTCGCCTCATCTGGTTCACCCCTTGTGTAATCTCAGTGAGATTGGGTGGTTCACAGCTAATTTCAGGATCAGCCTCAAGAACCGTAGACCCAAACACCTTGCCCTTTCAAAATTCTATATTTTTTCGATAACACTTCACATTAAGTGTCCATAATTGCATTGTAACTACTATGTAATTACCTGTATAAGTGCAGTGAAACTGTGAGTTATTATTCCGTACTTACTGTGCAATACAAAGTAACATTATAGTTAATTACTCAGTTGTCATTGTTATTATTATTGTTAATATAATTACAATGTAACAATTTATCACTGATCCAAAAACAAGTGTACTTGTATAGTTACATTGATCTGTACTTTTAAAATGATGATATTTTAAGATCTTTTTTAAATGGTGGAAACACCTTTGCAAAATGGTTAACGCTTTATCCCAAAATCTAGAGGGGCACCTCCTTGACATGTTTTGCTTAAACAAGCATTTGTCACATTCTTGTAGTTGTGTTACACTATTTATTCTTGAATTTTTTGGGATATTATTATACCCATTCCTAACATAATACTGCCAAACTTGCACCATTCAATCAAGGTACACACCATTTAAAACAGATCTTGAAATATCATTGAAAACCTATGCAGTCATCACTGCAATTCTCCACTAAAATTGCCCAGACCATGAAACATCTGCTACATAATTGTAGTTACATACCCTGATGTTTTTATTACATTTTGAAAGTACAGAAACATTGTAACTTGTACACTTGTTTTTGGATAAGTGATAAATTGTTACATTGTAATTATATAAACTGTGGAATAACAATAACTGAATAATTAACTCTAGCGTTACTTTGTATTACACAGTAAGTACGGAGTAATAACTCAGTTACACTGTACTTATACAGGTAATTATATAGTAGTTAGGGTAATTATGGACAATGTAAAGTGTTACCATTTTTTCTTTAGTTATTCAGATGTATGGCTGTTTGTTTGTTTCAGATCATTGTCTTAATGCATAAATGAGCTGCACTTAGGGTGTGCTTCATGGATGAATTGCCTGGTATTATTCTGAAGAATCTTCTGATACAGTGCAGACTTTATGATTAATACAGCAAATCTTCCCCAAATCATGACTTTACCCCCACCATGCTTGGGTGTTAAGAGTTTATTAGTACAGAATATACTGTTAGCTTTTTTGCTTGATACGAGTGGGCCCACACCTGCCAGAACACTTCACTTTTACCTAAACATTATTTTGTAACTCTTGAGGATCGTATTTGTGCATATTGACCAATTAGAAACAAACACTCCTGTTATTACCAAGTGTTTTCTGCTTTACTACTATTTTATCTATTTTGTAATTCTACTTTGCAAAGTATATGTCTGATAGTGGAGTCATGAACACAGGCCTTAATCAAGTCAAGAGAACCTTGCAGATTTGTAAAATATTGTAGAGGTTTTAAGATATGTTACATTTCCACAGCTTGTGTGTAAACAGCATATTATTATTAAAGGGCAGAGTTAGTCAGGTTTATTTTGGGTAACACTGGACTATATTTTGCCTGATTTGTTAAACACATTTTTTAAATATTCATTCAGTTTTGGAAAGCACAAATACAGTAGGAACAGAACCTGTTTTGAGAGTTTTGAACAAAAAACAGGATAGGACACCATTGAGTCCAATGATGGACATACACACACACACAGAGGCTAACACAGGTCAGTTTTTTAAAGTACAAGGAAAGCAGAGAATACATGTACATAACATATAAAACGTTGAACCTGAGCTACAGTGACAGTAATTACTATGCCACGTTTTCTGTTTTACCTAAAGCACATGTGTTTTGTTTTTTTTTTTTAAATGCATCTGAAGGCTAAATGTTGATTACTTTGCACACAAAACAAAGGAAAGATTCTTTTTTAGATTTAGACGTCAAACCAACCCTCACCCCCTTCAGTATACTCCTGCAACCCATATTAATTAAACAGTTATACTGTGGTTATCCTTGTACTTTAATCCAGTACATGATATCATTGTCCCTATGTATATTGTTTTATTTTTTTTTTCTTTTTTACCTGAGTTTGGCAGTATGCTATTTTAACACAATGTTCTGTCATAAAAGATAGAATTAAGCTGTGCTAGGTCAGTTAGGTTTGCTTTACACCAGGTATCATTTACCTCTGTCATTACTAATTTAGCTTTCTGTAGCAGCCAATTGATTCTGTTGCATGCCCCATAATTTCCACTACTTGAAAGAAAGAATGTACCTTAGTTTACTAGCAAAGGATTTTTTTCTCAGTTTTTGTTTTCAATTGCTGTTTATCTGTTTATAAGGTATATGCATATTTCATTTTGAAATTAGGTTTAATCTTAATTTTGTAATATAATGCTCCTACAATTATACATGTACAAACTAAATAAAAGCAGTAAAGAATTCTTCTTATCCATTCCTATATCTCTCTTGATTTTTTTATTCTAGCTTTACTCAATTTAATTTTGCCACGTACTGTTAACATACTTATGGTACTGCAGGGGTTAGGAAAACTCTTTAATAAATGTGACTACTAATTAAAATTACAGAAAATGTATTCAGATAATGAACCAAAATTCATGCATTTTAACTTAAATTAAGCATAATTGCCTGTAATTGTATTCAAATTGACATTCCCTTTTTGAGTCAGTTAGCCGCTTATGGTAGTAGAGTTAATAAATGCAAAGCTGTCAAGTGTGTGGTATTTATTAAGAGTTTTTTTGTTGTAGTGATTTGACAGACTACTTGACTGAGGTTGTTTTACAACCCTTATGATTTTACTTTACCTCCAAGTTTAGGGAATCTATTGGTGCTTTTTTTCTGTATGTCTTATAGGAAGTAACAAAAGCAAGATCACATCGTATTAGTTTAGATTTCAATTGTTCAATGGAGAACTCAAATTCTGTTTAATAAAGCATCATGCTGAAGGATTCCTTTTATCCTTCTTGAAACATTTTAAAACCAATACTACTGTTGTGCTTCTGCTTCCCTATAATGTCAATGTATTGCAGAGCAAAGGAAAATCAGATTTGAAATTGTAGTTGCCGTTGATTGTTAGTCTAAGCAATAATACTATTTAAACAGTCAGCCAGTCATTTTCCAACCCGCTATATCCTAACACAGAGTCCAGGACTAAATAATTTGCAAAATATAATGCACGAGAGAGCAAAACAGTATTTTTATTCTGTGAATCCTTTTTCATTTTTACTAGTAGAATTCCTGAGCTACTTTTAATCTAAAAATTGACATAGGTCAGAAATCTTATGGTATCCTCCATGATTAAGTAGATGGAAAGTTACATTTGTTTAATAATATTATAATCCTGATCTTCTTTTAGTTGCTTCTATTAGGGGTTGCCACAACAGATCATCGGTTTCTGTATCTTCCTGTCCTCTGCATCTTCTGTTACACTCGTCACCTGTATGTCCTCTCTCACCACATCCATAAACCTTCTCTTAGGCCTTCTTCTTTTCCACTTGCCTGGCAACTCTATCCTTAGCATCCTTTTCCCAATATACCCAGCATCTTTCCTCTGCATGTGTCCAAACCAACGCAATCTCGCCTCTCTGACTTTGTCTCCAAACCGTCCAACCTGAGCTGACCCTCTAATGTACTCATTTCTAATCCAGTCCATCATAGTCACACCCAGTGTAAATCTTAGCATCTTTAATTCTGCCACCTCCAGTTCTGTTTTTTGGTCGGTGCCACCATCTCCAACCCATATAACATAGCTGGTCTCACTACCGTCCTGTAGACCTTCCCCTTCATTCTTGCTGATACCTGTCTATCACAAATTACTCCTGACACTCTTTTCCACCTATTCTACCTTGCTTGCACTCTTTTTCACCTGTCTTACACAGTCCCCTGTACTCTGTACTGTTCATCCCAAGTATTTAAACTCATCCACCTTCACCAACTCTACTCCCTGCATACTCACCATTCCACTGACCTCCCTCTCATTTACACACATGTATTCTGTCTTGTTCCTATTGACCTTCATTCCTTTCCTCTCTAGAGCATATCTTCATCTCTCCAGGGTCTCCTCAACCTGCTCCCTACTATCACTACAGATCACAATGTCATACAAACATCATAGTCCATGGGGACTCCTGTCTAATCTCGTCTGTCAACCTGTCCATCACCATTGCAAATAAGAAAGGGCTCAGAGCTGATCCCTGATGTAATCCCACCTCCAACTTGTATGCATCCGTCATTCCTACTGCAGACCTCACCACTGTCACACTTCCCTCGTACATATCGTGTACAACTCTTACATACTTCTCTGCCACTCCTGACTTCCTCATATGTATCACAGCTCCTCTCAAGGCACCCTGTCATATGCTTTCTCAAGGTCCACAAAGATGCAATGCAACTCTTTTTGGCCTTCTCTATATCTATCAACATCCTCGGAGCAAACATATCGTATCTGTGGTGTTCTTTCTTGGCATGAAACCATACTGCTGCTTACTAATCATCACCTCCCTTCTTAACCTAGCTTCCACTACTCTTTGCCATAACTTCATGCTGTGGCTCATCAATGTTATCCCCCTGTAGTTAGTACAGCTCTGCACATCCCCCTTATTCTTAAAAATCGGTACCAGTACACATCTCCAGCCCTCAGGCATCCTCTCACTTTCCAAGATTGCATTAAACAATCTGGTTAAAAACACCAGTGCCATCTCTCCTAAACACATCCATGCTTCCACAGGTACGTCGCCTGGAACAATGGCCTTTCCATTCTTCATCCTCTTCATAGCTGTCCTTAACTTCCTCCTTGCTAATCTGTTGCACATCCTGATTCACTATCACCACACCATCCAACCTTCTCTGTCTCTCACTCTCTTCATTCATCAGGCTCTCAATTACCGCCAGCACCCTGTTGGCCAGTAGTACTGGTGGCAGCTGTTATTAACCCAGGCCTCTACCGATCTGGTATGGAAATCTGTATTGTTGTCTGCATATTGATCTGGTAAATTTTTACACTGGAAGTCTTTTCTGACGTAACCCTCCCCATTTATCTAGGCTTGGGACTGGCAGAAAGAAACATACTGGTTTGTGCATCCCTCGTGTCTAAGTTATTATATGCCTGATGACTTTACTGAAAGTCAGTCTACCACATAAGGATGTTTGTTCACATTTTTTTTTCATTTGGAGTCTTTGTGGTGTGAAGGACAGCCGGGTCCCATGCCCGGCAGGGACGCCCCTGCTGCTTATGTTCCGGGGGAGCCTCCATGGACAGTCCAGTACCTCCCCCGGGACGCTTGGTGGCAGCCTCCCTGGCCGACGGTGTTTTCCCAACCACCCGCAGGGCCCCATGGGAGATGGAGTCCTCCACAGCTTGGTTGGGGCCCGGCGTGGCCGCTAGGGGGACCTGCCTGCTTCCCACAGCCCGGCTGGACGAGCCTGCAGCCACACCTGGAAGTCCAATTAGGACCAGGTGGTTAATCACCTGGAACGCTTCCGGGTGGGCTATAAAAGGGCCCAGCCACCACCACTCGGTGAGCCAGAGTTGGGAGGAAGAAGGAGACGAAGCTTGTCTGGGAGGAGTGGTGGAGAATTGTGGTTTTTGTGTGAGTTTTGTGCTTTGGGACTGTGTTTGGGCTGTGTGGCACGGGGAAGACGTGTCACACAGCTGAAGAAAAAATAAAGCCTGTGTGTTTTAGTACACATGCCTCTGCGTGGTCTGTGCCGGGTCGGGCGCTATATAGCGCCTTTTACAGTGGATTAACTAATTTGTTTAGTGTCACACAGTAAATCAGTTAAGATTAAATTGGCAGCTTTGAAGTTTAAAGTTATCTAAATTGGGCTTCTGTGTTTGTTTTTTTTTTCTAGTAAATAAGGGAATTTTGGAAATTCCCTTATTTGTCACCTACTTACTTGTATTAAATTGTTTGTAATTTTGGCCCACTTACTATTTTTTATAATTTAGCTTTGGCCCTATTTAGGGCACCTTCTGCCTTTATGTTCTGCTGAGGTATTTAGTAACTATTCTTTGCTTTTAGTTATCTGTCTTCTTATTTGTGGTCATCTCCCTTTTTATCATTTTTTTATTCTTTTGATCATTTTTATTTTTGTTCATCTGGCTTCTGAATCATTGTCTTGTTTTTGGTTTTCTCTCCTGGATGTCTGGACTTGTTTAGATACGTTTTTGTTTAATTTTTCTTTAATTTAGTATTTAGTCATTAGTTTCTATTCGTTCCAAAACTCTGCCTGTAACCCAATTTGGTCGTGAACCGAAGTAATTTCCCCCATAGGATTGTATGTAAATACAATTAATCCATTCCAGACCGTATGAACTGTATGTAAATATATATTTTTTTAAGTTTTTAAGCACAAATATAATTAATTATACCATTGAATGCACAGTGTAATAGTAAACTAAATGTAAAAACATTGAATAACACTAAGAAAACCTTGAACAACAGAGAAAACTAACACTGCAAGAGTTTGCGCTATAGCCTTACGACCCAATCGCTAAAAACACTTTTTTTTAATGAGTTTTAAGCACAGGGAAAAAAATGAACATTTGAAAAATCTGTAATTTAATAAACAACCAAGAAAAGTAACATTGCAACAATGCACGCGCGCGCCTGTGTGTGTGTGTGTCTCTCTCACCTGTGTGTGTGTCTGTCTGTCGGTCTGTCACGCGTGCGCCTGTGTGTGTGTGTGTGTGCGTCTGTTGCGCGTGCCTGTGTGCGGTGTGTGTGCGTGTGTGCGCGCGTGTATGCGCGCGCCTGTGTGTATGTTTGTGTGTGTGTGCGCGCGCGCGCCTGTGTGTGTCTGTCTCTCTCTCTCTCTCTCTCTGCACAGGGAATGCTCAGGAAGAGACTGAACACGCGCCGTGTGGCCCTGCGCATGCGCACTTCACCAGAAGACACACACACGGACACCTGGACGCACACAGGGGTTTTATTAAAGAGCGTGTGTGTGTGTAATTCACACTGTATCCAGATTTTCTTTTTTTTGTTGAATTTGATACCATTTAATCAATTTAAAAATATAGACAATACATTATTAATTGGAAATGGCTGTTATTGCTGGAAATCACTAATTGGTAATTTATTATTCAAGTATGACTGCAAAACCCCATTTCCTCAGTCCTGGAAAGCTCCTTAATCATGTTTAAATACTAATTGATTATTAGAGAAACCACAACCTATTATTCTGCACAGCAAAGCAAGTAAATTGTCTTTCCATGAGTTTCAAGATACTAGTATTCCTAAAGTTCAATTTTGGATTAAAAAATATATAAAATGAATCTGCTTTCTCAAGTAGCATCTTAGTTTATTTTGTGAAATTAAGGTTACTACATGTGATCAGTTCTTAAAACTGCCAGTTTAAATATTATGGTATCTTATTCTGATTTGAATTTATTAACCTTTAGAACTACTGTATATGCCTTTGGAGATGCATTCTCATCTAGTCAAAATGTACCAGGAGCAGTTTCCTTCATGTATTAGACAAGAGATAGACTGTACATTTCCATTATGGCAAGACCTTTATTAAAAATAAACCATTTCCAGGCCAGCCTTTGACATCACCAAAAGAACAAAATGTTGTCAACGTGGAGAGTTGTAATGGACTATCAAAGAACGTGCATAAAGTTACCGCCTTTAGACATTCTTGAAGTTGAGAAGTACCCATGAATTTTTTAAGAACTGTTAATGCATGTTTCATCTGTTTTGTCAAGATTAACGGAATGATTGATGAGCAAATGTACTTTTGTAAACATGTTGAGGAAAACTTCTAAAATTGTGCTTAGGATACTTGAAAATCACCCATTCAAAAAGCACTTTGTATTCTCAAGAAATATATTTAAATATTACCATTTTCATTGCTTTAGCAATATAAAAGCAATGGATTTCAGTTTCTTTAAAGTTATTTATTCTAAATTGTAAACTTCTGGGAAATTTAGCATTTATCAAAAAATATGAAAATAGATGAAATTATGATTTGCAGTTTGGGTATGGATTTTTTGTAATTTGTCTCAGGATGTGCTTGAGTAAAACTACAGCAAGTTCTTTCTATGTGTTAAACATTTGGTTGGACAGATCTTCTAGAATTTTATGTTCATTATTTTCTCCATTTATTTTTATTTAGGCAGCCTGACAAGCTTGTAGTGGTTTGGACCCGAAGGAGTAGACGGAAGTCATCTAAGGTTTGTGTGTGTGTGTTTTTTTTTTTTTAACCATTTGTTAATGCTGTGATGCCCTCATAAAAGAGAGGATATGTAAATTAGGGATAAGAAAATCACAATAAAGTGATCCATCTACTGAAGCTCCTTATTCAAAAACGGGTAGTGCAGACCAATCCTGAGAGCATCCTACAGAAAGTAGGACAAAACAGGATGGTATATTAATGAAATAAAATGATTATAAAAATGCAAACTTTTTGTACTATATGGACTTAAGTGAATTATCTCCTTCTGTTTATCAGATATCTTATGTTGTTTTAGGTGAACTATAAATCAGACTTTCCTTAGCCTATTTAGTCCTTAAAGGTAGACTGTTCATTTTATTTTGAAAATTGGCCAAAGAATTTGATAGTGTCTTTTAATTTAAGTTAATAGGGTGATATGTGCAAGGGTGCAACATTTTAGAATTCATTAGTCTTAAAGAAACCTACTAGTCAAGCAACAATCAATCTGCATCTGTTTTAAAACTGTTAATCGCAAGATGATTTACAGGCAAGCATCATTAAAACGCAACCTAATTATACATGGATGGTCAGCAGCAACAGTTTTTTTTTAGGATAAAATTAACTAAACTTTTATAATTTCTTATTTTTTGTTCCAAAGTATTTTTTTGGTTTAATTTCAGGGTTTATAAAGTGGATGTATGAAACATACATTGTGTATACACACATCTTTAGACACCATAAGAAAATAGTTATGTGCATTTTGAAGAGATAGTCTGGGCAAAATAATCCTTTACCGATTCTCTATGTAATGTTACTAGATTATGTTTCTGTGTTCATTTTGATGCAGTCTTTTCTTTTACTCTTTGCTAAATACTTGAATTACTTATAGTTACTTTCTTTTTGTTTTATTGTTTTTCTTATGTTTAGTTATTTAAATAGTGTCCTATTTTTCAATTCTGTTATAAATATTATTCCTATAGTACATTACACATGTTTCATTTATAGTAAGGCAGCATTTACTTAGTATTTTTGTTTTAATTTGCATTATACAGTCTCACAGCTGGCAGCCTGGAATAAAAAATCCTTATCGTGGTGTAGTAGTGTGGCCTGCTCCTGAAAATATTGAAATCACTGTGACATTGTTTAAGGTAAGCAAATTAACCACTTTTCTTGTCAGATCTGACAGTATTCATCTGGATATCTGCCCTACATTTACAGATAAAACAAGGAAAATACACAGTTGTACTTGTAAGTTTACATAGCCCGGCAGAATTTGTGAAATATCGGCCATTATTTGGAAAATGTAAGTAACCATTCCGAAAGCTTTCCTTTTAATTAGGGAGTGTGCTCAGGCAAGGCAATTTATCATTACATAATTGTGTGTGCCCTTTTTAAGTTCTAATGATAACCTAAATCATCCAAATGGGTCTGATCAAAAGTTTACATACCCTTGAGTGCTGGGGCTGATAATATACACACAAGTTGACACACAGGTTTAAATTAGGGTTCATTAAGGGAGAGTGTCCACACCTGTAACCTCTTTGATTGTAATCAGTGTCTGTGCATAAATATTCATTTTAAATTCATGCAGAACTGCACTGACCTGGCTGGATAGCAAGCCACAGTGAAGGCAAAAGAACTGTCTAAGGACCTTTGAGAAAAGGTTGTTGATTTGTATAAATCAGTAAAAGGATTTAAAAAGATATGCAGAGATCTGAAAATGTCTGTCAGTAGTGTTCAAAATGATTTAAAAAAAAAAAAAAAAAAAGTAGGGGATCTGTTGTTACTAGGCCACAGTTAGGTAGACTAACCAAGATTTCATCCACAGCTGCCAGGATCATTTGTTGAGCTGCCAAGAAAAACCTGAGATACAGGCTTCTCTGCAGACAAGTGGTTTTACTGTTTCAGGATGCGCGATAAGGAGGTACTTGAACAAAAATGGGCTGCACAGTCGCGTTATATGAAAAAACAAGCCTTTACTGTGTCAATGCCACAAAATATACCACTTACAATATGCCAAACAGCATCTAAACAAGCCTCAAAACTTCTGGAACAAAGTCCTTTGGAGTGTTGAGACCAAAATTGATGGTCACAACCATAAATGCTATGTTTGGAGAGGATGCAACAAGGCCCATGACAAAAAGTACACCATCCCTAATGTGAACCATGGAGGGAGATCACTGATGTTCTAGGTGTGTGTGAGCTACAGGAGCACTGGTAACTTAATGAAAATTGGCAAGATGATTACAGCATGTTACTGGAAAATATTGGAGAACATGCATTCATCAGTCCAGAAGCTGCACATGGGATGTACTTGGATCTTCCAGCATGACAATGATCCAAAACACAAGGCCAAGTTGACCCTTTAGTGACTACAGGAGAGAAGAGTGAAGAGGCTGGAATGGCCATCACAGTCTCCTTTCATTGAGCCACTCTTGGGAGATCTCAAACATGCAGTTCATGCAAGATAACCCAAGAATTTTGGAACCTGGAGGCTTCTCATCAAGTAGAATGGGCATCTCTACTATCTCAGAAAATCAAGGTCCTCATTCACAAAAGACTGCATGTCATCATTGATGCTAAAGCGGGCAGTATTAAGAACTAAGGGCATTCAAACTTTTGAATGGGGACCATCTTATTTTTCTTATTACTATGTTTTGTTTAATGCTTGTGCTATTTTGTGATGCCTTACATTTAAACTTGGATTCCATTAAAAGTACATAAAATGTCTTTTGCTAGATTGGTCATCTTTTCTTTAAAGTATGGTACACATCTTACAAATTCTGCCTGGGTATATAAACTTATGTACAAAGTATGCTGTATATTTGTAAGTACCATATTTTCCCGAATAAACCAAGCATATGTATATGAATTTACTCCACACCTCTGTACAAGCTGCAAATTTTGTCTGTCTCGGTTTAAAAAAAAAAAAAAGTATTAACTGCTTGCTTGTTTGCCATTTTTTATTAAAAATATACATTGTCAGAACACCTCAACAAATTGATCTGCAACTGATGATAGCCTGCATGTGCAAATTATTATGCCACTTCTATCTGTTGTGTTGCTTACCATATTTTTTTTTTTTTTTTTTTACTGAACAATAGTGTTGCCTCCTGCAAATGGTATTTTGTAATAAATTATCCATTGCTAGCTGTGCTACTGAGCGCGACATAATTTTCTCAGCCTTCTCTTCTGCATGCTCTTTGACTGCTGCAGTATTATTACATGTACCTGTAAGCAGTAAGTTTTTAAATTCAGTTTGGATGCTGTCATGTGCTAAGACATCAGACAGACTATGACGTGCATTTGTTGAACTCTGGATAAGTCTTCATTCATCCAGTTAAAACAACCACCCAAGTGGAGCCCCTGATGTTTTCAAACTGCACTCTGTCTGTGAGGTAAGACAGATCCGTTAGGACGTTATTTCTAAATGGAATTTCTCTATCCACTCCTGATTTTATTGAATATAATGCAAGCGCAGGCGACAGGCAGACCTGTTTCTAATGGAAAAAAATGAACCATCAAGTGTAGAAGCTTGCAAGGGGCTGGCAAAGGCTTCCAATTGGCTACCTGCTATGTTATTACTTGGTAAACCAAAGAGAACATGCTGAATGTGTGGGTATTCCTGGTTAGGGAAAGAGGTGGCATATTTATAATCTACTTGGTTCCAAAGCAGAAAATCTGCAATTTTACCTACAGTTGGAACTAAAAAAAAAGTATGCCTTCTGGGGCTATCAAGTTGAATGTATAACAAAAAAAAAAAAAAATACTTAAATGCTAAAACTTTTAAAAGAATATAAACGAACAGTTGATTTTTCCTCTCCTACTTTCCACTTTGCATTACTCTAGACTCGCTTTTCTTTTTGGCATGTCACCTAAAAAGCAAACATGAACATATTTGCATCTCTAACTTATCCTGTCTATCATTAGTAAAACAGACGACCTTCTATTTCTTAAACACATTCACACAGCATTTGGGGCCTGATTTTCCTACTTCTGCTACTCTGCTCTTGGATATCAGCATTATGAAAGTCACTCTTGCACTTTAGATTTCTGATTTACTGCTGTTTTATGCTATAACTGTAAAGTTTCTGTGTATGCAATAATATCTTATTTTCGCCGTTAACATTAGAATCCCTGAAGCCTACAAAAATATTTATAATGCCAGGCCACCTTAAATTCCCTCACACCTCCTCATCAGTATCTTTGTTTTGGAAATGTGTCAGTCAGCACTGGCAGCAGGCAGCCTGCTCATTCATCCCCCACCGAGGCAGCTGAAGTCAGACACAAAATTCGCAGAGCTCACTTTATTGGGGAGTTAAGTGTCTGGAATTATATAGGGTAAATAATATATCTTTATTTTTCATGTGTGTTCCGTGTCTACAATGATCTGTGTAAATGTAGGATGACAGGAAATGCGAGGCAAAAAATGTTGAACACATAACTAAAACTTTTTAATGTTATGATGACAGAATGTTGATGTGACGTACTGTATATAATGTGTGAAGACTGAAGTCAAAATATCAAATAAACACTTTCACGAAAGGTATTACAAAACAAGTGTCCTATTAGTCAAGAATATAACTGAAGAAAAAGAACTTGGTCAATTTACAAATTGCTGTCAATGTGTAAAAACCGAAGCCCAAATATCATTTTATATGGAGAAGACCTGTTCTCTTGGCTGGTGCAGAGGTAAAAACTGTTGCCTCGAAGTCAAGAGGTTGTGGATTCCATCCAGGTGTCCTTCATGCATTTACTGTTTTGAGTAGTGAGCTATTATTATTATTATTATTATTATAATATAAAAAAACATACATATGATTTGAGTCTGTAACACTCAGAGTAAATTTTTGCTACTTGTAAAAGATATCACTGAAGGGATATAACCAGTCACATAAACACTGGTGAACTATGTCGCCTTGGTATCTTGTTGTCACTTGATCTTTTTTTTTATTCTGTTTTATTCTTGAATTAAAGCACACTTGTTTTGTTATACCTTTGCAGAAATGTTTATTTTATATTCCAGTAACCAATTGAATGCTGTCAAATCTGTCTCTGCTTCTCTCGCTCTCTCTCGCGCATGCACACACACATCCATGCATGAAAACATCATTATTTGAAAACACTATGTCATTTGAACATGTTCTCTCCCCACCCCCGATAGGCCCAGTCTCCACGTTATGTTGCAAGGTTCTAACAAGGCAGACAGACTTCTTTTTCATACACCGTCAACATGGTACTGCCATGTCTAAACATTAGCATTGGGAATTGCTTGTGTACTAAAGTGACTTTAGCTGCAGGTGGAGCTTCCCGTCTTACTTTATTTATGGTGCCATCAGAGTTATGTTGTGGTGCAGCAGTCTATTAGTCAGCAAAAGCGACATGAAGAAGTTGTCTTTGGTTACGGTTTTGCCTTTGTCCAGAAACGGCTCCATAAGCTTTATGACCACAGTCTTAGTCTTAGTATTTTTATATATTTTAAGCCCTTATAAACTCTCCCACACAGTTTTTAAATATTCTCTGCACAGTTATACAGTAAACCCTCGTTTATCGCTGTTAATCCGTTCCAGACTCTACCGCGATAAATGAATTTCCACGAAGTAGGGTTCTTTATTTATAAATCTAATATTTTCGCAGTTATAGCATAGAAAACCTATTTACGCCCTTCTAAATATGTTTTTTTTAACATTATTAGAGCCCTCTAGACATGAAATAACACCCTTTAGTCAAAAGTTTAAACTGTGCTCCATGACAAGACAGATGACATTTCTTTCTCACAATTCCAATAATGCAAACATATCTTCTTCTTCAAAGGAGTGCGCGTCAGGAGCAGAGAATGTCAGAGAGAGACAGAGAGAGAGAAAAGCAAACAATCAAAAATCAATAGGGCTGTTGGGCTTTTAAGTATGCGAAGCACCGCAATAAAGCTGCCGCAAAGAAGGGCGCAATCTGAAGGTAGTCATTCAGCATTTTTTTAGAGGAGCGTCCATATCCTCTAGGCAAACAGCCCCTCTGTTCACACCCCCTCCATCAGAAGCAGAGAATGTCAGAGAGAGTGAGTGAGACAGAGGAAAGCAAACAATCAAAAATCAATACCTGCTGTTAGAGCTTTTAAGTGTGCAAAGCACCACGCGGGAAGCATATCATATATCATTGAGGAGGAGAAGGGTCTGGCTGCAGCATTGTTGAGGAGTTTTATTTAATACGTAATACGTGCTCTGATTGGGTAGCTCCTCAGCCATCCGCCAATAGTGTCCCTTGTATGAAATCACCTGGGCAAACAAACTGAGGAAGCATGTACCATAAATTAAAAGACCCATTGTCCGCAGAAATCCGCAAACCAGCGAAAAATCCGTGATATATATTTAAGATATGCTTACATTTAAAATCCACGATAGAGTGAAGCTACGAAAGTCGAAGCGCGATATAGCCAGGGATCACTGTATTCTAAATAACAATATGTTATGTATACTATACAATTCCAGACACCTAATTCCCAGATAATGTGACTTCAGCTCTGCGAATGTTGTGTCTGACTTAAGCTGCCTCGGTGGGGGATGAATACGTAGGCTGTCTGCTGCTAGTGCCGATTGACATATTTGCAAAACAAAGTTGCTGATGAGGAAGTGTGAGGGAATTTAAGGTGGCCTGGCATTACAAATATTTTCGTAGGCTTCAGGGATTCTAGTGTTTAAAGTATATATGCAATGCCACTCCTTATTCAAAAAAAGATCTCAGTCGTACCACGGGACAAAGTCTTTCTGAGACCAAGGTCATAAAGCCTATGGAGCCATTTTGGGACAAAGGCAGAACTGTAACAACAGTTGCGTAAAGAGTGATAAGAACTTTCATCTGCAGCTAAAGTCACTCGCATGCTGCAGTAGCATTGCACATGTACTTTGTCAGCATGGGAAGCTCTGCAGTCTACTTGTGACTTTATGCTGTAGGAAAGTAAGTAAATAAATCAAGGTAAATAACATTCGATCTGACTTTTATTTAAGTAACATATAAATGTTTTTTATATAAAGACCATCGCAAAACATAATCACAAACAGGACTTTGCACAATACCTTTGCAAGCTCTGTAGGCCCTGCCATTTCGTTGAAAGACATGCATGTGGCAGATTCAGTGGGAGGATGATGCCCAACCTCTTACTGCATCCATATGGGTGCCATCTTTCGCCTTTATGCCTGGTACAACTGCATTGTTCAGCCTCTCGACTTGGAGACAGCTGTTCTTACCTCTGTACCAGCCAAGCAAATGTATATGTGTGTGTTATACCCTATCCCAATTTCTTTTACTTTGGTTAAATTCTAGGAAAAAAGCGCACTTGTTTTGTTATATATGTGTCTTTTGTGATTAAGTGTTTATTTGATATTTGGACAGTTTTCACATATTACACACTTCACGTCAGCATTTTGCTATTAGTAGAACATAAAAAAAGAGCCTGATTTAGCTATGCGTTCAACATTTCTTGCCTCACATTTCCTGTCATCCTCATGTGGCCGGTGCGGCAATGTGCTGTAATCAGCACATTTTCCCAACCTCCTCCTACATTTACACCGATTGTTGTAGACACGGAACACACATGGGATGTATGTGTTTCAAATAATGAGATATTATTTATGCTATACAACTCCAGGCACCTTACACTGAGAAACAGATTTGAGCTGGGTGAACTTTATGTACGACAAAAGCTGCATTGATGGGGATGGGATAGCAGGCTGCCTGCTGCCTGTGCTGATCGACACATTTGTAAAACAAAAGACACTTATGGTGAGGTGCAAGGGAATTTAAGGTGCCCACCATTACAAATTTTTTCATAGGCTTCAGGGATTCTAGTGTTAGACATCTGGAAATAACTGTTATATTTCTGTTTTTATGTTACTATAACATTGCCTTTTTAAAGAGTCTTTTCGGCAGTCAACATTTTAGTTACCTACACTGTTTTACTTACAGTCTGTGTTCACTTATATGCATTTCCTAAAGTAATAAGGTGTAATTTTGTTTAATTCAGCTGTACAGGGAAAGGGAATATTCAGACAAACAAGTGACATGTTCAGCCTTGTTACTGCACCTAACCAGTATGTGCCAGCATGAATGGATGAGAAACCACAGATGTAATATATGTTACTGACTGGGAAGAATTTTCCAGCCATTCATAGTAAACATTCTAGTTCAGTTTTTATTTTAAATTAAACCAAGCAGTAGAAACCAGAAGCATCAAATGAACTGCTTTCAGTAGAGAAAGTTTGTTAAAATTGCAGATCCGCATTCTCACTGTCTTCAACTTGGGTGTTTATGTACTTTCACCCCAAATGCTAAAATGCCATAGCTTCAAGGCATCAAGACTACTGGAAAAAGCATAAAGAAAATTATAGGTCCTGAAATTTCACATCATGGGTATGTGCATTTCCAAATAATTTTGGCAGAAAGGCAGTGTTGTGCTAAAGTTACAGACAAGTGTTTTATTTCTGCTCCACAGCTCTTCCAAATAGCTCCATAGCATCCCTTACAGTATATAAGTTGCTGTTAAAATCATCACCCATGCCAATCATTTCATATCTTTCCCATTGGTGGCAAGAATCTCTGATTAAAACAAAAATGTATTTCCAGTTTTCTGGTTTTCCTTTTTCCAATTCATCCAATTCATAATGTTAATAAAAAATCAAAACACAATTCTTGTTTTTATCATTTTAAAATGTTACATTTTGTTAATATTATATTGCATTTTGAGGAGTATTTTCTCCACTCATTTTCAATACTTTTTTTTGGGTCAAATCATGCATCACTCAAAATCATTTTCCAAAAACTAAATTTGAATTGCACAGGACACCACTCTGAAAGGGATTCAAACACTTTTCAAGGACCTAGACTTCTTTTCCTAAATTAGCATGTAGTAATGTAAGCATGTAGTAATGCCATGCTTTAATGATGTTTCTGATGTATTCTGGTGAATATTCAATGCACTTCTTGAGTGTTGAAGTACAGGATTTCTCTCATAAACAGAGCACAGTAAAATTCTTACTTGGAAAAACTATTAAGTGTTATTAACTAAATCTAGATTCAGACTATAATCAAAAAGTTACTATTACATTTAAATTTAATATAATTTAATTAAATTAAATTTTAAATGTGATTTTGTTTTTTAAAAAACTAGACAATAATAACAAAAAAATTCACACATAAGATCACTTGGTACATGCTATAAAAACTGATAATTCGTTTGTGAGTCTGTTTCATAATTGTTTAGCTCTATTGCATATTCTGCTGTTTTTCATTTTCTCAGTTATATTTATTTTTTTATCATGTGCACACAACATGCCACAAAGTGCATAATGCAAATGATGCTTGGCACCGTAAACTTGGTATTGACGTTTAGGTGGCCTTGACTTTTTCAGAAATGTGTTTTTTAGAAAAGGGCAATGCATTGTAATCAGTTCAGCATATATTTATTGCTACGTGTACAATGTGCAATAAAACTCTTGTGCTCCCCTTCACCATCACATGCCACTCTGCCGTTGTCCATGAATCTTACCCTGTACGCTATGTAAAATAACACAGAAAGTAATAGCTGAAAAGTAGATGACTTTCAGCAAAAACTCATCATATGATTTCTGAGTGCATCATTCAGTATCTGTACCAGCAAAAAAAAAAAAAAAGATTTCAGTACACAGTAATATGATTTGAGTGTTCATGTGCTGCCAGTGCTTGTTGATGTTGTGAATCACAGCAGATGCTTGCTCATATCACATAATTTTAGAGCACACTGATTGCTTTTCTGCTGTGGACAACCAGTGGAGTTTTATGTGGAGTATCACTTGTTACAAGCCAAGGTAGAATGTAAATGTTGAAAAAACAGAACTTCAGAATCAAAAGTTGGATAATAAGCAGCCTGAAATTACGGAAATCTGGCAAATTGGGGGTGCCGTGAGCAGACAAGCAAACAGGAAACATCCTTACACTGACTGTTGGTACTATTTTCTTTAGGTATTCCTTTTGGTTTAGTTTTGTTGTCAAAAGCATGCCTCAGAAACCTGGAAAGCACGTTTTCTTTCAAAACCTTTTCTGCTTCAGAGTGGATGTATTCAGTAAGTTTTAAGGCTCTTTGTTTCCATGTTTGGATCCATTTTAAAAACACAAAAACAGACTTTGGTATATTTTTAAATTTTTAACAAATTTGTTCAATATATTTTTATGTATTCTCATAACCATGTATACCATGAATGTTGTGATGGAATAACTGATTTGAAAGATACCAAACATCAACAAGAACAACAATTATTTATATAGCACATTTTCATAAAAAAAGTAGCTCAAAGTGCTTTACATAATGAAGAAAAGAAAAATAAAAGACAAAATAAGAAATTAAAATAAGAACATTAGTTAACATAGAAAAGGAGTAAGATCCGATGGCCAGGGTGGACAGAAAAAACAAAAAAAAAAAAACTCCAGACAGCTGAAGAAAAAAATAAAATCTGCAGGGGTTCCAGACCACGGGACCGCCCAGTCCCCTCTGGGCATTCTACCTAACGTAAATGAAATAGTCCTCTTTGTAGTTAGGGTTCTCATGGAGTCACTTGATGTTGATGGTCATACAGACTTCTGGCTTTTAATCCATCCATCATTGTTGGAACATCACGGTGCTTCGAGTAGGTGCGCCACCACCAAAAGGACACCGGAAAAGGAAACATAAGAGAGAGTAGGGGTTAGTACAGATTTTAGAGCCACCATGAATAGTTATTATAATGAGTTGGATATACAGAGTATCAGGATTTTAATTACAGTGAAGTTATGAGAAGGCCATGTTAAAGCAATGTGTTTTCAGCAGTTTTTTTAAAGTGCTCCACTGTATTAGCCTGGCGAATTCCTATTGGCAGGCTATTCCAGATTTTAGGTGCATAACAGCAGAAGGCCGCCTCACCACTTCTTTTAAGTTTTGTTCTTGGAATTCTAAGGAGACACTCATTTGAGGATCTGAGGTTACGATTTGGAATATAAGGTGTCAGACATTCCGCTATATAAGATGGAGCGCGATTATTTAAGGCTTTATAAACCATAAGCAGAATTTTAAAGTCAATCCTGAATGACACAGGTAACCAGTGTAGTGACATCAAAACTGGAGAGATGTGCTCAGATTTTCTTTTTCTAGTTAGGATTCAAGCAGCTGCATTCTGCACTAGTTGCAACTATTTATGTCTTTTTTGTGTAGTCCTGAGAGGAGTGCGTTACAGTAATCTAGTCGACTGAAAACAAACGCGTGAACTAATTTCTCAGCATCTTTCAATGATATAAGAGGTCTAACTTTTGCTAACATATCCTTTAAAGAATACTACATTTTTAGTCTTGTCTTTCTTTTTGCTAATTTGTAGTTTTCCTGTCTCTTTTCGTCTTGAGAGAAGTGGTTGGTTTTTTGGGGCACTTCTAACTAGTGATTATTAAAATTGCCTGTTTTCTACATTAAGAAAAAGAATGATGATATTTTTAAGCACCCCCAAGCAAACAATATTATTAAAATTGTAAATGTACCTTCCCTTCACTATTTTTAACTAATTCCTTTGTTTTTAGTTTATAATATAAATTAAAGTCAGGAAGTTTGGAAGTGATGGATACATTTTAATAAGTCTGTTGGTTTGTGACATTATTAGTGGTGTTTTAAAACTTAACTTTTTTCTTCTGCCAAATTATAAAAGCACATTTGTTAGCACAAATAGTCAGAACATTTACTATAGCTAAAAATTAATGTTGCATTCCTGAAAGTGACAAAACAAGAAAGATGAGGAAAGAAGTAGTGACATTTCTGTTTGTACAAAATCAAGTCATGATTTATGATTCAACAGTATGTAAAGTTTTAAATATTACTTGTGTAATTATGTGTAAATTTGAGTTCCAACACTGAACAATATCCTGCTCTACTATCTTTAGTAAAGATAATTATTTTTTGAGGCTCCAGAGCCATTTTGTGAAGTCATAGTATTTAGGTAGCGCGTGGTATATGAATGACACACTAATTATCTTAATATTATATGCAGATTTAAAGGAAACACTCAAAATCCTTACAATAATAGAAAAATATAATCCTGAAGGTTATGAAGCCAAATTCACACTATTTTGGAAATGTCAATGATTAAAACTTTTAAATATAGATTACCAATAAACTTGTATATTTAAAAGCATGAATCGCTGAAGTAGGCAATTCAAAGTGTAGCTGTGTTTCTTTAACCTTTTTGAAATGCTGCAGCTACTGAGAAGGAAAGTTTGAAGTGTTCAGTATGATGTGAACAAGTCCATAGTCAAAATAGATTTGCTTTTAAATGTTCACTCAAATTCAAACTAAAGCAGTTCACACAAAATGAGAACAAAAATTAATTTAAGGTTATTTCTGATATGTATAATAATTCAGTTTTTGTCTTACATATCTTCGTTAAATTTCTTTAAATGACAGTTTTCATTCGATTTTGTTACAATACCATTAATATATACATTATTAAGTATATTGCTAAGTACAGTCAAGAAAACAGTCCTTATACCTTGTCATTTGAAAATGCACTCTGGATGTGGTTTACTGTTATCAGAGTTATAAAAGGGTGGCAGATTGTTCCATTTACATGTTAGCCTATAGAGGGTAAGGACAATCATTCTATATATCAGTGCTAAACCATACATTTCCGTTAACACATACGTGAGTTTAACATTAACTTGCTAAGAATGGCCTTTTCACAAAGTACCTTCCTGCTCCATGTCTTCTCATACCCAGTGTTTACGAAATAAAGCATGACAGAATATACTCGAACAAATCAAATTTAGAATCCGTTTAGTGTTAACAGGTGGTGGTTGTTGTTAGCATCTTCAGTTTACAGTTCAATGTATAAACCATGGTGCATGTTTAAAGCAGATCATATGCAGTTTACATTTTTTGTCTTATTGATTCCATTTTATTGCTTTGTTTTCATAGGATCCCCATGCAGAAGAGTTTGAAGATAAGGAGTGGACGTTTGTCATAGAGAATGTAAGTTTTAGTTTTTAAGCCATTCAACTCTGAGATTTCTAATCTGTGCAGATTCTCTTTTCAGGTATATAGCCTTTATCTTTTTATCTATTATCTTTGGGAAAAGCCAGTGCTTTTAAGATAACAAATTTTTGAACTATGGTATAACTATCTTTTACTAGAGAGAATCAAGAAGATGATATACTAAGCTTTTAAATGGTTTTGCTTTAAAGAGGATTTACTGCCCCTTAGTGGAAACTTTTTGTTAATACATAATGATTAACAATGACTTCAATATGTTTTTCTGTCTTAAAGAAACCTCTCCATAACTACCTTAAATATGGCATTTTTTAAATTATTTCAGAAAAGATTTTAAATTGTCATTTTATTGTATAATTTAGAACGAGTAATCTCACAGTAATATAGTAATATATTGTATGGTAGAGTTTATTGGAACAATCAAGTAATTTTTTTTCCAAAATAAATCAACCCATAGAAATATTGAAACATTGAGGAAAATATGGAAATGTCCTGGATAGATGATTAGCAGAGCTCTAATGTCATTGTTTAAAACTGACTTTGTATGTCTGATTTGAAAGTTATGACCCACTGAGCCTCATAGACCAAAAGTTCTAAATTAATGGGCTACAAAGATTGAGTATTTATCAAAAGTCAGGTAGCAGGACATGGTGTAAGATGGTGCATAAGTTTTCAAAATGATATTAAGAAATATGTATTACACACAAAGAATTTTATAAAATTGAAATTTCACTCAAATGAGAAGGTGTTAAGCCTTGATTTAAATAAATCTGTAGCTGTCTAATACCAGTTAGAAGTTAGTTCCACAATTATTGGAGCATTGAATCTAAAGGACCAAGATCAAGCAGTTTTGTATATTTTGGATGAAACAGATGAGCGGTAGGTAATAATTGAGTGAAATGCTGTATTTGACATATGTGGATTATTCTAAACTAATATATATGGTTTCTCATGTATTGTTTGAAAGCCAAAAATAACATTTTCAATACATTCTTCAACAGAGAGCCACTGCAGATGTCTTAAAATTTGGTTAATTGTAGTCTGGGGCCTTTTGTGTCAGAAGATTAGCAGTTGAATTTTCCACCTTCTGCACTTTGTAATAATCCATTTGAAACATCACTTTTTTTAATGAGGTGCTGGAAAACTGTGAGAAAAAGTTAAAGTACATGTAAGAGTTTAAGCACTGATAAAGTTAAATAGAAACAAGAGGTAGGTCTAATACTTTATACTGTAGACACTAGAATAAAGTTTAGTCTGCAGAGAAATAGGATACTATCAAGTATGAAGTTATAGCTTGTGACTGAAGGTAGTGTGAAACTATGGTATACTTTATTCAGCTCTAATATCCTTGTATAGCTGATATGCTTCAACAAAGAAATGCACCATAAGGTTTTATTGAGGAATCAAGGTCCCTACCAGTAGCATGTATTTAATAAACAAACAGTAGTAAGTATATACTTTAATTTTACATGTATCTTGTGTTTAAATAATATGCTCCTTTCTATGCCTTCAAAACTTATGTCTTTCTGGGTGGTGGAATGTTGATGCTTGATATTGTCAGAGGTGGCTGGGGTTGTGACCCGGCCGGGACGCCCAGGAGGACCGGAGGAGGGCTTGCGCCTTCCCCAGACCATCTGGGGGCGACCGCCCTGGTTCCTTTGGGGGCCACGGGTACAGAGCTTTGAAGCTCCACCCTGTAGGGGCCCGTGGTCGCCACCAGGGGGCGCCCCCATGCCTTTGGAGCCCTGGACCTCAGCACTTCCGCCACACCAGGAAGTGCTGGAGGGAAGAGGAGCAGGGACACCCGGAGTGCTTCCGGGGATGCAGCCGGCACTTCCGCCACACAGGGGTGTGTCCGTGGAAGATTGCCGGAACCCATCTGGAGCACATCCGAGTGATAATAAAAGGGGCCACCTCCCTTCATTCGGGGCGAGAGTCGGGAGAGGAGTGGACTGAGCTTGCTGGAGGAGGCAAGGAGGCGGCCTGAAGAGGAAAGTGAAGGCATTGTGTAGCCAGGACTTTGGGGACTTTTGGGGGTTTGTGTGGCACCCTTGTATATAATAGTGTAAATAAACGTGATTGTGGGTGACATGAACGTGTCTGCCTGTCTGTGTCCGGGCCAGCCTCCACAATATGTATGGGGCTTTGTCAGTAAAGTTCTTTTAAAACCCTAAAAACATAACATCAGTTCTAAGGTACTAATACAGTAGATGGTAATTTTGACCATGCTTTAAATACAACAGAATTAAAAATAATACAATATTGTAAGTTTTTATTGTGGCACATTCTACAATAAGCTGACTTGGGCTTTCTATGATATTAATATGTCAAGAACAGAACATTTATGCATAAAGAATGCGCACCTACCTAATAAATAACATAACATTCTTAAACCAACTTGTAGGTGACAGAGGCCAACAAAGCACAGAGCACAATACAAGAAACAGCCCTGGACGGGGCACCAAAGGTCAAACGCACCCACGTTCACTTACGCTATGAAAACATTTAGAGATGCCAATTAACTTAACTGCCATGCTTATTAGAATATGAGCTGAAAACCCAAAATACTGAATTCATGAGGCAGCGGAACTATCCACTATGCGACCATGAAACATGTTTAAACAAGATTGAGCTTTTCACTTAAGGACCTTTCTCTCCGGCTGTATTTCCAGGTTTTTAATTGGCTGATTATAAAACTGCACTGGTAAATTGACCTGCTTTCTAAAGCTCCTTGGATATTCACAAATATTATGCATACTTAACATGTGATCATCTTCACTCCCTTTTGCTTAACATTTAATCTCTAAAACACTGCAATACTGATATGATGGTAGCCAGCGAATGAACTGTTACTGGGCAAGGCTCCTGACCAATGTATGAAAGTGGATTTGTATCTTAAGTTTGAAAACATTTCATCATTTATACGCACTCCACTTTTTTTTCACAAGACAGCTTTCCAAAAGTGTTTTCTTTAAAAATATTTTAGTAAAATATATGTATATGGCTATTTGGATTTGGATTATGTGTCACAAAAATGTGAGTTATTTTTATTATTTATTTATTTTTTAATAAATATTATGATATTGCTTTCTATTGATAGCCATCATTAAACTCTGTAGTATCAGAGACTTTTTTTTATCTCTCTTCTCCATGAAAATATGAAATGAAAGATTTTCTTTAGCTATCACTATAAAAGATAGAAAAAATAGAGAAACCGGACAAGTTTGGGTGAAGTGTCATGTGCCTAACCCCCCATTAGAGCATTATAGATTCCCTTTCCCATGTTTGTCTGTCTGTACCATTCTTTATCAATTCAGTGTTCTTTATCAAGTTCATTGCCACAGGCACAGTGCTTGCTTTTCCAGAATCAGCTATTAAGCACAATTTATAATGGATTAACAGTTTTAAGATGTATACTGAATTATAGTAATATTAAGGCTAACACTTCAATATATAACAAAATGAATCATTTTTGGGTGAAGTATTCCTTTAACACTTTTAAGGTACCACCAAAACCACTGACATCCTCATTAGAGGAATTGTCCTGGTCCTCTTCAGGACCCTCACCATGAACTAGGTTTAATACCCTCTAATATCCATTGAAATATTACCTGCTTCCTCCCAGGACACCACTGTCTCTGGTAATTCTGAGGTTTTCAGTTTTGTATGGCAGTGTTTATCCCCACCTACTGGTGTACAAAAGTTCTATTTTGTTGCAAGTGTGGGATTGACTGATATTGCCCATTCTTTTGCTGTGACTAAAGCACAAGTCCTGACTTGAAAGGCAGGGCCAGACACTCTTAATGCCAGCTAAAAAGTCTCAGTTTGTGTGACAGGGTCACTTTGCTGAATGCAGATTTCATGTTTTATATGATAAGATGAATGATCACAGACCAAGTAACACTCAGGGATAGCTCTCGCAGGTTTGAGCTGGATACCCAAGTTTAAAAAAGGCCCATAATTCAAGGACTGACAACCTTAAGGACAGAACTTTACACCAGTGGTCAACTTAAAAGAATGGGCTCATGTCAACCCAGGAAGTCATGGCAAGGCATCTGTTCCTTCCTTTAAAAATCTTTGTAAGACATTAATTCATTGCTTCCTCCATTAAGCTCACTGTTTGACCTAGCTATAACTTTTGCTATATAGCAGAGACCCCATTGTGTTTAGGGTGTGGCCACAACAAAGGTTGAAGCAATCCCTTCCACTCCAAAAAAGGTAACTAGGGCTGGGCTAAAAAATGGAAGACCATCCATAACACGAGTTCGACTGGGGTGCCATAAGTCCAAACCTTGTTAAGATAGTAAGTGCTCAAGCAGAGGAAGGCCGTATATGAGAGGCCACACATTCACCTGTGGCTGACTAATCAGCTGACCCAGCAGGCATAATTTTGCTAGCAACCAAGGACAGTTGGATCAGGTTGGGGAGCATGCATTGGTACAGTGTGTTGCTACACCCATCACATGTTGAAACAGCTCAGAATCCTGGTTGTCCACCCCCAGGCAGACATGCAGTCTAGTTCCACCTCCTGGAAATCACCATCTTTCTGCCACAGCCAGGTATTAGGTGGGTGTCCTCTTGGCTCGACCCGGCCCATCCGCTCAGGTCCTCAACAGTGAGGATCCTGTGTGCCGGATCACTCTCAGGGAATCGTGCCACATGTACGTAGTGCTGTATCTGAGCTCACAAAGGAGTCCAGTCTTCGTCTCAGGTCACTGGATAGCATCCATGTGTCCTAACAATATAGCAAAACAGGAAGCACCAGGAATCTGAAGACTTGGACCTTCGTCCTTTTGCAGAGATATCTGGAGCAGCAGCACACACCCCTTTCCAATAACCTCATGATGCCTCCTGCTCTCCCAATCAGTCTACTGACTTCATAGGAAGAGTAGCCAGAGACATGAATGTCGCTGCCCAGGTAAATAAACCTCTCGATGAGGTCGACATACTTTCTGCAGACAGACACACTGCTGAATGCTGTGCCCAAGTGGTCATTCAAGGCCTGGATCTTGTTTTTTTTATCCAGGACTTTCTAATGCCCAGACCCTTAGACTCCTCAGTAAGTCTCTCGAGAGCCCCGATCAGAGCCTCCATTGACTCTGTGAAGATCACATTTTCAGCATAGTCAAGCTCAGTAAATCTTTCTTCATTCATAGATGCCCCACAGCCACTGGACCCCATGACCCTGCCCAGCACCCAGTCTATGCAAACATTGAACAGAATGGAAGCAAGAACACACCCCTGATGAACCCCAGAATCAACTGAGAAAAATGCAGAGGTTCTTCTTCCACTCTGCACAGCATTCACAGTACCAGTGTACAGTCTGGCCATGATCTCCTTGAACTTCGAGGGGATCCTGCAAAGTCTCGGGATGTCCCATAGGGCAGCTCGATCAACTGAGTTGAACGCTTTATGAAAATTAACAAAGGCTGCAAATAAACTCTGCCAGTATTTGCTTTGCACTCTGAGAACTCTCAGGTTCAAGATATGGTCAATGGTGGTAGACTTCTTAGGCGTAAAACCAGGCTGCTGTGTTTGCTGGTAGGTGAGCAAGACCCTATTGAGGATGACCATTGCAAGGACCTTATCCAGCACTGAGAGCAGTGTTACCCCTTGTAGTTGCTGCAGTTCCCGGCAATGGCCCTTCCCTTTCCAGATAGGGATGACAAGTCCCATTTCCAGTCTTTTGAGATGTGCTGCGCTGCGACTCCTCTTGATGATACCCAGGGTGCTCTGCAATATGAAACGCCTCCTTCTGGGAACACTGGCAACACCAACACAACCCTCAGCAAGCTTTAGGATCATGAAAGTCTTCCGCATCACATTAGGATCAGCAGTTGCACCTAACTCTGCATGTTCCTTACACAAACGGCGTGCAAACGCATTAGAAACACCCTGGTCTTTGAGTCTGGTCAAGTCCGGCCTCATTCTCCTAGTAGGTGGTAACCTACTGACCTTAGCTGGATCTTCAGAGGAGCATCAACAAGTCTGTGGTCAGAGTTCACAAACTAGGCAATTCTATAAACCCTGCATTTCTGTAGGAGCCTCCAACGTCGGAAACCATCGGAAGGAGCTGATTTGCCACAGCAGCAGCTACTCTCTGAGTATGACAGTAATTAGAGTGTGTACTCACCTACAGAGATCTGGCCAGTCCCAGATCTGAGCACCTCAGAGTGCCTCCACTGAAATGGGGAGTTTACAAGTTTCTTCCGACAACTGGAGAAGATAATCATCATGCCAGAGAGACCAGGTACTACACGTGCCTACATGGATGGGCCACCTGAAATTGGGACCCGAGTGCTGCCATGCACCAGGTGATGCCTCTGCATCTCACCAGTTCTGATCTGCAACAAACCTGACCCCATTTGGCTTTCTGCCACTTTCATCTCTTTTGGGGATGGATATATAATTCACAAGTTATGTTCCTTTATCTATAGGAGAGAAAAAGTTCAACTAAGCTTTCGCAATTTTTTTTTTTTGTGTTATTGTCTTTTGTCTCTCTCTCTCTATCTACTTGCATATATATATATTTTCAATTATCTTTATGTTAGAAGTGCATCATATCATTTTGTTAATGTCAACAGGCATGTCTGTTGGGTTATTTGTGAAATGTTCTGCTATTTTGCGATGTACGAGCCACAACAGAGAAAGTGAACATTTTAATGTAAGCTTTTGCCAATTTCTGAAGCTTGTTCATAAATTGTACAGATCTCGTCATATTTCAGTCATCCTGGCCAGAAAGTGAAACAGAGATCCCTCAGTCAACCTACATTTAACTTGGTATTCCTTGGTTGGGCATCTTGTTGATTATTTTCATTAATTACCAACATTTCTGAAGGTAAAAATGCTAATTGAATGATCATACACTCCGCTCTACACCAGTGTGTCCCTTGCTTGAAGAACTGTTCTGTGCAGTTTTACTTTGCACTGTTCTCAGTGGTTCACCTGCAGAGTTTCTTTATAGCTGGCTACATCTACACAAACAAATACACCAAAAAAGATCGACAAACTTATGAGCATAGGGCAAAAATTGTCCTTAAATATAGTGCAGGTGCTAATGGTTCTGTATCTTAGCTGGAATAGAGTAGGGAGAAAAATATCTGTCCTGGATAGTTGGGCTCTTAGTACTGTTAGTCTTTCTAGGGAAGCATGTGCTATACTGTATACTGAATGAACTGTAAGGCTTTCAGCTCGAACATTGCTATTCAATATAGCATTTAAATCTATTTAAAAAAGGCTTTGTTCAAAGACAAAAACTGACATTCAACTGTCCAAGAATTGTTGTTTTCCTGCATTAATTATATTGAGTTTCTCCAGCTTCAGTATTTTACAGATCTGCTTTTGCACTTTTTTGTCTCATTACTCTGCATTTAGATCTACAGCAGTACACTAAGCAGTTCTTCTAAACACTTCATTGGTGCTTTAAAAGTATTGTTTTGTATTTGATTCTGTCAATTAATTCATAAAATTGAGATCCTTGCTGTTTACTGCCAAGATGTCTTATTAAAGCAAATGGAAAATAACTCATAATTTTGATTTTCCTTTTTATTAAAATGCTTTCAAACCCAATAAAGAGCCTTGTGAGTGTCGGCATGCATACCATATCCCACGATTAGTCTACGTCTTACGTGGCTGCTTGCTGTTAACACATAAGACTTAAAACAGTGCTGTGTAATTTTAAATACTCAAGCCACCATTATTTAAATACTGCTACATCTGTAAAAGGAAAAAAAGGTAGACAGATTGTACAGAAAATAATTTGATACTGTGACAGTCCGGCTTTTCTGAGGCCAAATGGCTTTTTATTCTGAATGCCTTGATATAAATGGTACCCAGCCTCTGTCCATTGGGCACCTCCAAAACCAGTCTGCCTTTGACCTGCATGCATCTTGCCTGCTGCTTTTCTTAGTGTGCTGTTCTCATCCTTCAATGTCTTACTAACTAACCCAGTTTCCTCATGATCTTAAATCACTCTTCCTCAGCCTGATTGGCAAGAAAGCACTCCTATTTAACTGACAGCCCTGTCAGTACCCTCATCCCCCCAATTTGTGTGTGTGTATATTTTAGCAACAGTCATGAAATTAAAAGAGAATAAACATAAAGCCAGTAGATGGCAGCAGGTAAAATCTGAAGTGAATCTAATCTTCCAGTCTAGAGTTAAGAGGGGGATTATTCATCAGGGTACTATCAACATTCTAAAATCCTGTGGCAACTACAGTTGAATAATATTCCCTAACTCAGAATGAAGTAACATGCAAATTGTAAATAAATGTGATCTTATGATTGTTATAGGCTCTCCTAATATTATGATGGAATCAATCATTAGCACTTACATATTTACCTTAAGAAAGATAATAGTATTCCTTGATTTGAGTAATATGCATGTACTTGAAGGGTTGTCGTGGGGTGGGGTTAGATTGAGTTGGGTTGAGTTGATTGGGTTGTGGGGGATGTGAGAGAGGGGTGGTGAATTTGGCATACCTGTTAAGAAAATCATATTTACCATAGGCTACCATCTCATGGTGTGCACGATAAACTGTGATGAGCAGTTCTGTTCTGTTGGGTAGAGTATTTCCTTAATAATATGTGTTGATTTAGTAATTTAGTAATACTTTATCAATTAGGTATTGATTGATTTTATGCCTGTACTAATTTCTGCGCAGAGAATGAGCTGTATAGTTTGTAAACGGTTGGAAAATTTTCTGATGCACACAAGATTGAATTTGATGCTCAGTGGTGGATTCTGATAAAAACCACATATTTTCTCCACAAGCATTGCTTACCTCGCCTTTTTGGAAGAATTTTATGCTTACCATAGGCAAAATGCATACAGTATGCCATGTATACAAGACAGAGTTGCCATACAGAGGCAAACAACATGTTCCAGTGCTTAAAACATCATCCTTCCTAAAAGGATGACTGATTAAACAGCTAACCAGATGACTGAAAATCCTCCTAATACAGAGGTTTTCAAACTGGGTGCCTCCATGCTACACATGGGGATCCACGGAAACCCTGTCGAGACAGGCTGTATTAAATGATGAAGCCAAATTTTACAGATTGTCTTTATCTGATGTAGTTTTTAAATAGGTATAACTCAAAATGTTATTCAATTTTTTTTTTAAACTAGTCCTAATATCAATATAGTTATTGACTAGATTTGCAACTTCACAAACTGTGCAATATACAAGCAGCTCTTAGGTGATATGTTTGATTTTTTTTTTTTTTTTTGGCTTGAATTTGCTTAAGGTCTACCTCAGCTCCATCTCATAGTGCTCTTGCTGCGAAGTTTCATTCTAGTACTGTTCATCACCTCTGCCTGTTCGAAGTCTCCCTCTGCTTTTTAAAAATATAAATAACTTATGTCTATAATATGTTTGTATTTTCTATTGATACTGAATGCTTTTGAGTTCATTTTGTTAAATTGTATGCCATCTGGTGGCCAAAAATAGTTTAATTCAGCACCTTTTTCCTATCAAACTAGTTAAATGATCAATTCCTTTTAATACATTTGGGTTAAGGTAATTTTTTTTTAAATGTTATTAAATTGGGAACCCTGCCCTATGTCTAATTTTCTGTCCTAATAACATTGTGCTTTTTCATGCAAGGTATCCTTGTTAATTTAATGTATAGTAGATAGGTTATTTTAATTTATGCATTGTTTTGAATTGAAATCTTCTTGCAATTCTGACTTTTGAACTTGTAGATCCAGGGTAATACTCATAACTTTCCTTAGAAATTATCTTTTTTTTTTAATCCTTTAATTTTCTGGGGCCTGGGAAACTTTTTCAAATTGCATTTGAGGTTTTAATGACAAGAGAAGTTAAATCATGTTTCTGTGCGGCAGGGGTTCCTCTCAAAAAGGTGGTTAAAGTGGTATGCTGGAAGTCCAGTGAAAGAACAAAGGGTATGCATTAAGAACACTAAGATCACAACGAGAGCAGAATTCCTCTTGTCTCTACATACCACACTAATAACAAAGTGATCAAAGACATGGTCTACAAAGAACCTGACATTTTCCACAGTGAGAAATACTAAAAGACGTTTTTCACTTGGGCGCCTGCCTTCACTTGGGAAGAAAACTGCGTAGTGAGACCTGTTCAAAGAAAACCGACCACAAATTAGAAACTTTCCTTGGCATGGCACACTGGAAGTGTCTCAAGTCCTAACTGAGTTTGAGTGTGCGCATCCAATGCCTGTCCTCAAAATGAGCTCAATTTTACTCTCCAAATGTGCATGTCCCTTTTATGGAAATAAATAAAAATTAATTGGGCACTAAAGATATTTTGCTAAATCTTTGATCATCTATGTATTCATCACCTATCTTGACAGCCAGATTGAGTGAGAGAGGAGGTCCTTAAGCCATTGGAAAATTAAAATAATTGTGGCATTGTATAACTCAAAATATGTGTCAGTCTTCAGTTACACAGTATAATATATAGTACGTCTTAGCTTTTTTGTAATATACATATAATCCTGGAGTGCACATTTTTAACCTGGCGTTTGGAAACATTTACAGTGTAATCCTCTATTTCAATAGCTGTCTCTGGTGTCTTTTGACTAAAAAAAAATATATATATATATATATATTTATCTTCCTTGTGTTTTGGTTTCTCTTGAATCCAGATATAAATATTTTAGTTTGCTTTTGGAAGATTTTCCTTTTCATGACTTGGATAAGAAAGGGAACTTCTGAAAATTTTGTCAATTGAACTTAACAAATGTAATATTTTGCAGAATAATTTGAACTCTTAGCCTTGTACCTACCACAGGTGTCAATGTACAATGTATGGGCTTGTAAAATCACCAAAGGACTCTTGATCCATCACAAGATGAAGGATTCACAGAAATATACAGTATATGTTCAATAATAGTCCAAACTGTCAACAAAGTA
>JANRMT010061414.1:29149070-29167745 GCA_026402145.1 Polypterus bichir lapradei
ACTGGACTGCTGCTGAGTGGTCCAAAGTTATGTTCTCTGATGAAAGTCAATTTTGCATTTCCTCTGGAAATCAAGGTCCCAGAGTCTGGAGGAAGAGAGGAGAGGCACAGAATCCACGTTGCTTGAGGTCCAGTGTAAAGTTTCCACAGTCAGTGATGGTTTGGGGTGCCATGTCATCTGCTGGCGTTGGTCCATTGTGTTTTCTGAGGTCCAAGGTCAATGCAGCCGTCTACCAGGAAGTTTTAGAGCACTTCATGCTTCCTGCTACTGACGAACTTTATGGAGATGCAGATTTCATTTTCCAACAGGACCTGGCACCTGCACACAGTGCCAAAGCTACCAGTACCTGGTTTAAGGACCATGGTATCCCTGTTCTTGATTGGCCAGCAAACTCGCCTGACCTTAACCCCATAGAAAATCTATAGAGTATTGTGAAGAGGAAGATGCAATACGCCAGACCCAACAATTCAGAAGAGCTAAAGGCCACTATCAGAACAACATGGGCTCTAATAACACCTGAGCAGTGCCACAGACTGATCGACTCCATACCACGCCGCATTGCTGCATTAATCCAGGCCAAAGGAGCCCCAACTAAGTATTGAGTGCTGTACATGCTCATACTTTTCATGTTCATACCTTTCAGTTGGCCAACATTTCTAAAAATCCTTTTTTTGCATTGGACTTGATGGATATTCTAATTTTCCGAGATACTGAATTTGGGACTTTCATTAGTTGTCAGTTATTATCATCAAAATTAAAAGAAATAACCATTTGAAATACATCAGTCTGTGTGTAATGAATGAATCTAATATACAAGTTTCACTTTTTGAATGGAATTACTGAAATAAATCAACTTTGTCATGATATTCTAATTTTATGACTGGCACCTGTATATCAGTAATTAGCTTGTTACATATTTTAGTCTATTATTTCACTTTTCCTTCAGAGTGTAATGATTTAAAACATCTTTCTCTGCCTGCAAAATCATTCTTGTGTATTCCTGCTACCTGTACTCTCTCTCAGTATCTCTTCTCAGCAGCTGGGAACATTGACTCAAAGAAGGGAGCCAGCCTCACACCAGAGCATGTCGAAATACTCACGTTCCTGCATTGCAATCAGGAATATATGAACTGAATCTTTTATAAATTGTACATTGTATTGAAGCTTTATTTAAACTTTTGGATTTTTTTGATAAAGTTAAATGCACATGTGCTCATGCGCCATGCTCGAGTCTCCGCCCCGCACGTTTCGCGGGTTGGAGACAGCCAATCAAGGGGCAGGTAAGTACTGTCAGGTGCTGGCATTACAGTGATTGGCTGGCCGGAACATGTCATGTTTTAGAGCGTCAGCTCACCTGCAGGCACTGGCATATAATGTTTTAGAGCGTCATTTTTCCTGTAAAATTCATTTTTCTGGGGGTTTTGGGCGTGTTTATGTCAGTCTGTAAAAGTGGCATACAACTCGGACAAACTGGTTCCCAGCAGCAACTTGGGAGTCCAAGATGCATCCAGACATCGTCCCCATGCTGTTCCCGGTCCATTTGGGTGGTGTTTCTGTCACTTTCTGACCTTTTCCAATGGACCAGGCACCCTCCCCTCTTCAGAGCAGGGGGTGCCTGGTTGTCTCCCATTGACTTACATTATACTCAGGTGCTCGGTAGAGCACACGAACATCGCGATGTGTTCGGACTGAACACCCGAACACTTTGGTGCTCGCTCATTACTAATCGTGACTAATTGGGGGAAAAAACATTGAACAATTAGTCAACTACCAAAATAATCATTAGTTGCAGCCCTACTGTGTAATATTGTAAAGTCTGTTCACAGTACTCAGTTGTTAGATCAATTTTTCAGCCTACAGGGTTCCATGGGTTTCATCTAGCCTACTTCAACACCTATCCAATTTCAGTTGCACCAGCGGCACCAAGTTTACATTATCATCTTTCTCAAGCATTACATATGATTAAGTCCAGGAAGAAAGTAGACTTCCATTTTCAAATCCTTATGCCTAATCGCATACAACTTGAATTAGCAGGCAGCAATTCTAGTAATTTCAGTATTGTGCAAACACACATAAAATAAAGTCTTTTGTGCTTATATAAATACATAGAGATAAATTACACTAGAAAATGCATTTTTAAATGGTAATGTTTGCTCTCACTGACTGAAATCCAGAGGCAATTTATAAACAAAACTTTGGAAATTACACATAATAAATTTTATCTTATTAAACTTTTGAAAGCAGACTCTGTAGTTTTAAAAATAGCAGCAGAAGTAAATTAAGCATGTCATAAACTGTCATGTTAAATGATTATGTCCATACATCTGTTAATTGTTATAGGAAAACTTTTTCATAATGCAGATTATTTTATTATTTAAAATTACTTAAAATCACTAACATTTAATTAGTTTTTTATATTACATCATAATAAAAATCCTTTTGGCTTCTTCAGAATTCAAAATACTATTCCGACTTAAAAGTTAGCATCAAAAAATGCATAAGATAATTATGGATAGAGAATATTTTATCTGTGCACCTTTACATAATAACCAAGTCTTTCCCCTACTCTTGAACTTGCACAGTTTTTAATGTTTGGAAAACATATGGGATTAAATCATTTAGAGATTTTTATATAAATAATGTCTTTGCATCCTATGAACAATTACACTCTAAATTTAATCTTCCATCAGCACATTTTTTCCACTATCTCCAAATTAGAAACTTTGCTAAATGAAATCTGCCCAATTTTCCTCACCTCCCACCTATTTCCCTTCCTGAAGAGATATTGATCAGCCTTGGGGACTCAGACAGTATTTCTATAATATATAAAACCATTTTAAAGTTCCTGCCTTTTAAAGATCCCAGAGTACAGTGGGAAAAGGATCTCTTACTCAACATTTTAGAAACTGATTGGAAGGCAGCCACACACATAATTCACTCTAGCTCCATATGTGCAAAACATTCAATTATTCAACTTAAAATCTTTTATCAAACACATCTGTCTAAATTTATCCAAAATGTTTTCAGGGCAAGATCCAACTTGGGAACGTTGCAATTGAGCTCCAGCTTCACTGGGCCACATGTTTTGGGCATGTAACAAATTAATATCTTTCTGAACAAAAATTTTTAAATGCCTATCAGATATTCTTGGTGTCACAATCACTCCTAACCCATTAATAACTATGTTTGGTGTACTCCCAGATTGACTTAAAGTGGAGAAGGACAAACAAACTCTAATTGCCTTTACTACTAGCACATAGACTTACCTGGTTCAACTAGAAGAATCCTAACCCACCTCTGTTAAGTCAGTGGGTAACTGATGGTATATACTATTTGAAATTGTAAAAAATCTAATTCTCACTTAGAGGATCTGTACAAAACTTATTAAAAATCTGCCAGGAACTACTGTATATACTTGCGGATAAGTTGAGACTTGATTTTACCGTATAATTTTTGGTATTTTATAATGTTGGTCGTACAAGTCGAATGCGGAAAAATCACGCTATTGGTCTAAGAGATTATGATATACTGACACCGCCCTGAGAGAGTAGCCACAGAGCACACTGCCTTTTTTTCTATGTGGGTGCAGCAATGCGCTGTTTCAGCTTGTGCTCCTAACCTCTCTTTCTCTCTTGTGCCTACATTACCACAAGGTAATACCCAAACTATTCCGAAACAACGTTTGCACTGATTTGTGTTTTTTGTATCTCACACCCTCATACACCTTTATCGAAAGAGCATCCCATATCTATGAAGGAGTGTTCGATCAGAAGAAAATACGAAGCTGGTTTTAAATTAAATGTCATTGAAGTAGCAAAGGAAATTGGTAACTGCACTGCTGCAACAAAATTTGATGTGTCTGAGAAGCTGATGTGAGATTGGAGGAGGCAAGAAGATGTAAAAAAAAAAAAAAGTTGCATTTTTGAACGGGCGTATAATTTGGGGTCTAATTTTATGATTGATTTTTCGGGTTTCACAACCCAACTTATATGTAAATATATACGGTAATCAATAACATTTTAGAATAAGCATTTATATTGGGGGAAAGACTCCTTTCTCTCTTTACTACTCTTAACAGTTTTGTTCTGGCTGTTGGACTTCCTGTCTTTCTCATGGGTTGGGGTTTATTTGAATTTAGTTTTGTTATGTTTGACTTGATTGTATGGAATGTATTATGCTTTTAATACATTCAATAAAAGATCCAAAAAAAAAAGAGAGAAGATTAAATAAATCCATCCATCATATAAAACATAGATATATAATTAGAAGAGTAGTGTCCTTATATGCAGCATTTTATTGCAAATCTCAAAAAATTAGTCTAGTGATCAGGTCAGATATCTGTAAGGTCAGAAAAAAAAACTAAAAAACTTTAGAAATTAACATGTATGTCACATCTGTTTTTACCATGAAAGTACAGAAAGAAGAGTAATAAATTAATACATAATAAAATATGTAGGTTGTTTGCATCTTGTTTAAATGTTAAGTAAATATGATTTAAGTTAGTCAGTTAACAATAGTATGGACAAGAGTGAGAAAATTAACCATTTACAAAAGCTCAATACAGTTCTTTGTTTACATAAAATCTACTCGATATAGTACTATAGGAGATGTCTTGTACATTGGATGTTCTTCAGGCTTTTTTTATTATAAGGCAGAAATACTGTAATGCATACATTATTAAGTGACACAAATTCCCAGGAGAAAAGTAACCATATATGTAGTATAGATTAAAGTCTGAAACACCACAGGTCAAAAAAGGAACATCTCAAAGTAAAACAGTATTTCTAAGATCAATTTTCAAGTATTGTGGATGCATTTCTAGTATGGTTAACAGAGCAGATGCAGAAATATTGATTTAGATTCAATCCAATTAGAAATAAAAACCAGTTTGGAACCCTCATTTTGAGTAAATAGTCCTCTCAATAAATATAAGTTTAGGATGTCCTATACATGAAAACAATAAAGTAAATTGATGGATATTATAACTTTTTTCTGTGTTGAGACACATCCTTATATCAGAGGACGAAAAATAAAAATAAACAACTCTTTTAAAATGGATTCAATTGCCTTCTCTTTGTGTGATTTTATTTCCTTCTTTTGTTTGGAATGCTAATAATCTTTCTTTGTAATGTTCATATTCTGGATGTCTTACTTGCTAAAATACTTTTCAGGAAATTTTCACCTTAATTTTTTTAAGAATGAAGGGTTTGATTTCTGAGGCTTCTGGTTTAATTTCAATTATTTTTCAATCTTTGTCAATAATTCACAATAATAGTTTTTCTTATTTCTGAACTATTAAAATCAGATTTGTCAATATAAATCCATTTTGAATATAATTATAACTAACTACAGTATGTGTTTGAAATTAGCGAGCTTTGTTAGGTATTAATTCCCTTGGTTTATTATGTTCATTGTTGTGTTTTAAAGATAATCTTCCCTTTGTTTTAATCCATATTAATTTTCTTACTGTTGTATATAAATTAATCAGTTGCGTTGACAGTGTTTTATTTGAATAATTATAATTAAGAGCTCATTAGTGTTTAAAATATGATAATTTCCATTTTTGGTCACCAAGAAACCTGTACAGGTTGCTGATCTTGACATTAAATTTTTCACATTATTGTATTATTATTATTATTATTATTATTATTATTGTTTTTCTTTCCATTTTTTCCAGAGTTTAGTTTTTTTTAACTTTATATTTATTCAAGTAGCTTTAGGGATTTCTGAGAGACTACAAAGCATCTAAAAATAATGTAACAGATTTAGTCAGCAAGTTTCTCAGTACCACTTTATTTTAATAGAAAAAAAATCTTTCTATACCTTGTCTTTTTATAGAAGTAGAAGGGGATTTAGCTTCTTTTCTGCTTATTGTAAAATGCTTCAGATTTTTCAAGAATCTATTGCATTCAGATTGTATTTAGCAACAATGAGAATGCATACATGACTTTAACCACAAGTGTTGAATTGGTAACAGAATGAGGATTTTTACCAGTCATAGTCTTGTGATCCTACGAGTGAAACAAAAATGCTTTATGACGCTGTATGTAATTTTGTTTGTAGGCACTTTACTACTCTGTTCCTGAAATACATGGATTGTGTTATATTAGTATGTTCTTCCTTAACATGTGTTTTATTTTTATTCAATGTTGAGTGTCATATTATATGCTACAATAATTCAAGCAATCTGTAAAATAATATTGGTATTTTCCCCTTAATTACTTTTATTGTAATATTCATAATAATTGGTATTTATTCTTAAGGAGATACTTTTATCCAAGAATCCTTACAAAGCAAACCATAATGCAAAAAGGCAAGCAACAAATCACAAAATTAGGAAAAAATAGTGTAGTACCATAATTTGCCTCTAGAAGATGAAAAACTAGAACTCAACCAATATCAAAGTTGGTTGACTTCTAGTTAAATACACAGTAGATTATATGAATAGAGAATTAATTTGTTATAAATATGGATTTTCAACAGATTATTTCCACATTCTTTAGTCACTAAAAAGCTTAAAATCATTGGTGACTAAACAAAAAACAGCATTGCCATTGTAGGATAATGCCGTATATGAAACATTTTAATACTGTGTGTGTGGCCAACTGACTAAACACTGGGCTTATAAAGCGAAAAGTCTGTACTTCATTCTTCACCTGTGAATTTGCATTAGATTCTGAAGAAGCACTTTATCTTTTTGAGCTCGGCAAATGAAAAGTCAATAGACATTCTTCATGTGAAGACCTGTACTTCATTATGAAACACAAAGTTAGAGGGGGCAAAAAAAAAAACTAATTTACCAGTCACATTTATTTTAACATGCTCATAAAATAATCAAAAAACATTGAGTTATTTTATAGCTGTGGTCAGTAACTATATATTACTTTTTCATAGTAGATTCTACAAAAATTGTGTATTCTGTTGATTTACCGTAGATCCCGGAATACAAGCCGAGAATTTCGTCCTAGATTTTTGGCTTGGAGTTTGGGGGTCGGTTTATACAACGAGTATCATTTCAGATTCAAGATTTCCAGCGCAATGCCTGTTTTGCCGATGAATACGGAAGTAAATAATGACGAAACCACAGAGCCATCTTTCAGATGAAGAAGTAACTTTGCATGCCGGTACTTTACATAAAGAATTTATTCAAAAAAGTGTTTTAGTTGTTGATTTTATTAATAAAATTTATAATAAATTATCGGGAAGTTTAAAATAAAATTTTTTATTTTGATTTACGATCCACATCTTGCGTTACGAAATGGATGCGGTCACGTGTATCCGCTTGCGCGATTGTAAACAAACAACCGAGAGCGTTAGTAGCGTCAGTCGGAGCCCAGATACATGTGTTTGTGGATGTAATTTCGAAACGAAGATGGACATTGTGTGGAAATATCTCCTCCTCCTCCCTTCCTGCAGCCCAAAGATGTCAAATTAAATGGTGAGTACAGTATGAAATTGTTTCTAGAATAGAATGCCTTTTACTGTCACTATATGCATCTACAATGAGATTAAAAGCAGCTCCTTCAGTGCAGAAAAAAGTTCTGTATAGGGCTTGTATGGTTGTTTTTTAGCCTTAGCATAACGCCGTATCTGCGGCCCCGCTTCTGCTTTCTTTCCCTCCTCCATCTGTGTCATCTCCTAGACCTGACAACAAACCACGGAGAGCCCGCTGGTCTCGCTATGTTGTCTGGGATGTTGTGCGTGTGATGAAAAACACTCAAAACAGATGTCTGGCTCTGGACACCGATGTCTTTAAGGTTCTGAATGGTGTAGCGGATGTTCGCTGAACCGATCGTGCACAAACAAGGACAAAAAAAAAGTACAAAAACCACAAAAAAGTGCACTGAAAAGGAGAGCCTTGATCCACTGCGACGATGCGCGCCGCCATGCTCCTAGCCTAATCGAAGTAGGCTAGGCTCTTTTTATAACTTTTTGGTTAGTACTTTAGAAAAATTATTGGTGTTATTTATTATGAAAAGGTTAAGCAAGTGTTGCAGTGGGAGGTTCGGAACGCATTATGGGTTAGCCTTTGCGAACGAATTAAGTTCGTAAGTCAAGGGTCCACTGTATTGCGTATTTAAGTTAATCAAATTTATAACAAGTCTCTGGAAATCCACCCGCCGATGTACCGTATTTGCGTATATAGTTTCAACACAAAGGTTCCATTTTACCAAACTTCTCCGCAATCACTTCCTGGTTTCCATCAAAAATGGCGGCAGTCTCAAATTCTCGCCGATAAACATTATAAATATACCCGAAGGGACACTTTTAAGGAAATTTAGAAAATTTTGCTTGGAGAAGGGGGTCGGCTTAAATACCGGTCATTGGCAAATACATGTAATTTAGTAGGTAGAGAAGGGGATTGGCTAATATACCGGGTCGGCTTGTATTCTGGGATCTACGGTACTATGTACTGTATACATTGTTTCAAGTGTTTGCCTGCAATACATCTTATAGTCTTCAATGATAATCCCAGAAACTTTGTTGATTTTGTTTTTTCTGTAGAGAGCTCACAAAAATGTATATAACTTGAATTTCCTTTTTATATTGTGAGTTGGGGGGCTGATCGCACCCCTAGAGATTACAGACACTCCTGGGAAAACCCCTGAAAACGTTGACAGACTACCTTCACATTGCTCCTTACCTTATTTGTGCTCTGTTGCATGACAAACGTCTCGTGCGGTACTCTGCATACTTAAAAGCATGTACAGCACCTGTCAGTTTTGGAATTGTTTTGCTTTTTTCTCTCTCTCTCTCTCTCTGTCATCTCTGTCTTGTCAAGGAGAGTATGTTTAAACTTTTGAAAAAGAGACAAATGTTCATTTGCAGTGTTTGAATAAAGTTCCTGTCTCCAGCCTCCTGTGTTTCTGTGTAAATCTGTGACCCAAGCATGACAAGTGGTACCAGGAGTGGTTGCACAGATGAATGCCGAGGAATTATTTCATATTGCTCAGAATGTCCCGCTTCCTCACGATCCGGAGGATGATCCGGTTCCTCCTATTCCTGAAAATTCTAAGAATGTGCTGATGAAGATGGGTCCTTCCGATGACACAGAGATGTTTCTTTTAGCTTTTGAGCAAGTGGTGACTTTGTTGGGACGGGACAAACGAAACTGGGTCGTTATCATCACCCCTTTTTTGTCTGGGGATGCCTTACTTTCCTTACAGAATGTGCCTCGTGATAAGCTCAGCGATTATGATTTCCTGAATCAGCAGGTTGTTTTACGTAAGACTACGACCTTTGTGGCTAAAGGTTCTGCACTTAATGACTGGAGACTGAACATGGATGGTTCCATCCGTGCGCAAATTCAAGATTTGATTCATGAGGTACATTGCTGGTTTGAAGGAGACGAGATGGAGCGAGTTGTGGAAAAAGTTGTCATGAATATAGTACTGGCTGGGATACCTGCAGTTCTCCGAGATGAGTTTCTTCGTCATAATGTTGAATCATTAACGATTGTGGCCAAACACTTAGAAGGTTCTCAGACTGCTTGGAGAAAAAGCGGTGGATTTGGTGCTCCATATTCTGTTTTACAACCTACGAGAGAGCGCCCTGGGCATACTCGTCGTGAAGCTGGGGGGGTCCGCAAGATCTCGGCAATAGTATACCCCATTACTAGAATAGATAAGTAACATGCCAGGCTTCCAAGCGAGACTCTAAATAGGAAAAGGCACACTCTGCATTCAGAACTCAACCTCTTGACAACTGAAGAAACTGAACAGCTAATTTATAAAGTCAGGCATCATTATTATGAACACGGATAGAAAGCTAATAAGCTTTTAGCTCAATAAATCCACAAGCAAGAAGTTCACAATGCAATCCCAGTAATCACCAACACGAATGGAGACAAAATCATTGACCATAAAAATATAATGCACAGATTTAGAGACTACTATAAATCCTTATATTCTACTGAGTTTAAAGAAGACATCACACAAACTAATAAATTTCTGGATACATTACAGATACCACAAATAGATACTTTTAGTGCGGAGGAACTGGATAAACCTCTGTCACTATCAGAATTACTAGATGCTATAAATTCACTTTAGGGCGGGAAAGCAGCAGGCCCTGATGGCTACCCTGCAGAATTTTATAAGAAATTGTCCGCTCAGCTAGGTCCCCTCCTATTAGCAACATTTACAGAAGCTAGAGACAATCAAATTCTACCTCAAACTTTTCACCAAGCATTAATCATGGTTTTTCCTAAACAAAATAAGGACTTATTACAATGTGCATAATACAGACCGATTTCACTTCTGAATAATGATGTTAAGATACTCTCAAAAATCATAGCTAGAAAGATGGAGAAATTGTGGCCTTCGGTAATATCACAAGCTCAAACTGGATTTATCAAGGGTCGACACTTTTCTTCCAATCTTTGACGCCTGTTTAATGTAATATTCTCACCAACAAAGTCAAACACCCCAGAAATATTATTATCATTGGATACAGAAAAAGCATTTGACATGATTGACTGGAAATACCTTTTCACTACATTAGAGAAATTTGGGTTTGGCCCGAACATTTGTGCATGGATCAAACTACTGTATACCAATCCAGAAGCTTCAGTTTGTATTAACAACATTTGTTCAGACTACTTTAAACTAGAACATGGTACCAGACAAGGATGCCCCTTGTCACCACTGCTATTTGCAATTGTCATTGAACCACTGGCGGTCCACTGTCGAAATGCTAATCAGATAAAGGGGATTATCAGAGAAGAACTGAAACAGAAAATTTCTCTATATGCAGATGATATGGTACTGTATATATCAAACCCACAAAAGTCTGTGCCTGCAGTCTTAACAGCACTTACAGAATTTCAAAATATCTCTGGTCTCAGAATTAATCTGAATAAAAGTGTACTCTTTCCAGTGAATTCTCAAGCATATAATATTAGATTAGACACCCTAACTTTTATCATTGCAGATCAGTTTAAATACCTAGGGGCAAACATCACAAGTAAACACAACTCTTTATCAACAAAATTTCGCTGCCTGCATGAACAAAATTAAGCAAGACTTGCATAGATGGTCAACCCTTCATCTCACTATAGCTGGATGAACTAACATTGTTAAGATGAATATTCTTCCTAAGCTTCTTTTATATTTCAAAACATTCCAATATACATCAATAAATCATTTTTTAAGCAATTGGATTCAACAATAGCCTCATTTATATGGAACTCAAAACATCCACGTATCGAATGAACGACCCTACAAAGACCTAAAGCAGAAGGTGGCATGGCTTTACCCAACTTTCAGTTTTATTACTGGGCAGCAAACATACAAGGTATAAAAACCTGGACACAAATAGATGAACATACACAGGCCTGGTCCGCAATAGAAGTAAAATCCTGCAGTACTTCTTTATATTCCCTGCTTTGTGCCCCAATAAATGCAAGTTATCACCAATATACTAATAACCCAATTGTGCTTCACTCACTCAGAATATGGAACCAATGTAGAAAGCATTTTAAGATGGATACGCTTTTATCTGTGGCATCTCTGCAAGAGAACCACCTCTTTCAACCCTCGCAAACATATGCAGTTTTTAATATCTGGAAAAAATTTGGGATTAAATTGCTTAGAGATCTTTATATAGACAACATCTTTGCATCCTATGAACAATTACATTCCAAGTTTAACTTTCCAGCTACACATTTCTTTCACTATCTTCAAATTAGGAACATTGTTAAACAGAACCTTCCCGTTTTTTCCCCATCTTGCACCCTCGCCCATGCTGGAAAGAATATTGCTCAGTTTCGAGGACTTAGACACCATCTCTGCAATATATAAAATTATATTACAGTCCCTCCCTTTCAAAGATCCAAGAGGGCAATGGGAAAAAGATCTCTTATTCAATATATCAGAAAAGGAGTGGAAGGTAGCAATGCAGAGACTTCTCTTGAGCTCCATATGCGCAAAGCATACAATTATTCAACTCAGAATTATATATCGAGCACATCTGTCTCACCTAAAATTCTCCAAAATGTTTCCAGGGCAAGATCCAACCTGCGAACACTGCAATCAAGTCCCAGCATCACTGGGTCACATGTTTTGGGTCTGCACCAAATGAACATCATTTTGGACCAAAATTTTTAAGTTCCTTTCAGACAGCCTTGGTGTCACAATCCCTCCTAACCCATTAACAGCTGTGTTTGGTGTTCTTCCAGCTGGGTTTAAAGTGGAGAAGGACATACAAACTGTGATTGCATTCACTACACTTTTGGCACGCAGATTTATTTTGCTAAACTGGAAGAATCCTAACTCTCCTCTTAAGTCAGTGGGAAACCAATGTTTGATACTATTTTAAATTTGAAAAAATCAAATATTCAGTTAGAGGATCTGTACAGAATTTTTTCAAAACCTGGCAGGATCTAATCAATAATATTTTAGAACAAGCTCTTAAAGTACCGAGTAAGCAATTATCTCCGCATTTCTTTTTCTTCTCCATTCATCTCTATTGGCCTGTTAAACTCATCAATTTATGTATGTTTACAAGCCTTATGTTTTACCCTGTTGGCCTTGCTCTCTCTCTCAGGAGTGGGGGTTGACTTGTTTTCAATCCTATTTTAGTAAAAATTGATCGATTTGTATGGAATGATTACAATAAAATTAATAAAATAAATAAATAATAACAGCTTGCATATGATTGGCCATATGACTGCGCTCCTAAAGCACGCACAAATCTATTTCTGAACTAATTCCATAATGAGATTAAAGAGGCAATAACAAAAACCTATCTGTGTGTGACTGTTTTTTATAATAAGCACAATTCCCACAATTATGCACTAAAGCATAACTAGACATGATGTCTCCTATTTTTCTTTTTGATATGTGCTGATATAGTGCTCATTACCACTGTGAGACATTTTTATATGTAGTTTTTACTCATGTTTTTCTCATGTATTATTGTGTGTTAACATAATTATTTGTCTAAATGCAGTCATGCATGAGTTCACTACAATCATTCACTTGGTACTACTAATATTGTTAAAGTTAGTACCATTATTTTTAGGAATTTTTATACCTAAGTGGTACTGGTATTGGTTATTGTGACATTCCTTGTATATACAGTTTAAAACACAAATACTGAAGCATTTATCCTCGGGGAAAATGGGTTAGCTTCTTGCAGGATGCCTGTTTTGGGAGGTGGACTAGGTATGGGGAAATAGGGTAGGGGTACTCTGGCCTTTTGTTCTTACCCCTGGAGGCTCGGTAATGATTCTTCTACTATGTCACCTACAGGAAACTTGTTAACTGTAGTGGGATCTGATCCAAGAACCTCAGTAAACCGGTCCAATCAGTCAGTCAGTAGTAGCGATGGGCTGTGTTTGCAGAGTGCAAGGACTTAATCAGTGTGAGCTTATGACCTACACTTAACTTTGTTAATGGGGAACAATTACAAGCTCCAGTTCCCATCACAAATGGAGTTCAATGGTTAACCCATGCCTCTCGGTGCCAGGTAGACCTATGTTGATCCATTCATTATACCATGAGTGCAGCCCCGGACATCTAACAGCATTACAGACTTGTTATTGCTCAATTTCAAGTGTCACTCATGTGCTATAGCCTTTCTGAATTTTTTTCTTTTCTGTGAATTGCTATGACTACAACAGCCCATCTGCATTCCCTGCCCCTTGTCCACCACAAGGACCTTCTTGAAAACAAATGATTAGACCATGAGTGTTGCAAAACACGTTATACTTTTATAATATCGGGCAAATCCATAGGTGTGGAATCTGAGGATAGCAAGGATTTACTGTATCAAGAAGCACATTACAGATATCTCTAACTCATATTTTGATTCTGTGATTAAAGAGAATACAGTGGATTCAGAAAGTATTCTGGTTATTTCACTTTCTGCCCACTTTGTGTTGGATTTAATTTTAAATGGATTTTTAAATGGATAATTTTGCCATTTTTGCTCATTAGTCTATACTCAATAACCCATAATGATAAAGTGAAAACACATTTCAGATAGGCTTGCAAATTATGAAAATATCTCTAGAATCCTGTTTTTGCTTTGTAATTCTAGGGAAACAAGTGTTGCTTGATGTGGGGGAAAGTTACTTTAAGTATTTTTCACACAAGGCTGGGATATAGCAAGATGTGAAATAAGTGAATGGCTTGAACTACTTTCTGAATCTTTTGTATTTACTTGTAGCCTTAATATTATGTGATGTTCATATTTTCATTCTTTTTGGCCTACTTTATACTTTTTGATGTAATCTGTGGTGGTAATACTGTATGTAGTAATATCCTGTAAGCCTTTCCATTTTGGTCCTCTTCCTTGCCAGTCTACATTATCAGTGGTATATTGTTAATTCATTACATATTACTTGTAGCAGTTTATTTTACATTGGTTGGCTACATGTCATTGAGTGCCTTCCTATTAAGATAATTAACTGCATATGCCCAGCATGTGTGTAAGGCAATGTGTCCCATGCCATGTACCTAATGAACTAGATAGATTAGGGTTTGCTTTGGAAGAAACATGCTTACGAAGGGCAAAATCATTTTGAAGAAGTCAGACTTACAATTACAACTACCTACAATTTTCATGCCTGATTTGAGCTTCCACTCTTTTACACATTTTTTGTCCCCTCGATCCATCCTGTTCAAATTTTTTTTTTTTTTTGCAGTACAGCACAATATGATCATACACAGCCTATTTTGCTCTCTTTAAATCTCATACATACAAAAAAAACTAACAATTTCAATGTGTTTTAGGAAGAACTACCATAAGACATTGCGAAGGTTTGGGGCAGCCACCCGTATTAATTTTTCACGGCCGCAAAACTGATGCCAAAGCTCAGACATGTTCATACAACAGAGTCCAGAACAGAACTGCTCTATTATCGACAAGATGGCGGCTTTAAAGGCCAGTAAAGGAAGTAATGTTATCAGGACCGGAACCGGAAGTGACATCGTTGGCTGTCCCAGACCCGGGCGGGACTTCCCTAGAATGGTCTGCAAGAGATCGAGAGAGAGAATTAGTGCACTTTGCCACCCCCTGGTCCGGTGTGGAATTACATGTATTCAAGCCCTTTAGTTGTCTCCTAAACACTTGTGTGTGACAGGGCCCCCTCCTCAGCCCAGACCCGTGGGGTCAGGCATCCTGCACCAAGAGGTCGTGAATGCGCGAGAGAGCATCGGCGTTGGTGTTGAGAGAACACTTCTGATGAATGAGCGAGAACTTGTAAGGTTGCAGATAAAGGAACCACCTAGTGACTCGAGGGTTGGACTCCTTATGCAGGACCATCCACTGTAAAGGTCCATGACAAGTGTAAACTCCTGACCCAAGAGGTAGTACCTCAACTGTGTAATCGCCTACTTAATCGCAAGGGCCTCACTTTCCATCACTGCATACCTGGTCTACCGATCCAGCAGTTTCCGGCTCAGGAGAATGACGGGGTTTTCAGCTCCATCGAATCTTTGGTTCAGCACTGCTCCTAGGCCTTTGTCCAAAGCGTCTGTCTGGAGGATAAAAGGAAGCAAAAAGTCAGATGCTTTTATAACAGGTGCTGACGTCAGGGCCCTTAAGTCACTGAATGCAGCTTCTGTCGTATTGGTCCATACCACCATGTTGGGAGCCCTCTTCTTTGTTAAATCACTCAAAGGTGCAGCTGTCTCCGAAAAGCGCTATACAAACCGATGGTAGTACCCGGCTAAGGCAAGACATGCTTGAACATGTCGTTTGGTTCGCGGATGGCGCCATTTCAAAATGGCATCTATTTTAGAGCACTGTGGCTTCACAGTACCATGACCCACTATGTAGCCCAAGTATTTGGCTTCTTTCAACCCAAAAAAACATTTTTTTGGATTGATCCAAAGACCGGTTTCTCCCAGCGTGCTTAATACTGCTTGGACGTGCTGTCGGTGTTCCTTCCAGGTCCTGGAATAGATGACGACGTCATCCAGGTAGGCAGCACTATACGTGTTATGGGGCTGGAGCACTTTATCTACCAGACGCTGGAAAGTCGCAGGAGCCCCATGTAACCCGAATGGAAAAACACGATACTGCCAGTTCCCACTAGGGGTGCTAAACGCGGTCTTAACCTTTTCGGAGTCCGTTAAAGGAACCTGCCAGTACCCCTTAGTCATGTCAGGTGTGGTCAGATATTCTGCCTGTCCAAGCCTCTCAAGGAGGTTGTCCACTCAAGATATAGGACAAGCATCAAATTGTAAGACCTGATTAAGTCAACGGATGTCATTGCAAAATCTCCAACTTCCGTCAGGCTTACTAACCAAGACTATTGGGCTGGATCAGGGACTGTAACTTTCCTCTATGACGCTAAGTCCAGTATGCATTTGATTTCAAGTTCTACTTCAGTCTTCTTTGACTCGGGAAGACGAGAGGGGGCGCTCTCTGACTATAACCCCGGGTTCAGTCACAATGTCGTGGGCAATCAGAGAGGTCCTTCCGGGTTTTCTGTCTTCCACCTACGGGACGGACGAGATCACTGCTTCGAGCTCTTGCCTCTGTTGGGTATTCAGATTAGAGCCGAAGTTAAGTGTGTTAGTCTTAGCAAAGAATAAGCGGGGCTGGCCGGAGGAGGGATCAGGGTCCCTCTCCTTCTACGGTTTCAGCAATTCACATAATATATCCACTCACTCGGCCGACAATTGGGCTGTTTCACCAAATACTCGAGCCCTTTCCTCTCCTTAACTTTGTATGGCCCCTGCCAATGGGCAAGTAGTTTAAAATGGGAGATGGGAACCAGCACCATGACCCGATTCCCCGGTTGGAACTCCCGGAGCGTCGTGCCACTTTCATAATAGCAGGCCTGTGCTGCTTGTGCCTCTTCCATGTGACTTTTTAATATGGGTCGAATTTTCTCAAATCTATCGCCTAACTGCGCGATATATTCCAAAATATTAGTCGAGGGAAGAGCCTCTCCTTCCCAACCTTCTTTTAAAATGTCCAATATGCCTCGGGGTTGTCGTCGAGACTTGTGGGACTTCCCTGTAAGCAAAGAGTACGAGGGGGAGGAGTTGATCCCAATTCCTTCCGTCCCCGCTGACCACCTTTCGAAGCATCTGTTTGAGAGTCTGATTAAACCTCTGCACTAGACCATCGGTTTCAGGATGGTACACTTGTGGTCTTTAAGTGCTTTATTTTAAGTAACTTAGCTGTTTCCCTGAACGTCTCCGAGGCAAACGGCGTCCCTTGGTCCGTAAGGACTTCTTTAGGAATACCACCTTAGGCAAAGACCCCCACCAGTTCCCTTGCGATGGCTTTAGCATTATCTGAGCGCAACGGAACAGATTCTGGATATCGGGTCGCATAATCCACGAGGACTGATATGTACTTATGTCCTCGGGATGAGGGTTCCAGGGGTCCCACTATATCAACCCCTATTCTTTCGAATGGGACATCTATTGAGGGAAGGGGAACAAGAGGAGCATGGTCCCTCCTATGAATTTGCTGCAGCTGACACTCGGGACAAGAGATACAGAAGCGGCGAACCCCCTCGTTAATTCCCGGCCAATAAAATCGGAGCTTGATACGCTCTAATGTTTTCTCGGTGCCCAGGTGGCCTCATAGGAGGTGGGCGTGCGCTAACTCACAAACCTGCTGCCGGAAAGTCCGTAGGATTAGCAACAGTTTCTGCACCCCCCACCCCCACCTCTCGTGCTCACTGACCCGATATAATAAATAATTTTTCATAACAAAGTGGGGCCCCTGTGGCATGGGCTGATGGGTGCGTTGGCTGTTGACTAGGGTGACTTCATTCTTAGCAAATTTAAGGGAATCATCATTCTATTGTTCCCTTTTAAACGAGGCCGGTGTTTGTCTAAATTGGAAGCTTAACTCTGAGAGAGGGTCTGGTCTGACCTCAAGGGGTGGGGCGTCATCCCGCTCCACTGAGACGCGGACAGATGACGCAATGGTCTGCGACGGCCCAGGAAGCTCCCCATCCTCCTCTTGGCCCTCCATATCTCTCTCTCTGTGCAGGCTGAGTACACGGTGTGGAGAAAACCTGCGATGGAGAATTGCCCTATATCACTAGGCTCAAATTCAGTTTAGGAGGGGTCAATACTTCACCGCTTTTACTATCAGACCAGTCCCGCCCAAGAATCACAGCGAAAAGTGGATTTGGGAGGACCACTACGGTGATTTTCTTAACTGATCCTCCCTGGCTGATGAAACATCAGGTGGTTTTATAGAACCGGATATCCCCGTGTACACAGGTTATACTGGTCTTTGTTTTTTTTTTTTCCACTGTCTCGGTATTACATACCGGCATTCAACAATTGAAATGTTGCTGCCGGAAATACAAAAGGGCTTCCACTTTAAATCCTTAAACAACGACGTTGTTTGAGATGTGCTGGCCTCTTGTGTTATTTTAAAACCAGTAATGTTTCAGTATAATAGTCAACAAAGACAAAAAAGAAAACTGTCATGGGTTTGTAAAAGCCAACAAGAAATACATGGTTGCCTTTTTTAGAATGTGGTTAAATGTGCTTTAAACAATTTGTGTTTGAAAGGATGGAGTTTTTAGCATTGTTTTCATGTGTGAAACTGGAAAGTATACTGGATTATATTGACAAAAGTTTGGAGGTTAGATTAGAGATACAGTGATCCCTCGCTATATCGCGCTTCGACTTTCGCGGCTTCACTCCATCGCGGATTTTAAATGTAAGCATATCTAAATATATATCA
>JANRMT010061414.1:29172745-29212207 GCA_026402145.1 Polypterus bichir lapradei
GCTTTTTGCACAGTATGTTTTAAAATGAATTTGTAATGCCAAAAACAAGTCTAATTTTATATTAAATAACATAATGGCACATTGGTTAATGTTCCTGCCACACCACTTCAAAATCCTAGGTTTAAATCCTTGCTTGAGCGCACTCTGTGTGTATATGCAAGTTTATTTTTCCTTTCCATGTAGCTTTTGCTGTGACATATTCCAAAGATCTGTGTGTTATATTAACTGGCCCCAGTCAGTTTGCTCCTGTGTAAGTTAATTTTGGTGTTTGCTTGAGTATGCTGTGTTGGAATAGTGCTCTGTTTAGGGATAGTTCTTTCTTATGCCTATTGCTATTGTAGGACTGGCTTCCCACAACCATGAACTGAATAAGTCAGTTAGAAAATGGATGGATGGGTAAATTAAAACTTGTATAAGTTGTCAGGGTAAACTTTGATGAATAATATTTTTACTGATTATGATTATTGGTCTGTTTTCTTTATTTTGAAAAATATAAAACATAGTGTTTCTATTTATTTAATTGATTTCATTGATATGCAATGGTGACATTTTAAGTAAATGATGCATTTAAATTTCTGTAATATCAAATATTGATTAAAACAGCAGTATTCTTTTTTGAGAGGTATAATTAAATGTATTTATTCCCCATATGAGAACATTTTAAATAAATTTAAATTCTGATTAATTTTCCCCGGATTGCAAAACAAGGTAGATTTAAGATGCTATCAAAGTTCAACATATATATTGTGAATAATAATACTTTTTATTCATATTGACAGATAAAACATTATGGGTCTTTTAAGTAATTAAGAGACTGTGACAAAAATGAAGTAAACATCATAGTCTTTATTGATTTATTATTTATTTATTTATTTATTCATCCTGCTCCATTTTAGAAGTTGTGTTCACTTTTGAGAAAACTCAGTGGTACAACAGTCTTTCTACTTCCAAATTATATTGCCAGTTTCATTGTTACTTTTTGCCCAGGCTTCATCCTTTGCTATGGCATATATGCCTCATGGAACTTAAGCCTGTACTTGCAATACATAAAAAGACGTACTGTATACTTAGAATTATTTTATGTGTCCTATATGTTTGGTATTTCATTACATAGTGTTTCACATGCAGCAGAAATACCAGAAATTAAATGCTAGATTCACAAAGAAATTAAATATCCATAATTATTAATCACTATATAAACAGTAAGGGCTGTCAATGCAAGTTGCTTCTTTATTTCTTTTTAAATTTCTTCTGCTGCACCATTCAGGAGAACTTTGTTCAGATGACTGCTAGGGGGCAGCATGTGGCTATTACAGCCTCTTTGGGTTTCTCTAACTTTCCTTCTAGTGAGGTATTTAGCAATTCTGAAGATACAATAACAGAATATTGATAGTCATATCCCTGTAATAAATTAAAAATGCTTTATTGTGCTTTTTCATTTTACATATTGTCACAACCTTGGACCTTAATCTCATTCTCTGATTGACAGTGGCAGCCAGGGAGAAGAGCACATTTATTGTTTGTACTAGTCAAATCTGTTAAACCTAATTCTTTGGAGGGTATTTGCATATTCTTAAGTATTTCTTCAGAGAGGTCCTAAATCCTTCTTAAGTGTTTGATGCATTTTGAAATTCATTCATAAGGTATCTACATGCACTATTAGTTCTGTATAATATGACTGCATAATCTGACTGATAAGGAGGGTTTTGAACAAGGTATTCTGTAGGGATGACATGTTATATTTCTGACTGATTCAACTGGGCTCAAATGTCAACAGAAATGTCAAGTGCTTTAGAAGAGAATATTTGAATTGTATACTTTTTAATCACGTCTTATTGATAGAGAATTGAAACATGTCTAGTGGGCATGCTTAGAACGAGACCTTGGGTATACTACACCTTGGTAGGTGCAAACCAAGATAGCAAATAAATTCTGTTGTAGAACATTCTATTTGTTACTATGTCAGTCAACAACTTAGAGCTATTATAAGCTTTTTAATTTAAAAAAACAGTCACTAAACTGCTTAAATCATTAGTGGTACCCCTAATGTTCTTATGGTTTTTTGTTATGGCCATGCATTAACCCTGATACCTAAATATTAATGTTTTGAAATTGATTTTAAAGTCTCGTTGTTATTATTTGATAAAAATCTAAATCGGCGCAAAAAGATATATTAAAGACCTATTTATACTATACAAAAACTAAATGGAGTGCTCCTGTCATTGATAACTGGATGAGTTAATATTATGAAATATTCCTTTAAGAATTTGAGAGAAGTTGCCTAATATTTATTTGCCTCACTTTTGAAAAGCATTTCCAAAATGCAGAGCAACAGCAACGGATTCCAAAGTATTTAAGCCCTACTTTAAATCACAGTTCTGTAATATGACTTACTATGTAGTTTAGAAGTTTTAGTGGTTTTCTTTTTTATATATATTTCATTTTCTCTCACAGCTCAAGAAGAAAGGTTTAGATCCTCATTTGATCACAGTCTATATGTAGTCTAAATATTAATTAATACAAAGAAGCATATACAGTAGTTAAATATTTCCTTCTAGTGCTAGAACTTGTTAGACAAGGTAATAGGCTCTGAGAACACCAGGTGATATTGTCAGTGAAATCTGTTTCAAGAAAAAAGTACTATTTTATCTGTGCAGTAATTCATTTTTCCCAGATTAAGAAAGCTTCTGAACTTATTGACTCAGCTGATATGAGAGTGCTTTCAATAAATTCAGTTGTTCTTTTAACATTCTTGTGACTTTGAACATTTTTTTTATAGTGATGTGATAATGGTACTAATTTGTCTTTTTAGGTTAAAACTATTTTCTTATTTTGAGATTTTTCCATTATTTTTTCAGTATACTTGCCACCTGTGCATTTCTAGAGAACATTTGCGTTTTCCTTTTATTGTGGCTAACCGGATGATATAATGAAAAGTCTTACGATGTGTGCCAAAACCCTTAGTTGAAGTTCCATCCATCCATCCATCCTCTTCCGCTTATCCGAGGTCAGGTCGTGGGGGCAGCAGCTTGAGCAGAGATGCCCAGACTTCCCTCTCCCCGTCCACTTCTTCTAGCTCTTCCGGGGGAATCCCAAGACGTTCCCAGGCCAGCCGGGAGACATAGCCCCTCCAGCATGTCCTGGGTCTTCCCCGGGGCCTCCTCCCGGTTGGACGTGCCCGGAACACCTTGCCAGGGAGGCGTCCAGGAGGCATCCTGATCAGATGCCCGACCCACCTCATCTGACTCCTCTCGATGTGGAGGAGCAGCGCCTCTACTCTGAGCCCCTGAGCTTCTCACACTATCTTTAAGGGAAAGCCCAGACACCCTGCGGAGGAAACTCATTTCAGCCGCTTGTATTCGCGATCTCGTTCTTTCGGTCACTACCCATAGCTCATGACCATAGGTGAGGTGGGGATGGTATGCTGCTGACCTCGACTCGGAATGTTGTGGATCGGTGGGGGGAGTACTTCAAAGACCTCCTCAATCCCACTAACATGCCTTCCAATGAGGAAGCAGAGCCTGGGGACTCAGAGGTAGGCTCCCCCATCTCTGGGACTGAGGTCACCAAGGTGGTTAAAAAAAGGTGGTAGCAGGGCCCCGGGGGTGGATGAGATACACCCGGAGTTCCTCATGGCTTTGGATGTTGTAGGACTGTCTTGGCTGACACGTCTCTGCAACATCTCATGGACATCGGGGACAGTGCTTCTGGATTGGCAGACCAGGGTGGTGGCCCCCCTCTTTAAGAAAGGGGATCGGAGTGTGTGTTCCAACTACAGAGGGATCACACTCCTCAGCCTCCCTGGAAAAGTCTATTCGGGTGTTCTGGAGAGGAGGGTCAGTTGGGTAGTCGAACCTCGGATTCAGGAGGACAGAATTTCTAGGCACAGCCAGGGTGTTGAGGGGGTCTGCTTTGGTGGACTCAGATTTGGGTCACTGCTTTTTGCAGATGATGTTATCCTGTTTGCTTCTTCAGGCCATGAAATTCAGCTCTGTCTGAATTGGTTCGCAGCTGAGTGTGAAGCGGCTGGGATGGGAATCAGCACCTCCAAATCCGAGACCATGGTCCTCAGTCGGAAAAGGGTGGAGTGCCCTCTCAGGGTTGGGAGCGAGATCCTGCCCCAAGTGGAGGAATTCAAGTATCTCGGTGTCTTGTTCACAAGTGAGGGAAGAATGGAGAGTGAGATCGACAGGCGGATCGGTGCGGCATCCACAGTGATGCGGGCTCTGCATCGGTCTGTCGTGGTGATAAAGGAGCTGAGCCGTAAGGCAAAGCTGTCAATTTACCAGTCGATCTACGTTCCTACCCTCACCTATGGTCATGAGCTATCGGTAATAACTGAAAGAACGAGATCACGAATATAAGCGGCTTGAAGTTCCATATCACCAAGAAACTGACATATACACACGTCTTTGTACAGTGTAACATGATCTGACTTGTGTAGAACCAAATGTATGTGTTTAGCATAATAAATACATAGAAGCCTACTGTCTGCATAGACCTACTTTTAATCAAACAATTCATATACAGTAGTGTAATGCCCACAACAGAAAGGATGCAGGTATATGTTTCAGAAATGAAGATTTGTCTGTTTAGGATTTTCACCATTTTACGATTGTCAGTTTTCTCAATATAATCATCCCCGCCGCAGTTCTAGAGAGAAGGACTTTGATAAAATTATGATATAAAGAAGAGCCTTATGTTTTAAAACCTAAACTTCCACTTAAAGCAGAATGTTGTCATTTTTGATCATATTTTATATGTATCTCATAAAGATGAAAGCAGTCATTCAAGGTACACTTCATCTATTCATTCATTCATTTTCACTCCGTTGTTCATGTTGAAGGTTGTGGTGGCCACTTGCTGAGTAGAACAGACCAGGCTATCCTCTCCTTGGAAAATTTACCCAGTCCTATTAGTTATTTCCCATGTGCTTGACTAGTCAAGAAATGTACAGTAATTTCTCTGGTATGTCCTAGACACACCAAAGTCGTCTTTCATTTGTAGTATCTATATGTCCAAACCACTACAACTAGCTCATTTCGCTTAAGAGAAGTTGTGGTTCTACATTAAGGTCCACCCAGTTGCTCAACTGCTTAACCTATCCCAGAGAAATTGGCCAATAGGCCCTGTCCAGGATCCTGATTTTGGCCTTTTTTACTTGCAATCTCATTTTAATTGTATGTATTTTATTTTCATTGCATGTTTAAAAGTAGCTTAATTACAATTGTCTGCCATGTTTGGAAGTCTTTATTAGAAACTGGATGTAAAGATGTTGATTGTGTTAAAATAATTTGATGTTCCTTTGTTTATCTCTTTTAAGTAAGACATCTCTCTTTATAGTTCAATAGAAGCATAGCAATTCTGTCATATTTGCTAGGGGATTTTATATCCAAAGTTCTAAATTAAATTGGTTTACAATTTTTTTCCAAAGCAAGTTGTATACCTTAAGTATACAGTTTAGTTTTCCTCATATAAATGACTGTGATAACTTAAAGCTACTAAATATTGTGGGGTACAGCCCGGACACAGACAGGTAGACATGATGTTGATCACCACACACACATTTATTTACAATTATTTATTTTCACAAAAGTGCACAACCCAGTGCCGCAGCACCAATCACGCCTTAAGTCCAGGCCTTTCACACACTGCCTTTTCTCTTCTGGCTGCCTCCACTCCTATTTTCCAAGACTTTGTCCCTCTTCCACCCAACTCCAGCTATCGAATGTAGGGAGGCGGCCCCTTTTATATCCACCCGGATGTGCTCCAAGTGTCTTCCAGTGACCTTCCACCGACACGCTCTTGTGTGGCTAAGTACTGGCTGTGTACCCGGAAGCACTCCGGGTGTCCCCAATCCTCTTCCCCGACCCAACACTTCCAGGTGTGGCGGAAGTGCTGAGGTCCAGGGCTCCGAAGGCAGCGGGGCACCCCCTGGCGGCGACCATGGGCCCCTACATGGTTGAGCTTCCAAGCTCCCTACCCGTGGTCCCCAAAGAAACCAGGGCGGTCGCCCCCACATGGACAGGGGAAGGCGCAAGCCCTCCTCCGGTCCTCCTGGGCATCCCGGCCGGGTCGACTCCCCAGCCGTCTCTGACAATATAATGATTTAAAAATGTTCACTCTTTTTAAAAAGACAGTGGCCAATGCAGTGAAAGTTTTTTTTAAAATGGTAATGTGTTGGTGACTTAGGTTATGTATGAATTAATTAAGTTAATCAAAGTTGTTAGTTAGAATATGGTGAGTTTAGATGGATATATCTGAGGATAATGTTGTAACAACCATACTCACTTGGAAGGTGTCAAGTTATACACTTCGGCTGTGCTGGAGTGAAGTCTGAGCTCTGCTACGTCAAACTGTACTTACCCCCTCATTCCTTACCCGCCTTTCACTCAAGCCCCCAGTCGACAATAAAAACAAACAAGTTGGGAACAGATAAAAAATTCTGTATTTGTATATAAATAAAATATATTTGAAAAAGAATAAAATATAACACATAGATATCCCTGTATTCTGAGAAAAATACATACAGAAAAAAAGACATGGCCCCGATCTCCCTTAACTCAAAAACATACATAATTTACAAAAATGACAAACATTCATATACAAATAGAGGTCCACTGAAAGCATGGAAACTGTAGGAATGAGAAATTGATGAAAGATGGCCAAGTTCCTTATAATGAAAATAATAAAAAACCCAATTCCAAACAGTGCTGTTTCGAATTATGAATCGACACATTCTCACCAATGACTCTTGTCTAGCAGTTCAACAGCCCTGGGAAATGGATAATGAAAAAGTCTGCCTTACTACCGTGTGTAACCAGATAAGTGGTGACAATCTGTAGATGCCTTCAGTGGGGAAAAAAATAGCAGTGCTAGATCAGTCATCTTATGCTTCCTTTTTTTCTTTCTCCTTCATCCTCTTTTGAAAATGCATGGTCTTAGTTTGTAATGTACCTAACCCTGGAATTTAAAAGGAATTCCAGCTTTCTAAAGGGCCAAGTGGAATGCTTGGTGATGTACTTGCTGAAGCTGCAAGGAATCTCTCTTTCAGGTATATATACTTTTGATATGCAAAAAAAGGTCAGACACACAATAATTACAAACAAACAAAAAAACAAACATGACTGACAAAGTTAATGTAGCCCCACTACAATTTTACTCTATGAAATAATTTGCTTTGGATCAAGTTACTCTAACTAGGACAAGTCAATGTTGTTGACATATGTACATAGCAAATATAGGTCTTCATAAGTCTTCACTGAGTAATACTGTATAATTCATTGGGAACAAAATGATGTAACAAGATTACATTGTTCTCTGATTTATAGTAGTGTGATAAATGAATGAAAAAAATCAACATTGTTAAATTGGTTTTACGAATTACTCTTTAAAGTTCCTAATGATTTTGTAAATAATACATTTTACTTGAATGTAGCAACTTTTTTAACAATTATAGACAGTAGTTTATTTTTCATAGAATAAGGAACAAATAACATTTTTAGATAATAGTTGCCATTTTTACTATTTCAGTAAAAAAATGTCAGTTTACAGTATATATATTAAAGACAAAAAAAGAAAAAAAGAATCTTTGTTGCACACTTATTACATCACAATTTTTATGAGCCTGAATGTCTCTACTGAGAAGACTAGTGCAAAATTGTGATGAATTTGTGCTAGTAAATAAAAATATTTAGGTATCAGCTGCTTTGAGAGAAAAGTATATGTGTAATTGAATGGAGAGATTCATGGATTGTTTTTGAAAAGAGATCATAGTGAAAATTGGAGGCTAGCATTGTGAGAGAAGGAGGTATTTTCTTCAGTTTTAATGAGGCATATGGCATCTCTATGTTTAACCAAGTTAACTACATCACTCTGAAGAAGTCTTCATTCAAGTAGTTTCAGATCAGTTTGATCTCCATTTGAAAGGGAGCCTTTTAATTACGTAACGTTTCATCTTTCTGTAAAGTGATCTCATGTGTCTAGATTTGTTTTAGCATATTTGTCTGTGCACACCATTAATGTAGAACGCTTTAATGTAGCAGTGTTAAATTCTATAATCTTGATTTATTGAAAAATAAATTGAAATATTTACAGCAATATTTTAGGAATATCTCAATAGAATGTACTACTTTTTTTGTTTATGGTTCATTAAGGAAGACGTATATTGACTCAAATACTTTAACTCCTAACTTCAAGTTCTCATATAGAAATCCAAAAGAACCCAGAAGCTCAGACTGTGTCTCTGAATGAGGAATAATTATACAGTATGAGTGTTTGTATATATTGTACTTTCTATTTTGTATTTGTTTTTTTGGGGGGGAGATGGAGGGATTATTGTGGAATTTAAGTCATATGCATCAGTGCTGAGATACAATATAGACTGACTTTTTAGTAATGTGAAGTTTAAGTTCTTAAAAAAATTACCATATCAGTTTATTTTATTTCTCTTTTTCTCTTCCTCCCACCCACCCTGTTTTTCTACAGGAGTCTCCATCTGGTCGGCGTAAAGCTCTTGCCACAAGCAGCATCAACATGAAACAATATGCCAGCCCTATGCCTACTCAGACAGACGTGAAGTTGAAATTCAAGCCATTATCTAAAAAAGTGGTGGCTGCTACGCTGCAGTTCTCTTTGTCATGTATTTTCCTCAGAGAAGGAAAGGCAACGTAAGTGTATTCCCTGTTGAGTTCCCCCATTGTAAGTTTCTTTTAATTAGATCGGGCATCCCAAGTACTTCTAGTCAGAGTGCGTTTTAAGTACAAAATGGGCTTCTCATTGCACTAGATGACAGAGGCTGAAAAGTTCCTATTAACATACCAGGCATTCCTGAAATGCCTCTGTATTGTTTCTTTTGGGTGAAAGTGACTTGTTACACTATGCCATGTGTTGTAGTAAATGTCATCTTTTGAACCTTAAACTATTGCTGTGTTAACTATTTAATAAACAGAGCATAAGGTATATTATGAGGTTTTTTTTTTGCAATCAACCAATAACCACATTTTTTAGATTTCTGTCACTTTTCATTCTTGTGTAGCATTTAAGAATGAATGAGGGTCATCATGCTCTTTACCACATAAGACGTGAACTATCAATAATGTCTTTCAACTTTTTTGATTTCAGATCATTACACATTGTCAAGCCAATGCAGAGCCTTGTGGGACCATTTATTCATGTTTACTAATTATTGTAAATGATATTGGTTGGAAGATGTCAATTAAATCTTTAAAATTTTATTTTGGCTTCTAGCAGGATTAGTGGAATGACAAGGGAATGTTCAGTTGCTGTAATGTGATATCACTTTAATGCAGTTTGTGCAAAATCATTTTAATGCATCTTATTACTACCGCTACAACTGTTTCTAAACAATAGAATAAAACAATAGCCTCTCTCCTTCCCATCCATTCATGTTAGGAAAGGTAAATAGAGAGAAAAGGTTATAAAATTAAAGAAATTGCTAGGATATCCACAAGAGATGGGCAGTGAAAATATTCAGATCTCTCTGTCACAGTCACCAGTAACTGGGACTTCTGAGATCAAAAGAGACAGTTTCAGGAAATTTCAACTGAGAGACCTGTGCCATCTTGGACTGCAACAGTTGTATCATCCTAGGCTTTGAGTCAACAAAAGTGTGTTAGTCCGGACAGAGTCCCAAGTGCCTTTCAGCTTATTGTAATGTCGCAAAAACATAGCAAATAAGTTGACCATGGTCATATGTGACAGAGAGGTGAAGGAAAAGAGAAAAGAGTGAATGGGGGGGTGGGTTAGGGTCACCAGATTACCTTTAAAGGTAAATAGGATGGTGGTTTAGTATGAGGGTCAAGTTCTGCTCCAAATTAAATGAATGATGTATGCCCATTGATATAACTCTAAGTAAGATAGAGACATCCTCATATCCAGCCTGCTGAAGAACTTCAAATATATCTCTGATTATGACCTATGTTTGAGTGGAGTGAAAAAGGAAGAGCGTGGCACTGACAAACATTAAATAAGAAACATTTATAGTCTTATTTGTTATTCATAGCCAAATGGGAATGTAAAGACAGGGAGAGAGGAGACAAATAGAAGAATGTTAGCTTTACTCGTTTCAGAAGGTTTATTTACGGGCAGCAATGCCCTGCACTAATCCTTCTATATAAAAGCGGTCGGGATTGTCCTTCCGTCCTGTGAGTGCTACGCAGGTGCGGAGTTTCACACACGCCCCGTCCATTTTGCAATGCACGATGGGATTTGTAGTTTCGTTTTTCCAGGTAAAAGATAATTTTCTGCTCCAGACTGTCCGAGTAGCACGGAGTTTCACACACGCCCCGTCCATTTTGCAGTGCACGATGGGATTTGTAGTTTCGTTTTTCCAGGTAAAAGATGATTTTCTACTCCAGACTGTGCGATAACTTCTTCTTTCTTACTATATAAAAGCGGTCAGGATTGTCCTTCCGTCCCGTGAGTGGAAAGCGTAGCGGTATTCCGCTTATCACAAACTTACTACTTGCAGCTTGCGGTACGAAGCGACATGATGTGAGCAGAGTTCTGGTGCTCCCATCGTTCCCTTGCTTTTGTGCGCGATGCGCTGGAAAAATAGACAAAATTATGTCTCTGGAAATAATTAATGTTGATGGAGTACAAATGCCTCACTGCATAGTAAATATCAGGGGGGTTCAAAAGGGCGACCCCAATATAGAAAAAAAGTTTAAATTTCATCACAAAAATAACAGAAATTACGCGTATTAAAGTAATACCGCTCAAATGCAATATAACCAAATTAATGAGTTTGTATAAAATATCAAATTGATCTACATATTGAATTGCCTTAAGAAGTGGTCAACTTAAAAGTCGGTCACCTTAAAAGGCGGGTCAGCCTAGTATAGTAACATTGTTTGCAGTATATTTAAATGACAAATGGAAGAGGGACAGGTTTTGGAAAAGATAACTGTTGTCAAATATAGTTTAAGCAGCGGAGAGTGGATTTGGACCAGTTGTTTATGTAGTGTGACAAGTCTTCGTTAGGTTAAGAATATGGGGGGATCCAAAAGACTTTAGTGCTGGTCAAAGTAGCCCTGCCATCTGTCGATTTGGCATGGCGCATGAAATACCACTTCAGCTCCAAACATGAACTGAAATATTCAAATGAATTTTAACATAAATCCTCCACTTCAGAAATCCAAATGATGAGTTTTACAGTGGAATTGAGCAAGTGTGTGTCTTGGTATGCATGGACTGAATCTTCCTATCTGATAAGTAATATCAGTCACAGTCAAGTGATACTCTTCATAAATTCTAACAGAATTTAAGTTGCCTCGATCAGAGAGAGAATGATATCTGTAATTCAGCATTTTTAAACTAATGTACAAATCTAGTTATCAATCAAATGGTCCTTCCTTTATAACTCAGTATTACAACTAGCTTTTTCCATTAGCTAAGCCCGAGTTCAGCTTCTGCTCCATAGCAAAACCCATATTGCCTAGGGTCTATCCTACAACAAAAGTCTAGATCGACTCTTCAACTCCAAAAGGAAATCTAGTGTGGAACCACAAAGGCAAATAACTGTCCACAATGGAGGTGGATGTGGGTGTGTCACATTGAATTCAGCCTTCCTAAAGGACAGTGAGATAAATGGGGAGCCCATACGTAAAAGAAAAATGTTCATTTCACTGAAGTGTTGACTGATTACCAACTCCCAGCAGACCTTTATGCAAGCTAAATAGCATCACTGTGAGAAATATCAAAGACTATAAATGCATTAACTGCTGTTTATTACACGGTGTGACTAAAACCAGAGAACAAGCATCAGAACAAACAAAAGAAAAGCAAGCTCATCCTTGTCTTTCCATGTGTGCCTGAGTAAAATCTCTCCATGAGCCTTGAATTAAGGATAAGACTTCTTGTCCTTGCTGGGAAAAGACAGAAACTGAGCAAACATAATATCATTTCTTTACAATTTTAATTTTGTGATTTAATACTGCTTTCAAACTCAATAAAAGGCCAGCAAACACATTGATATACAGTGTATCTTAGGTTGTGTTACTTGAGTTTTGTAATGGAAAAATCTTTTGAGATGCAGTTTCTAGATCTCATTTAGCAAGACTGATCAATCATGGGCAACTGACATCCATTTATGTCCCATTGTAGCTCTGTGGCTGCAACAAAGGCTAGGAATGACTCTTCTACTTCAAGTCTGGTCTTCTAAGTCCAGACCGTAAGAGCAGAAGACTGCTTGTAATGAAATTATATGCACGTACTGCATTGATTGCAGTCTTGCTGAAGGACAAGAAGGTACCAAAATGAGAGCTGTTCAGATTAGGTAATATAACTATTTAAAGGGTAGAAATAAAAAGCCTTGGTCATTTTCATAAACTCTTCACCATTGCACATTGTCTGTGAGAGTGGAACCCAATTAATTTGCCAGAATACCTTTGTGTCAAATGAGACAAGGGTAGCTACAGTGCTCTCCATGATGTTTGGGGCAAAATCACATTTTCCCTTGATTTAGCTCTTTGTCCCAGAGTGTAAAATTACAAATCAAATAATTGAGAAGTGATTAAAGTGCACATTGTAGACTCTTATTTAAGGGGATTGCATACATATTGGTCACATCATGCAGAAATGACATTTTTTCTACACAGTCCTTCCATTTCAGAGTACCATAAAGTTTGGGACGTAACAATGGTAGGTCTATTATTCAGCTCATATTAAATACGTTGTTGCATATCCCTTGCATGCAATGACTGCTTCATGTCTGTGATTAATAGTTATCATCAGGTGCTTATTCTCTTCTGTGGTAATGCTCTGCCAAGCCTCTAATGCAGCTATCTTCACCACTTGCTTGTTTCAGGGGCTCGACCCCCCATTAAGTTTCCCTTCAGCATATGGCAAGCCTGCTCAATTGGATTTAAATAGAGTGACTAGCTTGGCCATTCAGGAATTTTCAATTTTGTTTAAAAACTTTGCCTTAACAGTATGTTTGGACCATTACCTTGTTGTAGGATGAAGTTCTGTCCAATGAGTTTGGAGGCATTTAAAGAAGTTGAGCAGTTAAGATATTTAAGTACACCTCAGAATTCATTGTGTGAATGCCGTCAACAGTTCTGTCATCAATGAAGACAAGTGTGCCCTTACCTGTGGCAGCCATACATGCCCAAGCCATAATAACCCCACCACCCTGTTTAACAGATGAGGGTGTATGCTTTGGATCTTAGGCAGTTCCCATTCATCTCCATACTTTGCTCTTGCCATCACTCTGGTACAAGTTCATCTTTGTCTCATCTGCCTCCTGAAGTCTGTTTCTCATCTGTCAGAGAGGTGTTTGGGGTGTTTTCTTTACCATAGTGAGGATTCTACTGTCCGCAGTGGAGGTCTACCTTGGCCTACAAGTCTCTTTGTGATTACTGAGCTCACCAGTCTATTCTTAAGATCTTCTTAATTATATTCCAGATGATATTCCAGACAGTTGATTTAGGTCATCCTACAGTTTTACCAAAAAAAAAAGACATAATGAAGAAAGTATTGATCTAAAATCAAACATTTTAAGTCACCAGCAGGTTGATGGAGAGCCAACCAGAATTACTGGAGATGGCATGGAGGATCTTGTAAACTTGCACCACAAAGAGAGTACTGGTTAACTGGAAATAGTTTAAACCAATACTGTCAAGGTATGGAAGTTTAGAAGCTGTGAAGGTTCACATTTTTTACTTGAAGAACTTAGTTCTGCCATATAGCCTTTTTAAGAATGACGTTATTACAATGTAATGTTAATATCAAATCATTAGTACCATAGCAGCTACATGAGCATGGTAATTGCAGCTCTATAAGACATAATTATCAAATAATTACTTTTAAACATTGATTCTTGAAAAGTAATGTTAAATGTAGTGAATATTTTTCCTTTTGCCTTGAAGTGGTAGCTTTTAAATTCTGTTTGTAGATTTCTTTTTGTGCATGCAACTGAGAAGACTTTTTAAATATAGTTGGCTTAACTCTAGAATCCCTGAAGCCTTTATCTGGGAGTAAGGTGTCTGGAATTATATTGTGTAAATAATATATTGTTATTTGGAATATATACATTACATGTGTGTTCAGTGTGTACAACGATCGGTGTAAATGCAGGAAATGTGAGGCAAATGTTAAACACATAACTGAAACAACTTTTTTATGTTATAGTAGTAATTGAGAAAATGTTGACAGGAAGTAATGTGTGAAGACTGAAGTCCAAATATCAAGTACACACTTTCACAAAAGGTATAACAAAACAAGTGTGCTTTTATTCAAGAATATAACCAAACAGAAAAAAAAATGTTCAGTTTACAGGTTACTGGCAATAGCTGGGTTGGCTGGTGCAGAGGTAAAGACTACTGTCTCATAACCAAGAGTTTGCGGGTTCAATCCCTGGTTAACTCTTCGCATTTACCGTTTTGAGTAGTGAGCTGCTATTATTGTTACTATTATCTAATAAAAGCATACATTTAATTTGAGTCTGTAACAGCCTGTTTAAATTTATGGTACTTGTAAAAGTTAGTGCTAAAGGGATAAAGGCAGACACACAAACACAACTTAATCATTCATACTTAGTGTCTTGTTGAACAGTGTCTACGGTGGATATTATTTTTCCTTGCACACGGGCATTCGCATCAGCATGTCATTTGAATGATTTTTTTTATTCAAGAATCCAAGAATAAAACTGAATAAAAAAATCATTCAAATGACATGTTGGCATGAATGTCCGTGTGCGAGAAAAAGTAACATCGTTTACAAGTACCATAAAGTTACACAGGATGTTACAGACTCACATCAAATGTATGTTTTTGTTATTTGATGATGATAATAATAATAGTAGTTCACTACTTAAAGTGTTTAAATACAAGGAAGACTTGGGATTTGAACCTGTTACCTTACCATTGCTAAATGGAAGCTTATCCACTGTGCCATCTATGCAGATCTGTGACGGAGCAACGTTACCACTGTGACAACTGGTTGAAAATGTAATGGACAAACACATGTGTATGCAAACATCTTTTATTTTGTACCGACTGATAGTTGGGCTTCAGCAACATGTCAGTTGAGCAATTTCTTTTTCTATCATTTTATTCTTGAATAAATGCATACTTGTTTTCTTACACCTTTTGTGAAAGTGTTCTTTGGATATTTGGGCTTCACACATCCTATACTTCTCATCAAAATTATGTCGTTATTACTATAACGTATGAAAACATTTTCAGTTTTAGCCATGTGTTCAGCATTTCTTGCCTAGCATTTCCTCTGTCATTCCATATTTACACAGATCATTGTAGACACAGAACACACATAAAAAGTATGTATTTCCAATCACAGCATTTCATTACCTGTATAATTCCTTACGAATGCATTGCCAGATAAACACTTCAACACAGACTTCAGCTGTGAGGATTGCAGAAGGACGGTGCCTTCATCTGACTGAATTGGGGGTGGGTGGTGTAGCAGGCTACATACTGCTGAAACGCACATTTGCAAAACAAAACTGGGCTATTAGTACAGTGATAAAGAGCTACGAGCTTCTTGCCATATGTTAGCAACATTTAAGGAGGTCAGGGACAGCGAAAAAAATCATACGCTTCAGGGATTCTAGTGTTAAACCTGAAATATGATGCGTTTTTTTTGCAGGATCACCCTGTGTTCATAGGGTTCTGACCCAATAATTTAATTTACGCTGGTGCTATGCTTTAGGATACTGCTGGGCCAGAAAATTAATTTTATGTAAGCACACTGACTTATGTTTCTGACTTTCACTTGTTCTTTACTCTCTTGACCTAGTCTATTTAGAATATAATTATATTGACAGAGTTCTATCCTTTAATATGTATTGTTCCCTTAAAACTGTTATCTTCTCTTTCATGTTGAACTTAATTTTATATTTTATTATTGCAATCAAGGCTTTGTTTTCATAATGTGTTATCTTTTTTTTAAGATCTCAAGTAAGCTTCTCACTGTTAACTTGATATAGTCAAAGTTACTCTGTACCTTACTGCTAATTCTTTTTTTATTGATTTTAATTAAAAGCACATAACAATCCATCAATCAAACTTAACAAACCAAAATTCTTACCATTAATTCATTATGTTTGAAAATAACTTGTATTTATGCCTTTTGATCTTCTTTGGTTTTACTCATCCAAAGCACCAATCTTTAACACTAGAATTACCAGAGCCTACGAAAAAACTCGTAGATCCGTCCCACCTTAAATCGCTTCGCACCTCTCCATCAGCGTCTTAATTGTCCTGTAAATGTGTTGATAAGCACCAAACAGCAAGCAGCCTGCTATCACATCCCCCACCGGCTCACAGTTTTCTCAGCCCAGGTCTGTTTACCTGCGTATCAGTTGCTTGGAGTTGTATAGAGTGAGAAGTCAAGCAAAATGACACCTTTTATAAATATTATATCGTTATTTGGAACACATGCATTTCATGTGTGTTCCGTGTCTACAACAATCTATGTACAGTAAACACATCGTTAAAACAGAAATGTTTTTCATGTTTTAGTAATAATTGACAAAATGTAGACATGAAGTGCATAATGTGTGAAGCCTGAATTCCAAATATCAAATAAACAGTTTCACAAAAGATACAAATATAACAGAACAAATGCGCTTCTATTCAAGAATATAACTGCAGAAAAAGAACCCGTGTTAGGGTGTGACATTGACACGCCTTTACTACGACCCCTTCGGTGGTGCAGCGGTATCAAATGTTGACTGGTAATCAAAGCTTCACGGGTTCGATCCCAGACGAGTCTGTTTTGAAAAGTGAGCTGCTCTTATTCTTACTGTTTTAGAATAAAAACATACATGTGATTTCAGTCTGTAACAGCCGGTGTAAATGTATATTTGTAAAGGTTACCTTTGGTTTTTTTTATTCAGTTTTATTCTGTCGGTCGCATTCACAATCCTACCCCCACACCCCCCCATGTGACACTGCTGTTTTCACATAAAGACGCGGCTATAGCTCTGCAATTTACTTGTGACTTTACGCTGTAGGAAGTAAGTAAATAAACCATGGTAAATAAGTAAATAACATTCAATCTGGCTCTTGTATACAAAGTACAGCAACGGCAGCTTCCACCTTCAGCTATGGACTCTCGGCTATGTTTACTACACGGCTGTTTTCAAATAAAGACGTGCTATAACAGAGCTGAACTCAGATTGGAGAAAGAGAACAGAAGCCCTCCCCACAAGAAACATCCACTCACATATAAGAACAACGCAGCTGCACCAGGCGTAAAGGTGAAAGATGGCACCGTTTGGATACAAGACAAAGTCCGGCGTCATCCTACCAATCACCTGTCCTTGAAAGAAACAGCACGGCTTCCAGAGCTCACCAACGTATCGTGCAAACTCATGTTTGTGATTATGTTTTGTGATGGTCTTTACATAAGAAGCATTTATATGTTACTTATATAAAAGCCAGATCGAATGTTGCTTATCTTGATTTATTTACTTCTCTTCCTACGGCGTAAAGTCACAAGTATACTGCAGAGCTTCCTCTGTTTGATCGTCAAGGGCATGCTCACAAATTACATGTGTAATGCCATGAAAAATACCTGCTAACACTTTAGTATGCGAGCAGTGGTACGAGAATGCAGTTAGACTTTTTTTGGGCACATACACCACGCTAGTGTTTAGATCTGGACGGTGTAGCGTTGGTGAGCTCTGTAAGCCGTGCTGTTTCTTTCAAGAACAGCTGATTGGCAGGATGATGCCAGACTTCGTCCTGTATCCAAACGGTGCCATCTTTTGCATTTGTGCCTGGTGCAGCGGCATTGTTTTTATATGTGAGTGGACGTTTCTTGCGGGAAGGGTTTCTGTTCTCTTTCTCCGATCTGAGTTCACCTCTGTTATAGCGCGTCTTTAGAAAACAGCAGTGTCAGATCAGGGAGAGCGTGAACGCGACTGAGAGAATAAAACTGAATAAAAAAACGCTAACTTTGACAAGCACTATAAATTTACAGCGGCTGTTACAGACGCAAATCGAACGTATGTTTTTATTGTATATTATTAACAATAATAGCAGCTTTCTACTCAAAACGGTAAACTTAAGAAGCTGCCAGCATCAAACCCAGAACCTCTTGATTGGGAGTCAGCAGTTCTTAGCATTGCACCACGCAAGCTGTCGCATCAACCGCCTACCATAACCTGCTTTCTTTTTTCTTCGGTTATATTCTTGAATAAAAGCACACTTGTTTTGTTATACTTGTACTTTTTGTGAAAGTGTTTATTTGATATTTGGACTTCAGGCTTCACACCTTATACACATGTCGTAAAGATGGTCCTTGTGTGTGTGTGGGAACAGTTAACATTTTAATCTGATGATTGCATATAGTGCAGAACTGACCTCTCTGCACTATGCTATCCTCTGCATCTCATGAAGTTGAAAAGAAATACCAACATGCAGCAACAAGATCAGAACAAAAAAACAAACGTGGTCACTAACTACAACCGCATAAACGTATGTAAATTAATATAATGTTGCATTAGTGCAACAACGTTTTCTGAAATGTACAATACAGGTCATAAAGTGAATTATTCCAAATGTCATATATACCTAAGTCTCTCTATTTTGTCAGTGCTTCTTTGACATCATGGATCAGAAGGCGCATACTAATTCAGCGTGAGCAGGAGCACTCAAGAATAAAACAGAATAAAAAAAATTGACATCCACAGTCATTTTCAGTCACGCACACTACTCACATCCACGCTTTTCCCAGTCTCATTCGCACACAAGATCTGACACGGTTTTCAAATAAAGAGGGGTTGTAACAAAACAAGTTTGTACCACGTTGTGGATGGATGTAGGAGCTTGAACGTGAGTGACAGAATAAAACTGAAAAAAAAAATGCTAACTTTAACTATAAATTTACAGACGTAAATCAGATGTATGCTTTTATTGTATGATATTAACAATAAGAACAGCTCACCACTGAAAATGGCAAATTTGGGAAGTAGTTGATATCGAAACCGCGACCTCTTGATTGGAAGGCAGCAGTTCTTAGCATTGCACCACGCAAGCTGTCATCTCAACCACCTACCGTAACGTGCTTTCTTTTTTCTTCGGTTAAATTCTTGAATTAAAATGCACTTGTTTTGTTATACTTGTAACTTTTGTGAAAGTGTTTATTTCATATGTGTATTTCAGGCTTCACACCTTATACATTTCATGTCTACATTTTTTCAATTATTACTAAAACACGAAAAAGTTTCCGTGTTAACGATGTTTTTACATAGATTGTTGTTGACAGGGAACACACATGAAATGTGTGTATTCCAAATGATTATGTACTTTTTTTACCATATAAAGCTGCAGCAGTTCACTCGAAGATAAACACTGAGCACTGAGAAACTTCTTTGCGAATTGAACTGCAGTGGTGGGTGGGGGGGATGGGATACCAGGCTGCTTGCTGCTTATCGGCACATTTACAGGACAAAAGACACTGACAGAGAGGTGAGAATGGATTAAGGTGGGCTGCATTTACAAGCTTTCTCGTAGGCTCTGGTAATTCTAGTGTTAAACACAACCAAACAGGAATAATGTTTTTGCATTGTGACAGTCAGGATGACATTTTCATGTTATGTGTGTGTGGTTTTTTTTTTTTATTTTTAATTAATGAAACAATAATACAAATATTTTCGTACCTAAAGATAAAGAATTCCATACACATCCAGCACTTTATTTATATACTATGTTAAAAAATTTTTTTTTTCATTTAAAGTTTTAACATTTCACATTATGCAGTTCACAACGATGTCAATATGTATAACTGGTGTTCCTTTTCTTTATTGATATGTGCTGACATAGGTGCAGGGGAGTGCGTGGAAAGGGAGTTGGGGGTGGGGGGTTTTATAGTCCTGCTACAATAGAGAAAAATTTGCAAAGGTAAAAATTTTGCCTTTTTATTTCATGTTTCTGTAAGAAGATCAAATCAGTGTCATATCATGTAAGTGCTAAATAAATTATCGTTGTGTGGCACTAAAACCAAAATAAGTCTCAAGTACAGTGGAACCTCGGTTCACGACCATAATTTGTTCCAAAACTCTGGTCGTAAACAGATTTGGTTGTGAACCGAAGTAATTTCCCCCATAGGATTGTATGTAAATGCAATTAATCCGTTCCACACCGTACCAACTGTATGTACATATATTTTTTTTAAAGATTTTTAAGCACAAATATAGTTAATTATACCATAGACTGCACAGCGTAATAGTAAACTAAATGTAAAAACATTGAATAACAGTGAGAAAACCAACACTGCAAGAGTTTGCGCTATAGTGCTACGAACCGCTCGCTAAAAACACTTTTTTTTAATGAGTTTTAAGCACAGGGAAAGAAATGCACATATGAAAAATACGTAATTTAATGAACCACCAGGAAAAGTAACATTGCAACAATGCACGCTACGAATCGATCGCTGTAAACAGAAGTGAAGTGGAGATTAAAATCCAATGGAAAAAAAGTCTTTATTAAATACGAGGTTAAAACAATGCTCGGGTCTGTCTCTTTAAAAACAAGCCTGGTGCATTCTTTAACTGCCTTCTCAGCCTTATGCGTCCAGCCGTCTCTCTCTTGTGTGTGTGTCTCTCTCTCGCTCGCGTGCATGCATGTGTGTGTCTCTCTCTCGTGTGTGTGTGTGTGTGTGTGTGTGTGCGTGCGTGCGTGCGTGCTTGCTTGCTTGTGTGTGTGTGTGTCTCTCTCGCGCACGTGCCTCTCTGTGTGTGTGTGTGCCTCTCTGTCTGTCTCTCGCTGCACAGGGAATGCACAGCGAGAGACTGAACACGTGCAGAAATCATCGGCGCGCACAAACCGAAAGGGAAACTGGCTTGTTCATATACCGAGTCTGTGGTTGTGAACAGATGGAAAAGTTTGGCAAACTTTTTGGTCATAAACCGATTTGTATGTGTTTCCGAAATGTTAGTGAACCGAGGTTCCACTGTACCTCTGTATTTAACTCATCAGTCTGACCGCTAGATTACAATTTTGACTAACCTAATGACACAATTCTACAAAATAGAGGTACAGTGGAACCTCGGTTCATGACCATAATTCGTTCCAAAACTCTGGTCGTAAACTGATTTGGTTGTGAACCAAAGCAATTTCCTCCCATAGGATTGTATGTAAATACAATTAATCTGTTCCAGACCATTCAAACTGTATGTAAATATATATTTTTTTTTAAGTTTTTAAGCACAAATATAGTTAATTAAACCATAGAATGCACAGCGTAATAGTAAACTAAATGTAAAAACATTGAATAACACTGAGAAAACCTTGAACAACAGAGAAAACTAATGCTGCAGTAGTTTGCGCTGTAGCGCTACCAACTGCTGCCTAAAAGCACTTTTTTAATGAGTTTTAAGCACAGGGAAAAAAATGACTATTTGAAAAAATCTGTAATTTAATAAGCCACCAAGAAAAATAACATTGCAACAATGCACACTACGAGCCGATCGCTGGAAACAGAAGTGAAAACATTCTTTAACTGCCTTCCTACCTACCTTAATGCGTCCAGCTCTTTCTCGCGCTGCCTGTGTGTCTGCATCTCTCTCTCGCTGCCTCTGTGTTGCACGTCTGTCTCGCGCTGCCTGTGTGTGCGTCTGTCTCTCTCTCGCACTGCCTGTGTGTATGTGTGTCACGGTCTCTCGCTCTCTCTCTCTTGCTCTCTGCACTGGAAATGCACAGGGAGAGACTGAACATGTACAAACGGAAAGGGAAACTGGCTTGTTTGTATACCGAGTGTGTGGTCTTGAACCGAGGCAAAAGTTTGGCGAACTTTTTGGTCGTAAACCGAGTTGTACGTGTACTGAGATGTTCGTGAACAGAGGTTCCACTGTATAACGATTATTCCTACCCATGATTCAAGTTTGCAGTATTTTTGGCAATTTATCCAAAGGATGCCAGATAGAGCAGTGTTTTCCAAAAGGGATACATTTATACGCATGCTAAAATGTCTGAAGGTGTAGAACAGAGGATAGCGCAAAAAAAAAAAAAAAACTCAGATATTGCCGTTTATGTGACACAGCGCTTAGCGAGCACTCATTTTTCAGCGGCTTTGTCCACTTATACAGGCAGTCCTCTCTCTACTTCATTCCACTGACCCGGGATCAGAGGCAACTCATATGTCCACTGTCTCTCGGCTCTGTGTGAGTAGCTCCCAGGCAGATGGACACCTGATAAGTCTCTAGCTGCTGAAGTGCTCTCGAAGTGCTGTGTCTGCAAAACGGTGATCACTAAGCTGCTTTTTTGTCACGTAGTCCCGTCCCTCCGAAAGGTCTCGACCACCTGAGGAGCATGTCTTTCTCAGGTCAAGACCAATGGTATTATACTGTTATGTCTATGGTGCACCAGTTGAAAAACACTTGTGTGGAATATAATTATCAAATTGTTCATCAGTGTGGCATATAATTATCAAATTGTTGATCGTGATGAACAATTAAGGATAGTATTTGCAGAGTTTTAACACAAGTTTTAATGTATACCTATATAAGAGATGCTTATTCTTTCAATTAAATAAAACTTCAGCAGTGCATTCAAAGTCAATACAATGGGATTCATTTTTAATACAAAATAGATTTATTAAACACTTGCCTATGCATAATATGTTATTTCATTTAGCTTATTGGAACAGTTTTGAGTAAGAGAAACAATTGAATAAGCAGTCAAACACTTATCAATCAACATCACAAAGTTAAGTTTTGTTTTACTTTAGGCCATATTACAATGCAAATTAGTCTAGCACTTTGATTTGTTCTGTCAATAATTCTACTTTCTGGGGAAGAATTCTGGGGTTTCAGTGTGACTTCCTGGGGTACAGCTTCTGCTTGAATCATCTTGCCTGACGCCTCTGTTGAAATGACAGCATGAGACCATGTGACGTAACTCTCCTTATGCTGAGTGGCAATGTTATTGATCTCTTGAGCCGGCATTAAACACGGCATGGAGAGATCCTCAGCATACTGCTGGGATACGTTGGACTATGCATAACAGCCAACGTTATAGTTAAGGTAGCACCAAGGAAGATAATCACGCATGCCACGGTTCTGTACTAACAAGCATCACCATAGATATAGGTTAGAATAGACTTTTCATTCCCCCATTGTTGCAGAAGCATACAACAGTGAGCAACAATAGAAACAAGTCATTAAATGCTGTCCCCTTGTGCCCATTGATTATCACCATACCCATATAAGGAATTGATAGGGATTTAGCAAATGCACAATTTGTTTCTTTTCACACCCAGCTGCAATCCATTGGCATGCCAAGGTTTGAGGAACATTTGGGGTGATGTGTGCCACCTCCACACACTTGAAGTGGCAGAGGGGAGCAGGGAACTTTTCTTTTGCCTGTGTTGTGGTCTTCACTTCGCAGTGGATGGGCTCAGATTTTAGTCATGTCGCATCCAATGTTTACAATGATTATCAAGCTGTTCTGACCATTCTTGTTGCATGTCTGCCCAGTGCCATTCCAAGGTCTTGATCAGGCCATCCTAGGTCTGCCAACAGACCTGCTGGGAGAGACACTCGGGGAAAGCATTTACTAAGTAGTGACAGGTGATTATTTCAGCTACCATTTCAGCAGTGTTGGCTCTTGGTTTGAGACCGTGTCAGAGCTTCACCATAGCTTGATTGCCTCAGAGCATGCCAGCTGCTTTGAATTAAATCATGGTCCACAGTAACTCCATACCTGACCATTATCTTGGCCTTTAGCTTTTTCTTAGTCACCAGCGGCCTGGTCATCTAAGTCATAATAAACCAGTTTTGCCTACCGTGTCACTAATGGCACCAGTATGTATGCCCAATCACCATAGTCCCAATGATGTTGGGGGCCAGTATGTTCAAAGATCAAAATATAGCTTTCAACATCATCTTTAGCCCAAAGCACCAGGAGTATCTAGGACAGCCCAAAGACCCGCTCATTGTACTGCCCTGTCCTGGTTGTGCGCCTCTGCAAACTGGGTTCATTGGTTTCCTATCTGAACCCACAAAGCCTGTACCTCTTCAGTTAAGCCTGCCACCATTAGTGTAAGGTCCACTGGCTCAGTTGTTTTCTGGTGTAATCTTACCAACTATGCCTCTTGAATGAAAGATTACTGCAGAGGCAATTTTCCAGGTGTAAGTCTTCAGCTACACTACTGGAAGATCATGGTGGAGCCGATTATCAGGCAGTGATGGCACGTACATTGTATTATAGACACTTAGCAAAAATTAAGTTGCTTTTGATAACCGTTTCATTCATGACAATCGTCATGGCCTAGTGGCCTGGGCCAACACATGAGATATATATATATATATATATTTATATAAAGCAGCATTGGAAGACGACTGGCTGATTGTGCAGTATGTGATGGCTAGCTTGTTGGTAAGGTAATAGTCTAAACTATGAGTTTTTCATATGGCCTATACTATTAATTACAACAGTTATGGTATTACATGTGCCAGTTAATAGTGGCTACCTGCTCAGACACTGGCTCTTTATTCCTTTCCATGACCACCAGTTCACAAAGGAGAGGAGCTACAGTGCCACAAAATGCTCTTACATGGCAAGTTGTTGACTGCACAATAGGACTTCTCAAATGCATGTGGTGTTGTCTGAATGCTTCGGGTGGGAGACTGCTCTACACGCCAATGAAGGTTTGGAGCATTGAGACTGCATATGTACAAGGTTGATTTGTGACTGCATATGTACAAGGTTGATTAGCTTAGTCCACATATAGTTATTTTTGGGAAGCAACCAGGCCAGTTTCAAGAAGCATTCACAAGATTTACAGGATGAATGTGAAGTATAAAGGGTAATTTATGCATACACCAGGTTTTATAATCTGGTTTTTGTTTTTCGATGTAAGCATTTTCCTTTATTTTTGTTTTTTTTTTTTTTTGGCACACACATACTTTCATTATGAAATCTTCTCAGTTTTATAAATGAGACCTCAGTTCTGATTTGCTACTGTACTTTGTCAAGTATATTTGTTTGAATGAATTGCTGTTAAAATCTTTATAGATGAAGTTAATCATGTTTTCTTAAAATCCATTAATTTGTGAAGCAGTATACTTGTTTCAGTTTATATGTAAATATGTATCATTTATTGTGGTTGCTTCCTATTGTAATTTATAAACATTTTAGTATTTAATAAATCTGAGCTCTCTTCTTAGTTCTACTTATTTATTTTTATTTTTTTTAACATAAATTTGTAAAACACATTTGTTGGCACTACTGTCTCCATTGTTTTGCTTACACAGTAATTTAAACCTAGGGAGTTTTGATACAGTCATGGAATATGAACCTGGAATGTTAAATATATGATACATACCTGAGGTAACGAGATCTGGGGAGATTTTGTATTATGTTTACTTGATTTTAATTGACCAAATTAGATCTGGTGGTTTATACAATTCAAATTAGTTTTGGGAATAGAATCATGATTTTTGTTGTTCATTGTCTGTAGGTACCTTGGATAACCACACGGTATAATATGATCGTTAAAAATATAATAGTTAACTCCAGCATTTTCTAAGTTGGCAATTGTTTTATGGGTGTTTGAATGTATGGCCCTGATGAAATGTGTTGTCCTGAGGGTCAATGATGAATATCAACCACATGGACATTTTTAATTCAGTTCCCCTTAGTTTCATCTTGGCTTTAAGGTTAACACTTATGTAATGTTTCAAAGATTGTGCAATCTACACGTATAAGTCTACAAAGATACAGAGGAACCAGCTGTGCTTAAATTACAAGTAGAATCTAATAAAACTCAAATGCATTCTATTTAATGAATGATTAAAATTGTGTTTTGATAAAGATATTTAAATTTCTTTTAGTCTGCTGTTCTTGGTGTTGGTACAGTTATCACACAACTCTAGGAGTTTGTGAAAAAACAAAAAAATGTGTCTCATAGTAATATAAGTCTAATCAAGAGTGTGCTCTATTGTGTTTTCTATTGATACTGGTGTCCCTAAAAGGGTTTTGTGTGTGTGTGTGTGTGTGTGTGTGTGCACACATGAATGTGACATGCAATGGACTTTCAGCCAGAGGTTCTTGGTACAAGAGCAATTTTTGCTGTAAGTTTTTTATGATTGGTTTTGTACCAAAATGTTATTTTTTCATGACATCAATTGATTTGACTTGGATTAAACTCATTCTCGACTGTCCATCTTTGCTGTGCTTGTTTGTTATTAACTGAAAATTTAAATTTTTCATTTATCTAATATAGTGAACATGGCTGCAGTTGTTCATCCAGTTGTCCATCATTTTTTAATTAGTTTATCCAATGTACTGGCTCCATGGCTTAATCAGCTTTGCATGGGGCACTGTACTAATGTACAATCACACTTACTAATATTGGATTAATTTAGATTAACCTATTGATAATTTAAACTCAATGCATTTGACAGGTGAGAAGAAAATCAAATTGTCCAGAGGAAACTCTGCTTAGGCAGTGCCAGCCTTAGTTGCAGAAGTAAGCATCAAGGCATGTTTCAAACCAAGTGGCTATTTTTGTATCAGTGGCTTCTTAACAACAATAATGAAATAGGCTGATCCATGTGTTCATTCTAAAATAAAATTTAGTGTCTCAAAACTTTTAAATTGCTGAAATATTCATGTGGATAAGCTCATAATGGCTTGAATCATGAGACAATTCTCTCTATTATTAAGTGTAATGTATTAATAAAAACAGAGTATCGCTATTGTTAGCAGAGCTGCTGAAGCAGCATATTTCATTGCAGGAAACAAAGTCAGTAGAAATTAAATGTGTACCATTGTTTGGGTTTTTGAATCCAAAGTAATGTTCATTAGAACAACAACTAAAATTTGAAAAATCTGGTGAAAGTACATACAACACATATTTGAGTGTCATGCGAGTGAAAGGGATGCAGTCAACAGTAACAGATAATTAATGCATTTAAGGTCAGTCCAATCAAATGGCCAAATCTTAGTATATAGGCACAAGCATTAAAAAAGAATTAAGAATAAGAAATAAAATAAACAAAGGCCGCTTATGTGAAATACCTTGGGGGAAAAGAAGGAGCAACACCTGTTTTACCAGAATTCTGAAATGATGGTTTAAGGTTTATTTGACAAGTTTTATATTTGAGCATCAGAAGTTTCTGGCATTTCAAATTTAAATTATTTTTTACTTTGTCTATTATATAGTACTAGCCGAAGCCCACCGTAGCATACGGCGGTGTAAGAATAGGAACGGAAAACGGTGAAAAAAGAATTCGGTATAACAAAGGCTTAGGAAACCACCGTCGCAGTATAACGAAAATAGCAAGGAGCGAAACCAATGGCAGTGGTCGAGAGAGTACCTTCCTGTAGCAAGCTACGGAAAACATAGACATATATAGATAGACACCGCATTCACTGTGTTGCCCAGTCGACACGATAAGTCAGTGTGTCCGCACTATTGCGAGTGGTAAAAGTGCCTTTTAAACTAATACATGTAGACGTGGAAACTGGGTTTTCTGATGAAAAAACAATAACGTTTTAAACAGTATCGTTTACATACAACAGATTTTGGCGAATCGTTTACATGCAATTATTTATATCCATTTATACACTAATAATGGCAATTATTAAATAACTAGCAAAATACCCGCGCTTCGCAGCGGTGAAGTACTGCCTTAAAATTTTTATTAAGAAGAAAAGTAAACCTTTTTAAATGGGGAGGACAGGTTGCTAACGCAGAGACGTTAGGAAAGGACGACAAAGGGAAGTATCTCACCAAACAATGAACCTGATTGCATGAGAATAATATGTCATAATTTTTGCAAAGCTCAATACATGAGACTTGACATTTTCAAATTTATTGGCCTAAATTTTAGTTTGGACAAAATGAATTAAAAAAAAAAAAAATGTATATACCCAGGCGGCACGGTGGCGTAGTGGGTATCGCTGCTGCCTCGCCGTTAGGAGACCTGGGTTCGCTTCCCAGGTCCTCCCTGCGTGGAGTTTGCATGTTCTCCCCATGTCTGTGTGGGTTTCCTACCACAGTCCAAAGACATGTTGGTTAATTGCATTGGCAATCCTAAATTGTCCCTAGTGTGTGTGGGTGTGTGAATGTGTGTGCCCTGTGGTGGGCTGGCGCCCTGCCCGGGGTTTGTTTCCTGCCTTGCGCCCTGTGTTGGCTGAGATTGGCTCCAGCAGACCCCCGTGACCCTGTAGTTAGGATATAGCGGGTTGGATAATGGATGGATGTATGTTGGTGCTCACTAATTTATGTGGCTTGCTTACAATAATGTTTTCATTTTTACTGTTGAATTTAAACTACTAAACTGAAAATGTCAGTCAGTAAATTTAGCATTATAAATTAGGTAATCAAACCAATGATGATCGCATCATTCTTTAAATACCCTACACTGAAACCCCAGTGAAATGTATACAATTTGCCCATACACAATAAATACTCCTGCACTGAGTTGGTAAGGTGATGTTTCACAGCATTGCCCTTGATGATGGAAACTTCTGCTTTTCAAACAGTAGACTCTAACACTGTAATGTTCTTTTTTTTTTTAAATTCTTTACTTTTTGGCTAGTTCAGAATATTTATCCCAATCTTAATCATGGCTGTGAAGTCCTCGCTTCCCAGGTAAAATATGGGGTCCTTCTTAGTACAGAATAAAATGCTGCAAAAAGATTTCTATAACTTAATCAGTATTATAACAAAACCCCTCTTTTTAAAATAAATATGACCATAATCACAACATTTTATTACTTTTTTAATGTTTCTTATAGTGTATTGCTAAGAAAAGAAAAATACACCACCATACCTGTAATATTTGTCTTATTTTCAGCAGATAACTCTGAACCACTGGGTCCTGTGATTTATTCTGCTTTCTATACTTGTGAGGATAACAGTTATTCATAACCTCTTATCATATATCCTCACTGCATGCAAAAAAACCTAAAGAAAGAGATTGAGAACCTTGAGCAATTTTCAGTGTTATCTTCTACCTGCTTTCCTTTTAAGTAAAGGAAGGTCTTTCTGGTAACAGGGGTGAAAATGTTATCAGGCTCATCTATAACTGTGTATAAAAGACATTGTTCAGTTTAGGCAGGTTTTCTATTTCAGGAAGTATTCTGAATTGAGTAAATTGAGTATTTTTCTTCTTTGGGAAAGTGACAAAGGTAATACAAATTTTTTTTTTTTGTAAATGTGCATAAAATGCCATTCTTCTTATTTTTATTATAAAGGGGTTCCCCTTAGCACATATTTCAATATTCATGTAGTAAAACACAGACTGTCATTTGTAGATGTGCTGAAAAGCTATACATTTGTCTGTGGTGATAAGAGCAACTACACCTATACATTTAATTTCCTTTTTTCCTCCTAGGGATGAGGACATGCAGAGCTTGGCCAGTCTGATGAGCATGAAGCAGGCTGATATTGGTAATTTAGATGACTTTGAAGAGGAAAATGAAGAGGATGAAGAGAACAGAGTAAATCAGGAAGAAAAAGCAGCAAAGATCACAGGTGTGACCTTACTTGAATACTTTGTTTTTGAAAGTACCCAAAATTGAATGGGTGTGATGTCTCTGTTTCAAAATGTGTTTACTTTCTTCAGTAGCACTAAACTGAATATTATCTGTGATTTCTTTCTGATTGAACATGTGAAATGTCTAAAAGAATAAACAATTGAAAATTCATCTCATTATTTTGAGATGTCCTAGTTGATTATGGTCATAACACATAGTCCTTTTGCATACTTTACAGCTTAAAATATCACAAGTGACTGAATGTGTGACTTAATGTAAATAACCTCAGAATTTCAGAGACAACCTTAAAAATAAATCCTTTTTTTTTACTTTGGTCACAGGTTGCTGACTATAATGGCTTTCATATTAGGGGGTACACTGCTTTTCAATTCATGTTGATCATCTAGTTTCTGATATACATTATTGTGTTGGTTTAATGTGTCTGTGTTTGAGTATTTCTTCACAGAACCATGTGACTGTTCTTTTAATTTTTTTGCAGCCATATTGTTTGATTCATCCTTGTTGTTCTTCACACTTCAGGTTTTTTCGCTTTTGGGCCTTTCACAGCCCGTTACATAAGGAGAGCTTTCTTGTCAAGATAATCATGCTCCACATGAGTGACAAAGTTTAACATTACAGGGCAGTGTGCAGTTTAAAAACATAACTGAAAAATGAGCGATATAGTGCCTTTTTCAAAAAACCATCTCTTTTTAAGACTTAATACTTATTGCTTATCTGGACATCTGCTAATAGCAAAATATTTAGTAAAAATTACATTTTTCACTTAAGAGTTGTACATATGAAAATAGTTCATATGTATCCAAGCGCTGAATGGGGTGTTCTGACAAAGTAAACCAGCTTTGAATGACATGCCATTGCTGCTTCATTTACCGTAGTAACCTTGCTGTATTCCATTATTTTGTTTTTTTGTTTATTGTTCTGTAATACTCTTGACCCTCACACAAACCACATTTTATACTGGACTTCCAAAATTTATTCAACCTGTTTTGTAGTTATTGCTGCAAACAGTCCCCAACCTAAACAGTAATGTTCAGAGTCTTAATATGTGCATAAATAGTGCTGTGAATGTCTATATTTTTTTTGACTAATATACACCTAACAATTTAAGTTTACTAAAGATATTCAGAGTTATTTAAGTTCTTTAAATGTTCATAATTTTTTTTCAATACTATTTAAAAAAATCCCTTAACCGTGAGACTATACATGTAACCTTTCTACTTCAGCAAAATATGTTATTGGTAATGAAAAAGGTGGTATCAATAATGAAAAATTCAATATTGACTTAGTAAATTTATTGGTCAGCTGCTTTAATAAATTTTAATCCAAAACTTTTGCAAACAAGCTGAAAACTTGGTCAAGATTCAGTCATTTGTTTCTATACTCGCATCTCCCGTTTTGTAAGTTTTGTAAAGTTTGGATTAAAGATACTTTGGAATGAAAAGACAAATGTACATCTAATTCATATCTATAACTGCTCATTGGCAAGACCTACATCTTGAATATGTTTTTTCCAAAGAAAGAGTAAAACCATTTATGTTATGTTATAAAATAATAATCTGCCTATTAAGGACCACATAAAACTAAGTAAAAAAAATTATATACTGTACATTTTACATCAAGCAATTAAAACTAATCTAGTTTTAGATTACAGTTTCCGTATATCTTCCAATAGTAGCCCCGGCGTTTATTCAAAAAATTATTTGGATGGCCTGGCGTTTAAAACAGCCGGTCTCCAACAACCGCCGGTCTATTGTTCGCCTCGCAGACAGAATGGTGATGGGTAAACAGGGTTCATTTGGCAGTAAAATACGGTATGGTACCGTATTTATGGCCACAAAATGTAGGCAACAACACCGGAAGAACATTTCAGGATTTAATGAAATTATCAGAACAGCAGTACGGTCTTATTAAAGCAGTATACGGTATTACCGTAAGCATGAAAAACAGGTACGGTAGATGTCAACTTTCTTGCCAATGATGCCACCAGCACTGGCCTGCACCAGTCCTAATTTCGCACGAAAGCGCTCATCAGCCCAACAAGTCCCCTGCGGAACATAAGGAAATGCAATAAGCTCCAAACTCACGCATATACAGTACGTATACATTACGACATGAGATTGGATAAGATACAATAAAGTACAGTACTTACCATCTACTCGTCGTCTGAATAGGTAATGATTGCTTCATTATTTGTGAGTTCTTCTTCATCTTTCTCTTCTTGTGATGGCAATACAGGTACTCCCATTGCTTGTTGTCACGCAGTAATCAGTTTTGCACTCCCAGCATGGCATGGCTGGCCCTCCTTAAAGCAGTGGATAAGATGGTCCTCAGATCCATCGCATGCATTGATGATTCCACAATCCTTGAAGGATTTTCTTATCATTTCTGGGGTGATTTCTTGCCAAGCTGATATTATCCACGTTACTAACAAACTTAGTGTCGGCGCTTTCAAATTTCCGCCAGCCGTAAACCCCTTATCTTCTTCCCCTGCCATCCAATTATCATACAACTCTCGAAGCTTGTCTTTGAGGGGCTTGTTCCAAACAACATCAGCAGGTTGGACGTACTTGGTGCAACCACCAGGGATAACTGCCGTTGACATTTTATATTTCTTCAGTTCTTGTTTTGTTTCCTCACTGATGTGACAGCGGTAAGCGTCCCAGACAAGAAGTCTCTTTCGGAAACAGAAAACACCGCAAACTTTCTGCAACCACATTATTGTTAATTCCTGATTCATCCATCCATTTGTCGAGGTCGCTACCACAGTTTCTTGGACATCCTGTAGTCTTGCCACTTCTCGCTTTGCGCCCGAAATACAATAAACGGCTTCAATTTTGTGCCATCTGCTTTCGCTGCCAATGTGACAGTGAAATGAGATTTCTCGCTACCAGAAGTTTTTAATGTAACACTCCTATTGCCAGTTGGTTTGACTGTTGTAGAACCAGGCATGTCGAACCAAGCAGATGTCTTGTCCATTCCAATGATTTCGCCGTCCTTAACTCCATCTGCAGTTCACTGATTGGCAACCCACATCACAAAAGAGACAAGCTTTTCAATAACTTGTTCTGGATCCTTCTGTGCCAGCGATGTCTTCCGACGGAGCGATAAATAATGGCGTTTCATAAATTTGTCAAGCCAGCCAACACTGTCTACGTACGTTTCTTTTCCTTTTGAAACATCATCAATCTCCATATCAAAAATCCTCTTCGCTTTCGTGCGGACCATTTTCCTGGAGACACGCGCACCTTTCAGTCTTTGTTCAATAATCCATGTTAACACCAGTTCATCTAATTCTTCGCTCACTTTCTTAGCTCCTCCACCAGGCAATCGTTTACTTCCGGCACCATTTTCTGCCGCCGTTTTCTCAATATCAGTCATCTGCTTGCGCCATTCTCGGATACGTTTTGTATCCACCCCAAAATGTCGTGCAGCTTCTTCGCCTGAATGTTCTTTTGCGTATGTTACTGCAAGGAGTTTGAATGCTAAATCAAATGACCGTTTCCTTCTCATCACTCACACTACAAACACGGGCCACAAGAACACAGTGACACGAACAGACACCTGCACGACCCTTCCAAAGGCAAAAGTGTCAGTGGAGGTAAAGGTTAACAGGTCACCGAGGAAGAGGGCGCAGAGTTTTTCACGTGATCATGTACTGTCTGTCCGGCCACAATACAGCCCCTTCTTCCCTGGTCAAAGAAGAGGATTAATGTGTGGAAGATAGCATTTTCATGTTCTTCCCGCCACCTCTGCCCTCCCTGTGAGGTTATGATTGACGTGGAGACGAAAGGGCAAAATGTACACAAAGAAATTTCTTTTTGACTTTCTCCCTTCCTCGATAGCATCCGACGACAAAACATTTCTGACACGAAAAGGTATTTACCGTATGATTCACTGCAGGAGGGCGGTAGCCCAGGTGGTAGGAAAAGAGGATTAGCGTACGAAAAAGGCGGTGGGTCATTGGAGATCGGTGTTTACTACAGACCGGCGCTTAAAGGAGACCGGCTACTATTAGAGACCGGCGTCTATTTGTCATGACATCTCTTCAAACCCGGCGTTTATTGGAAACGGGCGTCATTAATAAGCAGGCCACTACTAGAAGATATATGGTATTCAGCTCAGTAAATTTATTTTCAGTGTTTTTAAAGATTTAAGCTGTGATACTCGTACTAAAGGATCTACTTTTAAATGCCTTCTCATTAGTTTTTTTGTTTTTTTTCTGTAAAGAAATTTCAATCTGGTTTCTGACTATTTCCAAATCTGGGTCTGTACCACTTCCTTAACGTTATTGTCAGGGGTGAACCTACAAATACGTAAAGCCTATTAAATTAGACTGAAGATGTGATAGTCACATGGTTTTGGAATAATCAAATAAGGGGAATGTGGAAAAATTGCAGCTATTGCTTTTCCCCTAAATCACGGGGACATGTGTTGTCATGGATCAGCAAGACTGTTTTTCACACCTTTCCACTTCTTTTGTGGCAAATTGCAGGTTTCAGTTTCTTTCTAAGCATATTATAGCAGAGTTAATTGCATTGGTCACTGATTGTCAGTGTTTCTGAAAATGCACTAGAATATAACTCATCATGTCCCAAAAGAAGGTCTTAATGGTTTCCTTGGTAGAGGGCTGTTGTTTGAACAACTTCTTTACTGGAGAAGACTGATGTTTCCACTACATGCTTTATCTTTTGCTTTCCAGCTCACAGTGATGAAGCCATGTCTTCTCGCTGATGGCCGCTGGTGACAATCCGCTCTAAAACACTCTGATCTTCTTCATTGTATATCAATAACATTGATTATCCATCTTGCAGACACTTTGGTACCCCAGTCATCATGTACTATGGCATGTGCAGGTCCATGGCTGATATCCAAAGGTGCAGCAACAGCGGGTAATATATGTCGGTCTATGATGAAGGTATTTGCCATGTCGATGTGGGCTTGTGGGCTTGTGTGCGTGTGCAATGTTGAAGTGTGACCAAATTGAGTTTCATCTGTTACACGCACTATTTATCCTTTAAACGTTTCTACCAATTCATACATTTTTCAGTTATGCTGTTTACACTTACGTACTGAGCCAACACAATTCGGTCATTTTCTAGCAGGTTTTACTCCCTCTGACCAAAGTGACAATGGTGCATTTCCACAGTGAAGTGTCCGTGTTCATTTGACCACGGCTTCAACTAGACTAAAGGCAGAGTGTTTTTTTGTGTGTTCAAATTACCCGTAAGCCATTGCATATATGTTGTATCCTGTCAGCTTCTATCCATTGCAGTTACCACACAATTTTCAAAATGCCTTTACTTTTTGATTTACACTGTAAACCTTTGTACACAGAATCTTCTTATTGAATAACACCCAAATTGAACATTCTAACAGGCACATTTCCCTTGATCTCACAAGTACTGAAATGCTAAGTACAGTTTTTTTTTTTCTTTCAACTTCTAAGGCATTTTAGAAGGCTGCACTTTATTAAACAACTATTTTCTGTTTAGATGGTAAAATCTTTTAATATGTTTAGTTGCATCATTGTAAACATTAACAGGTAGTACAGAGTATTTATTTGTATTTATACAAATACTCCTGGTCTATAATATAAAATATAAATAAAGTAAAAATATGGAAATGTTTCTGCCTTAGTCTCCATCTGCCTTTGTTCAATTCCTAGCCTGATAGCTGTATGAGTGGAGTTTCCATGTACTACACCTGTTTGCATATATTGTATTTGTTTATTTCAGCTTTGTTCAATTTCACAAAAAATGTTATTTGTTCGAGGTCAATTTAGAACATCAAAATGTGTATGGGTCTGTGAGTGTGTGCCCTGAGAGGAACTTAGGCTTATTCTAGGAGAGATTTCTGCTTTCTGTCTAGTGCCACTGGGATATGTTAAGGTTACATGTAGCCCAGGAAATGAAACGGCAGGGGCACAAAAAAAGAATTCATGAATATTTATAACTATGTCATGTTTTAGCATTATATAGTATACTGTATTTCTTGATTATTAATTTTACATTTATTGTTTTCTCTGATTCTCACAAATATATTTAAAAATGCTGATTAATCTGTGTTTAATAACATTACACATTCATTGCTGAATATCAGAGAGCAGAATGCTGCAGTTCCACTTTCTACCTTGACAGGGTAGAAGTATAATTTTTGAAGAGGTTTATTTGGGGTTATCATTAAATCTGCCCTGGAGAATAACAAAACCCTTTTTTGTTTTATTTATTGGCTCAGTGCTTTTTGTTTTTCTGTAGAAAACTCTTTTCCTTCACCACACGGATTTGAGAAAGAGATGCCTCTGATTCATTTACTGTATGGTTCCCCTGCTACTAATGTAGACAGAGTAAATGAGTAGTAAATAGTAAGATAAGAGTGTATGCCTGTGACGATGCGGGTTCAGCTCCGTGCTCACATTGGCTGTTCGGGAGCCCTCGAGCCCTACACCGTCGGTAATGTTACCGATGAGCTAGACAGTGAGGCAATAACAATGGAGCAAGGGGATGGTGTACAAAAGTGCAAAGGTGCTTTTATTTAAAAACAATCAAACAAAAGAGTGTTCAAATAAATAGTGCAGTAATTCTCAAAAAGTCATTAAATAAATAAATAATCCATTAAAACAAAAGTGACACGTGGAAGTTTAAAACGTTGCTGGAAACAGTCTTAAAACAATGACAAGCTGGTGCTGCTTCTACACTAGCGTCTCACCTGCTTCTCCCGTTTAGGCCCTGCAGCAGGCTAGACGCTCTCTCTGCAGCTGTCCTTCTCTCACTCACACAGGTCTGGAGGCCGCCCGATCCTGGCTTCGGTCACGCACTCATCCCAGGCCTGAGACTTGGAGTCCTTGCCAACCAGGACGCTCACAACAAGGACTTCTCAGCCAAGTCTCCCGACTCCCGCTTTCTTCAACGCCGAGTCACCTTCCTTACTAGTCACTCCCGCTCTTCTCCAAATGCTCAGCGGGAGCGACTATAATCAACTGCCCTAGGTGCTAGATAAACACCTCGCTAGGGCCCACCGTCCAGCTGCCCTTGAGCCTGATCTCTTGCTCTCACCGGCTTTCTCCTGCAACGTCCGTTTCCTTCTTTTTTCTTTTTCTCTTTCCTTTTTTTCTTCCCCCTTTCTATCCGACTCACACTTCTATATATGCCGAGAGGACATAGCAGCTGCAACACATTAGCAGTCTCAGGAACAATCACGGATTTGGGCAGTCTCTCACCTGCACACTTAGGTGAGAAACGCCCACACCGCAGATCGCCCCGAGACCCAGTACAGCCACCACACCCCCTCACTAAGCCGCGAGCGCGGTGATTACTTATTTAAAAAAACTGGCCTTTGCTGAGAGAGCTGTGGACCCATAACACCAGAATGCCATATTTTTTCTAGTTTTATTTCTGTCTTTTTATTTTCTTTTCAATTCATTTAGTTTTAATTCAGACATTAGCCATATAGTGATGTGTAAATATTTTGCCCGCTGTGCTTTTATACTAGAAACAGGCTTTGACAGTGGAAACAATGTAGGACTAAGACAGGCAACAAAGCCATTCCTTGACAAATAATATTGATACAGTTTGAACTGATCGAGTCACATTAGGGAGCATGCACTGGTACAGCTCAATGCCGTACCCACCACACAAAGAAAAACCCCTCAGGATCCCGGTTGGCAACCCCCTCCCCGGCAGACTTTTTCTACATGGTCCTCCCATTTCAGAGCACCATAATGGTTGGGATATGGCAATAGTAAGTATATTAAATCAGTCATATTTAATACTTTGTTGCATATCCCTGCATGCAATGCCTACTGAGTATCGCCTCTGGTGATGTTCTGCTTAGCCTGTAATGCAGCTATCTTCAGATCCTTCTTGTGTCGCAGACTTATCCCATTATGTTTTCTCCTCAGCATAAGGGAAGGTATTACTCAATTGGATTTAAATTGGGTGAGTGGCTTGGCCATTCAAGAATTTTCCATTTTGTAGCTTTGAAAAACTCCTGTGTTTAACTTACAACTGTGTTTGGATCATTAACTGGTTGTAGGAGGCATTTGCTGAACTTGAGCAGATAAGATATTTAAGCTTTTTCCAAATTTCCGCAGGCTCTTTTAAGTACTTTTTTCACAAGTTGTTATCTTGCCGTCCTGTTTTTGTGGCTAACTAGTGGTTTGCATCATGCACTGTGGCCTCTGTATTTCTGTTCATGAAGTCTTCAGCGGATAGTCGTCTCTGGCACATCCATAACTGCCACGTAAAAGCTCTTTCTGATCTGTCAAGACAGGCATTTTGGCTTTTTATTGACCCCTGTCTTGAGCAGTGGAAGTCTTCCTTGGCCTAACAGTCCTGTTGTGATAACTGAGCTCACCAGTGCGTTATTTCTTTTTGATGGTATTCCAGACATTTGATTTTGGTTTCTAATGGTTGTATTTTTGTTTTTCAGCCTCATAATGGCTTCTTTGATTTTCATTGAAACAACTCTTGTCCTATTGTTAAGCAATAGCATCTATAGACTCCAAAGGGTAGGAGCATGCCTAGGTATCTTATGCCTGTGCTAATGAAGCAATGAAACACACCTGACTAATCACAAACACCTGTGTTTCCAACTTTCCCATACATTGTTAACCTAAAATGGAGGGAAGAATGTATAAAAGTGTTATAATTTGTTCATGGTGTGACTGAAATGTGTGCAAATACCCATAAATTGAAGTCTGCCAAAAGCACTTTAGTCGTGTCTGAAATGTGAAACATGCCTTTGTCCCAAACCTTATGGTGGGCATTGTAATAAATTATTTTATTTATTCATTGTAAAAAGCCCAGGGTCCTAGAAACTATTGAAATAGGGAAAAAAAATAGAAATGTAGATATGTCAGGTAATTGAAAGAAACTACTCTGGGTGTCTCTCTCCTAGGTTTTGTTGTGCTGATGTGCTCTCCTCGCTTGTGCATTAATGGTGGGAGGAAAAGTAAAAGGGATACTGTTTTGCTGATGTGCTCATCTTGCTTCCATAAGAGTTTTTCTCTTTTCTCGGCATTTTTACTTTGTCAACAGAGTCGCTTTCTTCTTCCAACTTGTTAACTTGGGGCCACCTTGCTGGCTGTCTCAGCTTCATGCTGAAATAGCCTCACACTTCCAGGCTAGACAGACAGAGACGGACAATTCCACGTGTAGACGTTGAGTTTTCGGTTTCCTTGGAGGTGGAGCCCTTACCCCGACTCCACCTTTTACTTCTGGACTGGACAGACACACACACTTCAACGAATAGACATTTATATTTGCAACCCCCTAGGCAGACACGCGGTCCAGTCCCACCCTCTGGAAATGACCCTCTATCTGCCACAGCCAGGTATTACGTGGGTGACCCCTTGGCCTGGTCCAGCCACTCATGTCCCCAACAATGAGGATCACCCTCGGGGAAACGTGCCACATGGCCATTGTGCCATAACTGACGCTCCCTCACAATGCAGGTAATGTGCCTCATTCGGGACTCCATGAGTAACCGGTCATTCTACAAAAAGTCAAACCAACGGTACCCAAGGATTTTCCGGAGAGACACAGTACCAAAGGAGTCCAGTCTTCATCTCAGGTCGCAGGATAGCGTCCATGTCTCACAACCATATAGCAAGAGAGGGAGCACCGGGACTCTAAAGACCTGGATTATATGATATGACTAGCAAAATACCCGCGCTTTGCAGCGGCGAAGTACTGCCTTAAAATTTTTATTAAGAAGACAATTAAACGTTTTTAAAACTGAGGGAAAATATACCAATAATTATTTGTTAAGGATCTCTTTGTATGCCACGTTGTCAGTTCGGCCCTTCAGTTGTAATATGACCAAGCTGTAGCTGTGCGCTGAGCTTACTCTTGAGCATACAACGTACAGTTGGCCATGTGAACAGTAATCTTGTCTCAAATCTCACAGCTTGGATTGCTGCTGTCATAATCGGTTTGAGTTTCATGGTTTGTTTCAATTACGA